>JAFIRS010002805.1:0-179607 GCA_018342105.1 Gonioctena quinquepunctata | reverse complement strand
AAATTTCTGTGCGACAAAATTTTTCGAAAAATAGGTCTTGTAGAGCACTTCAAAAAAATACCCATCCACGAAAACTTTGGAGGAGTTTTGGAATTTTTTTGAAAATTAATTTTAATCGTTGTGGGGGCCAAATTTCTGTGCGACAAAATATTTCGAAATATAGGTCTTGTAGAGCACTTTAAGTAGCACAGGTTTATGCAAAAAAATCACCATCCACAAAAACTTTGATGGAGTTTCGGAATTTTTTCGAAAAATTATTTAATTTGTTGTGGGGGTCAAATTTCTGCGCTACAAAATATTTCGATATATAGATCTTGTAAATCACTTTAAGGTTTATGAGAAAATATACTATTAATTGGAATTATGGATTTCATGGATCTCATTTCCTTTATTAAAAAAAAATCCCTTCCCATGTATCTCTTCGACGAATTTCGAAAATGAGTAGTTACTAAAGTACAATTAGTATTTTCCATGCAAAATTACTTGTTTGAGTTTTTCAAACCATGTCCAGTAGCAAACAGTTCTATGCCATTGTCAAAATACCCTCATCTGTTTCAACTTTCCTATCAAATAGTAAATTAATGGCTCTGGCCATGAAATTCCAACACATTTCAGGGACCGCTGGCGGCCGAGTAGACGCCGTATCGCATCGACAGATTCATGGCTGAAACTCGTGGCTGCTTTCACACTGATTACATATTTCGGATATTTGTTGGTATTCGGGCATTTCTGTGCGAATTTATGAGAAAATATTAATGTCTGCTGTTTTTTTTTTTGTTATATGTTATATATTATTACCTGTGTTGGTCCCTAATAATCTTTTGATGTTTATCCACAACCTTGGAAACATTTTCTTTCATAGTTGGGATGAATCTTGAGAACATGTCCACCAAAGACTTTGCTATTGTGGACGCTTCTTGGTCAGCATATGCTTCTACCCATTTGCTGAAACAGCCTATGGCAAAAATAATGTATTTTCTGCCATCGTCCGTCACAAGAAATGGTCCAGCTGTATCAATGGCTATCCGTGCGAATGGCGCACCTACGTTGTATTTCTTTATTTCACCCTGGACCTTGTTTTGTTGCCTTTAGTAGCGCTGCACTCTGGACACCTTCTGCGCCAGCTTTCTACATTGTCTCAACATTGAACCCAGTAATCAGGAAATTTATTGGTGCTAGTCAAAATACAGTTTTTACACAGGTCAAGGTACTAAATTCTATGAATAAAATTATAAAATATATTAATGATCAACATTTAAATTAAAATATTGAAAGTATAAATTAAAATATACATAAAAACAGGTACATAACCAATTTACAATTTTGAAGATGGTGGATTTATGCAACGCCAATTAACAAGTAAATAAAATGATGGCATGTATGCACAATCAATTAACAATTAAGGAAGGAAAGTAAGCATGCGCACAAGTCATACAACGCGGGAAATTGCCGAACGAGGTCAATCAAAATAGGCATCAACCATTTTCATTTTTACAGTATATTTTCAGAAACAAGCAAAATTCTAAAAGACGCCACATCCCACAATATTTTATTTAATAAGTTAGGTTAGCTTTCGTCAAAGCACGGGCCAATCTACGGTCATCTCGTACTAGATGAAAATTTGGTTCAATTAAAGTAAGAAGTTAAAAGTTGGCCAACTTTCTACTTATTAATTGTTACTTGTCTGCATAAACACGTCCATTGTAAAAGGATGGTTCAACTTATAATTCTTAATTGATAATTGTTACTTGATAGTTGTTAATTGGTGTTGCATAAATCCACCATGTATGGACACATTTAAAAAATATAGTATGGACACATTTTAAAAATATATGAGTATACATCAGAAGAGGCTTGTGCAGTTGTTATATTCTTCATAGTTATGAAATGCTTTACTAAGGAGCATACTTTTAATAGTAGCAGATAATTTTACTGGGGGTAGTATTTTAATTTCTTCTGGAAGTTTTGCAAAGAATAGAGGGCCATAATAATTTGGGGCAATCCTTGAGCATTTAATCTGAGGAATTCATATGGATATTGTTTCTGTTTCAGGTGTTGTAGTTATGTATGTCTCTGTTGAGATGGTATTTGGTTATATTATTGTAAGCATACACAATGCATTCATAAATATAACGACTTGGTATGGTCAGAATCTTATTTTCTATAAAATTTTGTTTAACGTCTGCTCTATAGGGGAGGTTAACTAGTATTCTAATAGCTCGTCTTTGCAGGCTAAAAATGGTGTCACTGTGACAAGAGTGCCCCCATGCCAAGATTGGATAGCAACCTATTGAATGAAATAATGCGTGATAAGCTTGCTAGCATACTTCACAGCTTGCTCTGTCTAATCTTTTCCAAAGTCTTATTGACTCTCAGATGTTCTCCTGATTTTCCTTCAAGATTTCACTCATCCTTGATGACCTCCCATTAGCTGATTCCCATACCCGTTTGAGTAGTCCATTTTCCACATCCATTGTGCCCACATTGCTTCGAAGATGTGGTCCCTGTCTGAAATATCACTCCAGGAGGGTCTGCCAGTTCCATCCTCTTTTCCATGTAGAGAGTCCCCAATGTTTGGATAGGTTTCTTGATCCTGTCTGTGTGAGGTATTCCATTCGTCTTCAGTGGTCAGTCTCGTTCGTCTAATATTGTGCACTCCTTCTTGGTATCTAGTTCTCAGATGCTCTTCTAAATAAGACATTGGTATTGGAATGGTACAGGTTCATCTTTACTCTGATGGACGGATTCAGTAGTTCTTCTGATTCTGTTGACTTGGATGACTTTGAGAGCTTCTCCTTTACCAACCTGCACGCCTGCTGATGTATTGGCTAATCTATTTTTCCGGTATCTTTTCGAAAACTCACTAGATGATTCGGTCCTCGTCAGTAAGTAGGAACGTGTGGGTATCCTCCAAGATGATTCTGACGTGGTGGCAACCTCACCCTGCAATCCTGGAAATGTCCGCTCCTACCACATCTGAAACAATTTTCTCTTGACTCTCCTGTATTCGTGAGTAGGAACATGGGGCTGTCCTCCAAGGTGATGACAAACGTGGTGGTATCCTCACCTTGCAATCTCTCTACTCTCTACTACATCTGAAACAGTTTT
Source organism: Gonioctena quinquepunctata (assembly GCA_018342105.1). Taxonomy (NCBI): domain Eukaryota; kingdom Metazoa; phylum Arthropoda; class Insecta; order Coleoptera; family Chrysomelidae; genus Gonioctena; species Gonioctena quinquepunctata. Next base: position 176,499 of record JAFIRS010002805.1, on the reverse strand, counting down.
TTTTGTGTTGTTCCATCTAGATAATGCCTTTGACTCTGCTCGCTTCTCGTTTTCCCTTTATCCCCTTATCCAATTATACCGTTTTTCTGTTATCGCTTTCTCCCGTTATTCCGTTTTCTTATTATCCCGTTTTTCCGTTTGTTATCCCGTTTTCCCGAATAAATTCGCCAAATTGGTCCAGTTGTTCTCAAGTTATGAACAAAAACAGACATTAATTTCTTTTACATATTCGTGAAAACTTTTCCAGGACAAAGAAACTCTTCTAAAAATCCTTTTCTTTCCCTAAAAACCTTATTCGGAGTATTACAAACATTCAAAAAACAATTAGCCAAATTGGTCCAGCCGTTATTTTTATAAAATAAAACAATGTTACCCTGACCGGGATCGTTCCTGTGACCTTCTGTTCGAAACCACTGAGCTATTTCCTCGTTTGAGCTAATGACTCGATAGTCTTTTTCTTCGCCAAATTTCTCATATATAGGAATTTTCCAGGCAACTTTTTCAATTTTTCTTTCTGTATCAACCCCGGTATTATAAACATTAAAAAAAATAGCCAAACCGGTCCAGCTGTTCTCATGTGTTGCACTTACAAATAATCGAGATTCATTTTTGTTATATAGATTATAAATGAAATGGAGATATATAGGAATTTTCTGGGCAACTTTTCCAATTTTTCTTTCCGTATTAACCATCCTTGGGCTATTATAAACATTAAAAAAAAATAGCCAAATCCGTCCAGCCATTCTCACGTGTTGCACTTACAAATAATCGAGATTCATTTTTATTATTTAGATTATAAAGGTAATGGACTTACAAACTTTTAAAATGTTTTATTTCAAAATACGAATTATTTTACTGTACCTACATTTTGAAATCATGAAAATAATTCATAATACCTCAGCATTCAACTTCAATTGAAACAAAACAAAAATTGAAATAGTTATAAGAATAGTTTCTAATAGTTTCTAATAGTAATAATGATGAAGTCTCCTGGAGTAAAACACTCCGGAAGCAAAATACCTCTCCATTCGGATTTCCGGGCGAGAGGTACTCGAGGGGACTCAACATTAAAGATTAATTTTTGCAACATCCGCGGACTCAACAAGAACATCAATGACGTCCACCATCACCTACAGACGAAAAAACCGGATATTCTGGCTCTAACAGAAACACAAGTAAACTCGTCCACCAACAAGGTCCATATGCTTTGTCCTGGTTACGAACTCCATTCTCGATTCAGGTTCAGAGGTGGAGTCTGCTTTACGCTAAGGCTAACCTTTCATGCCAGCGTGAAGAGAGTTTGGAACCGAAAGACTTTGATGTGATGTGGTTCAAGCTATCTGATACCAAACTGACTAAGTTCCTCTGCTGCCTTTACCTATCACCTAATGAACCTTCATATAACGACCTCTTTGAGTTTTTATCACTCAAACTGGACTACATTCAGGAGAACCATCCAACAGCTGAAACCATAATCATGGGAGACTTTAATGTACATAACGCTGCCTGGCTCAAATTCTCTAACAAAACAGATGATGCGGGTCGTCAAGCCGAGGCCTTTGCCATCACTCATGGTCTAGAACAACTGGTCGAGCTACCAACCCGCATCCCTGATGTCAACAACCAGTCTGCCAATACACTAGATCTTTTCCTCACCACCAATCCTGACCCGTATAGAATAGAAGTTTGTGCCCCACTTGGAAACTCTGATCACACCCTCATCTCCACAACATGCTCTTTCCATTTACCATCGAGCTGCACAATACCACCCGCTCTCATGTGGCATTACAATTCGGCCGACTGGGAAGGTCTTCAGATGTTTTTCTCAGCGTTTCCATGGAAGAGAGTTTGCTTCTCTTCAGTAGATCCAACACGATGTGCTGAGACAATTTCTGAAATCATCATGTTGGGGATGCAAACTTACATACCAAATACCGAAAGAAGAATATCATCCGATAAGACCTGGTTTAACAGAAACTGCTCTAGAGCTGTGGCTTCCAAACAGGCAGCATACCATCGATGGCTAAAAAATCCGGGCCCTGAGACCAGAGCAGCATATGTCGAGGCTAGAGGCATATGCAAAGAGACAATAGAATGCTCAAAAGATGCCCACAATGCCAAAATAAGATCAAAACTTGCTGAATGTCCTAACGGATCCCGTTCATTTTGGTCTTTCGCCAAAGCTGTGGGAAGAAACTTCACTTACAGCTCATTTCCTCCTCTAACCAAGAAGATGGAACACTAGCAACGACTGCCCAGGAAAAAGCCAATATCTTTGCGCACCTATTTGCTAGAAATTCCACTCTGGATTCATCGGGAAAACAACCCCCGAACATTACACCTATTGACAGTCACATGCCCGAGATCACCTTTCGCCAACGTCTATCAGAAAGATTTTGCTGGGTCTCAACACCAACAAAGCCTGTGGATCTGACGGAACCCCGCCGATTGTTCTCAAGAAATGTGCCCCGAACTAACACCTGTTCTTTGCAAGTTGTTCAACCACTCTTACAATTTGGGGTATTTCGTCCAATTGGAAAAATTGCAAGAGTACAGCCAGTCCTAAAAAGGCAAAAGGCCCTACCTAGTAACTACAGACCTATCGCACTGCTATCTATTATTTCAAAGGTCATGGAAAAAGCCATCAACATCGAGCTCATGAAATATCTGGAAGACTCAGGAATTGTCAGCGATAGGCAATATGGCTTCCGCCATCAGAGATCAACTGGTGACCTGCTCAACTTACGTCTCACATATATGGCAGCTATCTATTGAAAAGTATGGAGAAACTTTAGCTGTGGCATTAGATATCTCCAAGCTCGATCGAGTTTGGCACCAGGGACTCCTCGCCAAGCTTCTGTCTTATGGCTTGCCCCCTCAGCTGTGTTCTCTGCTTGCTAGTTTTCTCTCAAACAGGTCTCTCCATGTAGTGGTCGATGGAGTTTCATCTGACACTCTACTCATAAATGCTGGTGTTCCGCAAGGATCTATTCTCGCACCAACACTATTTCTACTTCACATCAACGACCTGTTGAAAGCAACTTCATGTCCAGTACACAGCTTTGCCGATGATAGTACCCTCCATACCGCTTTCTCTTCCAGGGCCCCTATATCAGCCCGTGAAACCAGAAATGAACGAGGAAGAAATGTTAAAATATAAAATGGACTTAGCAACAATTCTCGAGTGGGGATCTAATAACTTGGTAGAATTCAATGCAAACAAAACACAAGCATGTCTTTTCTCTAGAAAAGCCCATCTCACTGTGCCTAACATAACTTTGTCAGGAGTAACCATACCACTGAAGTCATCCATATCGATGCTTGGTATTACTATCAGCAATAACCTTTCCTGGGAAAATCACGTGAGGTCCATTGCCAAAAGTGCATCCCAAAAACTTGGTTTTTTGTTTCGTGCCAAGAGCTATTTCACCCCCACTCAGCTGCTTATGATCTATAAGGCACAGATCCGACCTGTCCTGGAATACTGTTCCCATATTTGGAGCGGCACCTAAACATATCCTGAGGCTATTGGATTCTGTCCAAAAGGGCAATTGTCTCGTCGGTGATGCCTCCTACAAACTCGCTCACTTGTCTGGAACACCGTAGAAAAGTTGGCGATTTGTCTCTATTTTATAGATATTTTCATGGGCGATGCTCTTCTGAAATATCAACAATCGTTCCTGCTTTGGCAGTCTCTTGAGACTAACCCGTCAAGTTCAGTCATCACACCCCTTCGTGGTCACTTTGGAGACCTGCAGAACATCACTTTCCAAAGACTCGTTCATCCAACGAACAGCGAGGCTTTGGAACTCATTGCCTAGGGAGGTGTTCCCCGAGGCATACAACCTCCAGAAATTTAAGAAGAACACCAACTCCTACCTTCTTTCCCTTGGTTCCCACGATGTTCTCTGAACATTACAGGATATTCCTTTTCGTGGGAACCAGAACATAAAAAAAAAAAAAAAAAGTTGCCATTATACATTTGGTGTTGCACACATATGATCAAATTGAAATTGAGTTTTTATACACTTCTCAATGTAGTGAACCGGCCAAAGAGTTCATCAAGGAACCTTCACCAGAATAGGAGATCAACCAGGATCATGATTGTCTGTGAGTATGAGTTTTGTTTTCAAATGGACTGTAACTTTTGTTGCTGGAAAAACAGCTACCGCTCTTGAAGTTTGTAATAAAACCAGGTTGGAGACTTCTAGTAGTTTCATTACTTCTAGCTAACAAATCTTGATAATTGGAGGCAAATTTAAATATATAGATTTTCAAGATGTTGTCGATAATATTTTTTTTTTAGTCATTCTGAACGACGATACCTGACATTTGTCATTAATTACTTAAGGGTTGGTGCACAGCAATGTAAAAATGCGTAAAACGCAACATCGCCCCCGGCATTGAAAGTATCACTTTCAAAAGAGAAATATAAGAAAAAACAATGAAGATAACTTAATCTACAGCAAAATAATATTTGGAATGATACAGTAATGAACAAAAAAAAAGAAAATCATTAATTTTTTCTTCTTAATCGGTAAGGGACATATTTCAGTAATTGCACATTTGACAGTTCCTGTTGATGTTCTTATGATTGCTACTCTAGCAACATTGTCCTTGCCAGGATGAAGCTGCACTATTCTTCCTAACGCCCGATCATGGTTGGGCTCCTGACAGGCACTGTAGACTCAACAAACACATGAATAACATCGGACTGGCAGACACATGTAGATTCTGCCAGGATGAAACCTCAGCGCACATAGTGTGCTACTGTGTAGCCCTTACAAGGCTAAGGTTTTCAATGATAGGGGAGGAAACCCCCCCAATATATGGAGATCTCAAGGTTTGGCCTATGGAATCTAGTAACAAGGACGGGTCTAGACAGGGAACTCTAACATAACATGAGGGCATACACAATAGATCTGCAAAGGTCGCAGTGAAGTGGCTCCTAGCCCATGAGCCCCGTATAAATCTAATCTAATCTACCATGAAAAAATAAAACGACTATCTCAAAATGAATGTTAGTATTTTAGGAACAAAACTGAAAATTGTTAAATATTTCGGATCAAATTAATATTTATTTTGGATGGCCTGAAAGGTAGTTTATATTCTGCCTAGCTGAGAATTCTGTAGTTTTGGTATGTTTGAGAGGCACATTTGAAAAGGATCATTGTACAGGCCAACACGCCCTTGATATGAACAACCAGACTCTAAATTATAAAAAAGAGCAAATTTTCAGATATATCTTTTGGAATTAACAATCACATTATTATTGAAAGAAATGGAATCCTTATAAATTATCTCACATAGAGATAAAGAAAAAAAATCGTGTACCAAATGTTCTGTTTTAAAAAAATTCAGATAAATATTTTTAGAGTTCTAACTACTAGGAATAAATAAGTATGCTTTGTTGCCATGCCAAATTTTAACTTTCTAGGTTGAACAGAAATAAGTCAATTATTTAACGAGGGTTCCTATCAAGGAACAGAAACCTAAAATTGATTAATGCTTTAAAAATTCAGAAATTTTTTTTCCTTTTGCATTATGGCAACATTTTCCGCAAAAACAAATTGCAGATTCGACAAGTTAAACACGTCATGTGGCCGTCATTTTTCATAATTTTAGGAATGAAAACAAATTGCAATGAAAAATTTGATAAAAGTCATTTAATAAAAAAACATATGGCACATAACTTAATAAACATAATTTTGAAATAATAATAAGAAAATTCCATATTTCTATATGAGACACCAAAAGCAAATAATGTATATATCAGATTTGCATTATACGAACTCGATAACTTAATTCAGTACCAATAAGATGTTTGATCTGTTCGTATTTCCAGAAAATATGCGAATTTTCTTCAAGGAACGCATCGGATTTATTAGTAAGGGTCCCACACGTTGATTTTAAATATGCCCTGTTATTATTCCCTGTGGTATCTATAATATCTATCTCAAATCTATAGTTTATATTGTCCTCTGCTGGTCCAACCAACTGCATTGCCCAGTAAAAAGTTTCTGTGTTGAAGAAATAATGCAGTTTGAACAATTTGGTTCCAAATTTAACAATGAAACAATCCTCAATTTCCTCAAGATCATCATGTTCGAATGGATCATTAACCGTCTCCATTTCCAGCAAGTTCTCGTAATGATTATTCAAAAGATGATCGTACATTTCAGTCAAGATCATTTCCCCATCACAGCCTAGATACTCTCTCAAGGGGCATTTGAAAGGGCCAAAGGTGCACGTTGCTTCATGCTTCTTTATGTCTTTGGCTTTCGCAGTGAATTTGCACCTGTCGTGTTTGCAGGGGTATATGATATGGTTGATTATTTGGGCTAATGCAAAATTCTGGGTGTTTTTGAATTCCTGTTTGCATGTTGGACAGTCCTTGACGTCTTCTTTGCATTGCATGCAAATGCTGTGTCCCGTGAGGCATTGATGAATTGGAGGTATCATATATTCCATGCAAACCTAAATGGACAATAAAAAAAAAGATTACTGTAGTTATTCCCCCACAAAAATCAATATATTAAATATCAGATTCTAGCTGGATACAAAATGTGCAATAGAAAAAAGTGTGTAGTAGAAAACGAAAAATATATATATATATATATATATATATATATTTATCTGTCTATCATACGAGCGTCCATACGTTATCACATTCCATTCATTAGGGTGTCCACGGAAATATGCAATTACCATGTGAAAATTTGTCAGAAGACTCTAGATAGAAAGAAAATCTCTTCCACAAAATTTGGGTGCGCTCTTTTTTTATGACCAAATGAAGATAAAGTATACGGCTGCCGTATATTATTAGTTGGCAGTTCTCACCGCTGGGATCGCTGGAAGCTTCAACTCGTATACATTGTATACGATTGGTTCATATACTCAATAGAGTGCCGGGCGTCCTATAGATACGGCAACAGTGCATTTCATAACAACTCCCGTCAAATAATATTGCATCAGAATTCAGGCTATTCATTTGCAGAAGTTAAAAGTTGATAGTTTAAAAAGGAATGCTGAAAGAGGAGAGACGAAGGATGAAAGTTGTCAAATGACAATTGAAAGTTGAGAAGTTGCGGGTTGAAGGTTGAAAGTCGACAAATGACTGTTGAAAGTTAAGAGGTGAGAGTTGCGAGTTTGAAAGTTGAAGGTTGACCGTTGATAAATGACAATTGGCATTTGCGAGTTGAAGGCTGAAAGACGAGAGACGAGGGGAAAGACGAGAGATTAAGTTGAGATTGAGAGCAAAAAACTTGAATCGACCAATGGCTATAGTTAAAAACAATAGAAGATATTTTAGTTTTTGCCATAAAACAAACTTCTGTATAGTGGGTAGTAAAACGTGAAGATGAACTGTAATAAACAAAATAACTGTATGAATCAGCCCGTGAAAACATGGCTTTCCCTATTTCATCGAAAAACAGTGTTCGTTGACTTTCAAAATACAATACAATTTTGTTCCTTTATCGCAACAATTCAAAAATAAGAAAAACCGAAGTATATTTGATTGTACCATCTTGCTTTCATGTTTCGAACCTACATACAAAATAAATGATTTGCTAAACATACTAAGTATTAAAAAATAAGATAATCATTCTGCACATTTCATTCGAGAATGAAAAGATAATCACCATTATTCCATTCATTAATATTGATCGAGTTTCACAATTCACTCAAGACTTCTCACTGCTTTTAACCTATAGAATAGGTGGTGGGTTGAAAATCCATCATGAAACCGAAACAACTACTTTTCCGCCTGATACCTAGGCAAATATTAAATTACACCTATACTGATGAGGGGCAAATATTTTAGAAATGTTATGTAGTTTCATTTTATAATTCAAAGACCCACTAGGAAGGGATTTTAAAAAAATTCAATCTTTAGATATTAAAACAACCCCTTGAATATTTGATAATTTTTTATCTATTCAACAGGAACGGCAGAATATGTTTTTTTTATTTTTACTTTGAATATACATTTTTTCATATGTGAATTTAAGTCCCCAGCCCTATTATGAAACAGGTTATATCTCAAAAAGTTTTGATAATAGGAGAATTAAAATTTGCGTTAGGCTTTCTTCCAGGGCCATGTACGAAATAAGGGAGATTTTTCCAAAACTCGAACCTCAATGAGTTGAATCTACCCCTTGAATATTTGAATAATAATTTTAAAGAAAAACGGCAAAACACCCCATTTTTAGTTTTATTTTAATAACATTTTTTTATGTCCGAATTTTTCACCCCAGTTGGTAAAAACTACTCCTCTTTAAAACAGGTTATATCTAAAAATTTCAATAACGGGAGAAAAAAAAGGGTTTCTAGGAGTAAGTTCGGAATGAGGCCCTGAATATTTGAATAATTTGTATATATAAAACTTTTATTGAAAAAATTTTTTTTTCATGTTTGAATTTTGATTTAGAACCGGTAAAATCTGTCTCAATTATAGAACAGGTTAAAGCCCCAAAGAGAATCAGTAACAGGAATACAATTCATTATGAGGGTTTCATACTAAAGAACGATTTTCAATCATAAAACTATCTATTCGAAAAAAAATGGTTTGAATTTTGCAGCCCAGGCAGTAAAAACTATCCCTATTATGAAACACGTTATATCTCAAAGGGAAGTAATAGGGGATGGAATTTTGTGCAGGATTAGGTATGTACTGAAAGAAGATTTTACAGAATAAAAATCCCAAGGGGTCAAAACTACCCCTTGAATAATTTTCAAGCCACTTTAACTATTTCAATCCTCGCGGTCAAAATCAGTCCTAATCTGTATAGGTTAACTCAGCCGGGTTGTCATTGCATATAATTTGAGGCAATTAGCACACGTATCTAAAGTGGCTGAGAGTACCTCAATACCTGAACATCATAAAAATATATTAAACATAAACCCAAAAACAGTACATTAATTCTTGAAACTATCAAAAATATATTTCAATATTACATGGTAGAACTATAATAATGCGAAGGTAACTCAACAAATTCTAACATTGACAGTTTCCCATTATTAAAATGATAATTTTTTTCTTTAAGGTATTCGTTCCTTTTCCGAGTGATCAAATTAGGTACCAATGGCTTGTGAATACTTTGCAACTTTACATTATTTCATTTTGAAAATTAATCAGGAAATCAATGAAAACAAATAGCATGTGGAGAATTCAAAGTTTTACTGATATGCGAATGGAACGATTCACATGCGTTGGTGGTGCAAGCGGCGCTTGCTGTTTTTGATGCCCATGATGAAAAACGGCATTCTCGGACATGTAACCTATATGTGCATAATTACCAGGTCATCATAATGAGTAGGTTAGGTCCTTTTCAAGTGGAGCAATTACTGCCCCTTCCACTTTTTTAATTTCTATTCTTTTCATAGCAGTCATATTTGTGTTGATATATTCTGGTTTTTAGGTATTGTTCAGTTTGCCCTATATCAGATTTCCCTCATTCACAGAGTATACTATAATTACACATGAATCTGATTGAGCTGGTATCTTATCTTTCAACTGCTTGAATACTTTTCCTGCAGTTAAAAGATAAGATAACAGCTGAATGATATTCATGTGTAATATTCCTTGAATATTTATGAATTTTGACATAAATACATAATCTCCGACCCCGAATACCTTCATCCATCTCCATCTTGGACTCGCCATTTTTATTTTATGGATTTTTTCAAAAATGTCATTATTTTCGACCCCGAAAACCCCCACATACCCATTTTAAATCAAATCGGACCTTAAACATACATTTTTTCCGCATATTGTTTTTTTCTCTAACAAAAATGCCATAATGCATGGTCACGGAAACTATGAACACCTGCCAAATTTCTCGTTAGTCGGACAACTAGAAGGGGGTAAAATTTGAATTGCAAGATTTGATTACCCACATCGGGACAGGTAAAACTAAATGAAAGCTTGTAAAAATAAAACTTTTTTTTTTCAATTCTGAGAAAGGCGTGAGTTGCATCGACTACGGTGGGTCATTAGCAACGTATGGTACAGTTACTTCATCATGTTAACTCGTATTTACATTTAGTTCATATTATTAGTCTGGAATTAGATTGTGTCAGTTATGTGCAGGTCATTTGAAAAGTTTATAAGATTGGAGATATCACAGCGGATTCTTAGGAGGGATTTCATTTCTGGTTCCAAGCAATAAAATCATTAATAAAAACCTTTTAAGAGACAAGCTTTTATTCAAATGCTCTAAAAAGTTAAATTAAAAAGCTTGTCGCGCAAAGTTTTCAGTTCGAATACAAAAGTGACAAGCTTTTGAATCTATAACTCACGGAATAACCTACATCACACATCCTGAGCAATAATTTTTTACTTTTCAGTGCATTTGAATAAAAGCTTGTCTTTGAAAAGGTTTTTTATTAATTATTTTATTTTGTGCTTCTCAGTACTTGAGTACGCCTTAATCTATGCATTTATGTGCTACGTAGTTCTCCAATGGGGAGACCATCTAAAGATTAACTCATTCGCCATCTTCGAGTTGCCATCTTCAATTCATAAATTTTAATATAAACTCAATAATCTTCGACTAAATTCATAATATCCGACCCCAAAAACCCCGACATACCAATTTTGAAACGAATTGACTCACAAAACTTGTACACATCTCGAATTTGTGAATTTTGATAAAAATTCATAATCTTCGACCCTGAAAACCTCCACATGCCAATTTTGAATAGAATCGGACCATAAATACAGAGATCATCGGCCATCTTGGAGTCGCCATTTTGATGTTATGAATTTTGAAGAGAAACTCATAATCGTCGACCCTGAAAACCCCCACATACCAATTTTGAATCGAATGGGACCATACACCTAAATCTTGTCCGCCATCTTGGAGCGCCATTTTGTTTTTTTCTCTAATAAAAATTCCATGAGCCGCCATTTCAATTTCATAAATTTCAACAAAAAATGCATAATCTCCTACTCCGAAAACACAAATACAAATTTTTAAAAGAATCTGACCATAATCACAAAGCTCCTCAGCCATTTTGAATTTATGAATTTTGACGAAAGTTCATAATCTCCTACCCTGAAAACCCCAATACCAATTTTAAGAATCGGACCATAATCACAAAATTTTCGCCACCTTAGAGCCCCTTCTTGAATTTTAGAATGTTGACAAAAAATTCACAATTTCCGTCCCCGAAAGCCCCCAATTACCAATTTTGAATCGAATCGTACCATAATCACAAAACTCGTCCGCATCTTGGAGCCGCCATTTTGTTTTTTTCTCTAACAAAAATTTCATAACGCACTAGCACTGGAATAATTTCAGTTCAATTGGATGTCGGCAAGTGCTCCAAAAATGGATTACAAATTTTGAACCGGAAAGAATGACAGAATGACATACGAACGAAGCAAGTTAAATAAAAGCTTGTTATGAAAATATTTAAAGAATTTAATAACATAAATTAAATAAAACAAATTAACAAAAAAAAATTAAATGGAAAAAGATAACGTCGGAGCTCATGAAATAATAAACTCACTCTATTGATGTTCACTTATATCGGCAACCCTGCACGATGCTCTAATGATTAATGAATGAATGACGGTATACACCAAGGAGGCTCAACAGATTATGGAATGAAAGTGGGCAGTATATTGAGGACGCCCAGATGATATACTGATGAAAGGATGCCCTAACGTAAGTAAAGTAAGAGATAATATATTTAATTTTCAGTCATGGACGCTCCAAGCTTCATTTTTATATGGACGCTTCAATGATAGTTAGATTTATATATATATAAAACCTAAAAAGAGTGATATATCACTAATATCACAAAAACAATCTTCAATTCCTGCTCTTTGCAAATTTTTGGAACTAAATTAGGTTCATCTAATTTTGTTTCTCTCAGGTCGATTGTTGGCAATAATCTTTTAATCTAAAATAAGAGAAATAGAGGAATAAAGGATGCACACCAATTATGGAAAATTAATTCTCTGAGTATTCCAGGGATCGATTTAAAAATGTTCCTTAATAAGCCACTGGTGATTTTTTCATACTAGTGTCTATTATGTTAACCTGTCTGGACTTCTACCTAAATTTATATTTATATTTTTATATTTATTTATATATTTATTTATTGAACCCATTGCATAGATTCAATACAATTTACAATTTATAATTACAATTAACAATTTCAGTTAACAATTTACAATAACTACATGATTACCATGTTTACAATGTTCGGTCCATTAGTATTGTTTCTAGGATAATCTAATAATTTTCTGACATATACATTTATACAATCTATTGTATGCACCTAGGTGTTACAACACCTGTATGTGCCTTAAGATTGCATACGAAGCATATAGTTAGTTAATTGAATTGCAATCATAAACTTAATTTACCATAACATAAATATGTGATTAAAATATAAAATTTATAGCCAATATAGCCAAAATAGCCAAGCTTGTTGAGAGGTATTAGAGGATGTTTCTGAATGTTCGAGGTTGGTGACAATGTATGTTTTACATTGTTTCTTAAAAATGTTCAATTTGTTTATATTTCTAATATTTATGGGCAACAGATTATAAAATTTAGGAGCTAAGTAGTCAATGAATTTCAGGTTGAGGGTTGTATTGCATTGTGGAATTTTCAATAGTTTTTTGGTGTTCGATCTGGTAGAATACTGATGATCAATGAATTTTTTTAAATTCTGTGATTTATAAAAATAAGAACATGATAAATGGATATATAGGCAACTCATATCACAGATACTCTCTTGTATAATAGACTGGTAGCATATAATCTGTTTTTGTTGAAAATTATTTTCAAGATGTAATTTTGTATTACCTGTAATGGTTTTGTGTTGTTTTTGTATGTTCCACCCCACACTATTATACCATACCTAATAAGTGACTCTATCAATGTTTTATAGACAGTTATTAACAATTTAGTGCTCAAAAACTCTCGTAAAATGTAGAACTTTCTAATCAATTTCCGAATTTTATTAGTTAGATAGTTTATGTGGTCTGTCCATTTAAGATTTTGATCAATTATCACACCTAGATACTTTGTTTTTGATACTGATGTTATTTCAAAATTTGTGTTTTCTTCTACTAATATTTTTTTTATTATTTTATTATTTTTTTAATTTATTAAATCTTGTATTTCTTTACATGTTTTTCGACTTCTTCCCAGTTTTCTCCCGTGAATATGACAGCTGTATCATCTGCGTAAGATAGTATTTTACCTTCAATATTTGTGTTGAGTAGGGAGTTACTACTATTACATTATTTTGAACAAGTTCGACACTACACACTGAAAAATAATTTGAGTCCCAGAAACTACCTCTCAATCACCCTTCGAGTACCCTTGAAATATCAAAAATAGTTAAAGCAGTTGTTGCTGGAGGTATTTCAAGAGGAGAGTATGTTTTGAGGCCTCTTTGCATGAAATAATTTTTGAACCCTAGTACCCACACGTAGCTACCACAATATCCCACCCCCAATTTGAAATATTCGCAAATAGAACAAATCCATTATCAGGGACTTGCTCTACACGCTTCTTATAGTGAAATATGTGACTCTAAAAGAGATATTGGGATAGAGAGTATTTTTATTTTTCAAGTATTCCAGAAGGGTAGTTATGAGGTGGTTCCTGGGTTACAAATAATTTCACTGTATGTAGTGTAGAGCAAGTTCAAAATCATGTAATAGTATGAAAAAATCACCAGTTCCTCTTTATCTCATTAAGGTTTCAACCCTCCTAGGGGTGAATTATTGGGGTAACTAGGAGGTTCCAAATGAATTCGTGACATTGAACTTGTCAAGAAGATAATAAAATATAGTTAATCATCAAACAAAACATTCCCAGCAACTGCCATTTTTTATTTGAAAACCAACAAATTTAATAAATAACGATAAAAAAAACGTTGCTCCTGTCACACCTGTTATTATTTTTACTATTTCTGTTCAGTATTTTTTGTAGGCAGAGTTCGACTGCATGAACATCTGCCTGGAATATTGTGGCGTACTGTAGCAGTCTTATGCTTAGGTTAAATTCTTGCTATAGTTGACAGGATTCTGAATACACTCATTCTTGCTTCTTTCTCTAGGCACTTTAACTCATTATTAAAAATGTTTTCATAAAAAGGAGTATTCAAAATGGCGGCTACAAAATGACGGACCTGGACTGGGGATTTATGGTCAAAATCCATTAGTATCTCAAGGCCCATTTAGACCAATTCAACAAACAGCGCAAAACGTTTGCAAAAGTTTTGTAACAAGTATTCCGCTCAGTGCGTAAAATCTTAACTGCTGCAACATTTTCTGTTTGTCAGTGTTTGTCAATGTTTCTATTTATCACGCAAATCGCTAAAAATTAGTGACGAGAAACTTCAAATTGCATGCGTCGCATTCATAGTACCATGTAATGAACTAAAATAAAAACTCGTTACTGAATGACAAGAATCTTGGTGGATTGTGAGATTTTGATTAATTTAATTAGGCTTGAAGTTACGGGAAAAAAATACAAACTCTAGGCAAAGTATCCCCAGTATCGTACACTAGCTTGATGTACTTATTTAAAACATCAAAGCGAAGCATTATAACTCTATTAATCCTAAAATTTTCTCGCGATTCCATTTTGTGCTCATGGTCAATGCTTAAACCATCTCTCAGCAACTTGCACGCCTCAAAACTAACAAAGGTGTCCGAACTAACGCACAAGCAGATTTGTTTCGATGTAGCGGCATCGTATGTGAAAACATTATGCCCGTGCGAAATGGAGCGGGCGTGCACAGAACTGAGCATGGTACCATGCGAACGTTTTGCGCTGTTTGCTGTGTTGGTCTGGATGGGCCTTTAGGTTTCTAGGGGTTGGACATTATGAATTTTTTATCAAAGTTCAGGATATGGCCAATTTTTTTATTTTCATGGTGAGATTTCTTTCAAAATTGCTATACCCAGATAGCAGACAATGTCCCGAGGATGTCTATTTTGGTCCCTCATAGGTCCGAACGTCCGGACCTAGTTCGAGTGTTCTCTGGACGTCCAACACGAGACCATTGTGGGAAAGTCGAGACGAATGTACTCAGAATTTCAGATCTAGTACTTTCTTGCAATTTAGAGTATTTTTGTTGGTAGTTCAGAAGAAAATAGAGCATACAATGTATTTTCACCTTTTTCGTTGGCACATTGATGAAAAGGGACACAACATACATCAGTGCACATCATCAATATTTTAATTAAGTTGAAAATAGCGAATCACAAATTTTATTCGTATTGGTTTTGATAATAAACGGCAAATTTATTTTTGATGGAACTTTTATTAAAATTGGAGATTTTCAACACAAACCAACAGACTGCTCCTAAGCCAAGCGGTCCGAATCAGTCAAAGAGCACTGCCGACTTCGGCGCCTCTATACGGATCACTTTTGCAGCCGAAGTTTGGTATCGGTTATACAATTCCTACGACTCATCAAGTGTCAAAATTCAAAGAAGTGTCACTTGTCAATGAATTTTTTGGATTTTGTGTTTATGGATTTTTGGGGCCATGCGTAACAATTAGTAAGTTTATAACATGTTTTATTAGTGTTTATGCAGTGATATTTTTGGGTGACCTCTCCATAGTGCATTGTGTGGGCAGGGTGTATCGGTATAGGTTTATAGTATGTTATTGTATAGTAAAAATCAATGGCGGCGAGGAGTCACTTCCAGATGCAGTGAACACGATAGGAACCTTTGGCTTTGAGTTTTCTCGAGGTTTGCTTCTATTTCTTTCTCTTATATTATCTAAATTATGGCTTTGGTGAAGAAATATTATATGCGTGCTGAGCGAAGCAGGTTTAATACAGTTATCGAGACAGATATCACAATCCAAAATAATTCTGAATGACTTGATTAATGATAATTCCTCAGATAATTCCCAATTAGTGCCTCCATCAACAAGTGATTTTAATTTGGATCTATCTGACTTACCGTCACTTGAACTACCAGACTATCTTTTATATTTTATTATATGTTCCATTTCTTTTGTACCGGGCATTGACAGAATTTTAGTTATTAAATAAATAATTTACAATATTATTAAATTTGCAATTTATTTTCCTGGGTTCGGCTAGATACTGGGCTAGCAGAAGATCTATATAGGTCCTCCATAAAATACATCAGGACAGTTTTAGGATGTCCGTTTCGGGATGCCCTGAGGACGATACGGGACCATATATGAACGTTCCCAGGACATACGAATGTCTTAGGCAAACTTCCGTGGGATGTTTTCATTACGAATTTGTGCTATTTGGGTATGAAGGTGTTTGGGAGTGAAAATTGTTTAAATTCGCTAATTCAAGATGGCGGATCCAAAATGGCGAACAAATTTTATGATTTATGGAATTTATTCATAATCAGTATCTACAGCTTAAATTCGGAGATTATGAATTTTTGAATGAAATTTAACAGATGTATTTTGAGATTTATGGTCAGAATTTAATCATAATTAGTATCTGTAATTTTTGAGGTCTAAGACCAATGATTTATTATCCGAATTTAAAAATTCAATAAAGAGAAAGAGTTTTGTGATTAATGGGAGTTTTGACAATTCGAGATGGTGGACGAGTTTTGTGAAAATCAGTATCTATCAAGGTTTTTCAATATTTTTTTCATTTTACTTTTTGAAAATTCATTCAGGTGTATCTTAGTTGCACCAATATTTTTTCAGTTTTGCAGACTATAATAGAAATGTAAATATTTTGAATGTTTAATTTTTAATGATTTCAAAATGTACACAAGACAAAATGAGGAATGGAATTGATTTAATCTTTCAGAAACAGGTAGGTAAATATGAAATACAGATTTTTTGGTCACCAATTGTGTTATTATTCAATAAGGGAAATATTTCTTTTCCGAAATCATTTTGAAGACTTTTGAGACACCCATCAAATAATTCAATTTTTCATTTCTATACTTTAATACAATATAAAAACGTTAATATTCAAGAAATATAAAAAATGTTGAGGGGTTCCCATAAAAATAAAATGTTTCTCTATTGTGTTTTGGAAATTCCATGTTTTCTACTGTTTGTTATTATCGAAGAGCAGATAAGCAGGAGAAAATCAATAAATGTATGTTTTTTAAACAGGCTCAGGTTGAAAAATTTAAACTTTTCCTAAAATTTGTTTGAGTTCCCTAATATTCAAAATTGTATGTAAAATTTCTGGATTAGTCAAGAATTAGTGATATTAATTTCGATTTCCAGTTAACAAACAGTGTTTTCCAGTAGACAGCCTTTTGTTTTGATAATTTTACGAGAATGACTTTGAATACCAAAGTACCAATTCCAATAATTTCTACCAATTTTGGACAGGAGTAAAACAGATGAAAGAGAAAATACAGAAAATATACTTACCAAACATTCCAGCTCCCGAAGAAGTTCATAATTGATGTCATTTTTATCTTCCTTCTGTTCAGACTCATCAGCATTTACTTCATCATGGAATACTTCAATACGTGCTATAATAGATATAGGATCATTCAGTATGCTTCGTATAATATCTCCATTGATTTCTGTGGCACAGTTCAGCTTCTTGGTAATCTCATGTGTTTTGGATTTGTTCCCACTTTCGAGAATAATTCTGTAAGAATAGTCTTCTACAAGCTTGTTATTACCCATATAAGTCACTGTACAGCAAAAAGTGCCTTCCTTAGAATCTGTGGTTCGATTCACATGGAACAAATTTTCCCCATAAGGTAAAAGGTAGTTTTCCTTGTGACTGTTGACGAAATCTAGCTCAAAATTGCCCTCATTCAGAAGGAAAGTAGGATGTCTGTCTTCGAAATGTTCTAACAAGTCTTTGGCATATCCTTGCCAATCACAGGAAGGTGAGCTGATAAAAGGACAAGCGTACTTTCTAAAGCTGCATAATCTCTCGTGTTGAGGGATATCTTTTGGGAGTAAATTTTCCAAACAACCGTTTCCATTGTAGCGACATGGGAACTTTTGGTACTGTGCAAGATTCTCATATGATACGTTATGAATGGAGTTTTCAGCGGAGGGACATCTACCACAAGTTGAACCATTGGGTTGGAAGTAGATGGGAAAATATGACAGAAGGTTTTGACAGCTGGCACATAGAAGGCTTGGTAATGACTCAGTGTGAACGAAACTCATGGTAAGTAGTTTATAACTGCGGAGAAAACCATTATTATTTTCCAATGATGCAATGTGTGTTACAATTTTTGAACAGATAAATATTTCACACAACAATATTTCTGTACTTATCAATCAATTGAAATTGAGTTGGTTTGGGATTGAAATATAAGTGATTAAATTATTGGTTTTTCTATGAAAAACATTGAGAGAGTGACATATTTTGCTTTTGACTATTCTTGGATATCTTACACATTAAAGACACAATTTCGCTAGTGTTTGGCGGAGAGTTTTCTTATATTTATTATGGGAATGTGGCGATAAAATCACGCTCGTGTGTCTATTATGAAAATGGCATACCTATTCAATAGCTTTGTTCTCACGTTTTTTTTTTCGATTGTGGGAAAAATCTTATCTCTGTTAGTTGATTACAATATTCAGGCAAGAAAAAATTACTGCATGCAATCGGAATAGAAGAAATTTTATTGGCAAGTACCAGATAAACTCTTTGTTCATGAAAAACTGCAAAATCCTCTCCCAATGTGTATAAAGCTTCTTTAATTTTTTTGCCTTTGAATTACTGATATATTAACTACTTCCAAAACGAATTTAATGTGAAAAAATAAAAACGGAATCACATACCTCCCATCCAAGATTAATTGAAATCATAAAAATCCCATGAGAAACCGGGGAAAAATGAATATAATCAACATCAACAAGTGTCAGGTCAAATGTCAAAATTCAAGTTTGTTTGTTGTTGACGTTGTTTTGACATTCGTCGACACAGTGCGTTTACGTCGGGTTCACATGATATTGCCACGTTAGGAGATTAGTGCCCAATTAGAAAACAGTATGTTGGAAGTTGCAAGCTCAAACCTGAAAAACTTTCATATGAATTTGGCGTTAGTCATTATCATAGATTTCAGAAATAGATATCGCATTCGGATCAATATTGATCTGAGATATCGCATGACACACTCATATATATTTTAGGTATATTTCAATAGAAATACGTACTACCTATCAGAAAATATTTTGGTGCTGAATTTTGTTCCATTCGGTTGAAAAATATGTGGCTTCCACTTTGTTGACAAATTTCATTATATCATATATATATATATATATATATATATATATATATATATATATATATATATATATATATATATATATATATATATATATATATATATATATTGTTATGATGGGTTGTTTATATGATTTATAATTTGTATGATTTTAAGAATTTATTTATAGATTATAATTTCTGAAACCCTATCATAACAAATAAAAAATACCTCCGGCTATGTAATGTTACCTTTTTCCTTTTCAAACCCTTTTACCTTATCCCAGCTCAGTCAAGTACGCCTATGAACATGTATGACCATTGTCTAAAGACACAACAATGGTATGACTCCTTCCCAGTAGCAAGTTCCTGTAATCGGTGTTGCCGGCTATGGCACTACCGATTCGATAATAAAACTGTTCAGTGGAGAAAAGTAAAGTAAGAAATTGAAAAATAAACACAGGTTTGCAGAGAATAATCAAAGTGGTTGACTTTATTCAGATGAAAACTTAAATATACCCTACTCTGCGATAGCTACCTTATACTAGCAAAACAATGACAAAAAAAAAATAGTGCAGTTTGATGTTTGCGATAATGAAAATTTGAACGTATTATCAGTCTTTTGGGTGTGGAATTTTATGGTTGTTCAGCCCAAGACAAATAACCAATGGTTTAGAACACTTGAAGTTATTGGTTTTATGTGAAAGGTTGCACTTAGGTGAGTTCAGTTATTGAATACCTTGTAGCTGCGTTTCAGTTGACGTTTCCAATCCTGTGGACGTATTTCTGGGATGTCAATGACAGCTCACCTGCACTCTTTCCAAGGATTTATTTTCTGGACCAGGTAGGTGGAATTTTTATTTACTATGTGCTTCCTCCGATCAACTTTTCAAGAAATCTTCCTCGTTCGGCAATTTTATATCAGGTTTTCTTATATTATGGGTGAAAGCTTTTTTTCAAATTTAGTACGTGGCTTCACTTTCTCGAACTTTTTTCAAATCTCCTAGAACTTGTTATCCAGTTCCATAGTAACACTCACCAATTTTAATTTTTTCACTGATTTCCGAGTTTGTATCACTTCCTACCGAATTATTTGCTGTTCTAATTAATGTTAATGATTTTATGAATATTTCTAACTCTTACATACTATTTACAGATTCATAAAAATTATATTTTTTCAATTTCTGCCCTTACATTTTATTCTTTATCAATACTTTTCCCACACAAACTCTTTCGAATCCCATTGGTGGGTTTTCTGTTCATGTGAATTGTCATACAGGATGTTCAAAACTTATCTATACTTTGATCTTGCTGTAATTCAATATTTTCCATAAATTTCAATTTTGATATGGTTCAATCGTGGATTTTTGTCAGATGTATCGTTGGATATAGAATATTGATATCACAACTGCTACAGAAATGTTCTATTCACAGACATGTATCGACTAGAGCATAGTATAAGGTTCTACAGTAGTGATAAAGGTAAATAAAATTGTAAAATAACATAGCAATAACGATACTAATAAAAATAACTAATGATAATAAGAAAGTTATAATGCATTTTAAATATATATAAATATAAAAAAAAATAAAAAAAAATTTTTTTTGGTTAAATTAGTTCAAATTTTGTGAAGCGAAACAACGAAGTTTGGTTAAGAAAACTTTTTTTTTCATAATTTTTTTTCTGGCTTATTAATGACCTTTCGTAAAAATTTCAAAGGAAAAATCTAACTATCTGTTAGCGGATGTGCAAGAGGGTCGATTACACCCTATATATATATATATATAGGGTGTATATATATATATATATATATATATATATATATATATATATATATATATATATATATATATATATGTATATATATATATTTCTTTAGTTTCTTGACCACATATATATTTTCTTCAAATTTCTCGGAATAAAGGTCTGATTCAATCAATTTATATAATTTCTCTTAACTACGTTTCGACATGGTATTTGTCATCATCAGGTTGAAACAAAATTATTTTATTTGAATTCTGCGTTCGCATCGTACGAACGTTTCACTAAATCATTTGATACGACTATGGAATTTCTCGAAATAGTTTCGCTTCGGGTACCTTCGAAAATAATTGTTCATTAAGAGGGGGAAGGCCAAATGTACTGTCTCAATAGTGAATGCACTCTAGAGTGAATTCAGTATTGAAACAGCACAATGGTAGGCAGAGAGGGGGAAACACGGGTGGGCCCGATTGTCATCATCTGCAGCTGTGTCATGACATGCAGCGGTTGAAAGGTTACGTTTGTTAGGTTAAGAAGTGGGTATCTAGTGTAGTGTATTCAATTTTGTTGCATGTCTCCTTGCAAAATGCCCTGGGATCTGGGGTAAGTACTTTTCAGTAGCGGAAGAAGACATTTTGGCGAATGCTATCAAATTCATGGTAGAGTGAATTCAATATCGAGACAGCAAAATGGCAGGTAGAGAGAGGGAAAACACGAGTTAGCACGATTGTTATCATATGCAGCAGTGTCATGACATGCAGCGGTTGAAAGGTTACGTTTGTTAGGTTAAGAAGTGGGTATCAAGTGTAGTTTATTCAATTTTGTTTCATGTCTCCTTGCAAAAATGCACTGGGGACTGTGGTAAGTACTTTTCAGTAGCGGTAGAAGACATTTTGGCGAATGCTATCAAATTCATGGTAGAGTGAATTCAGTATTGAGACAGCACAATGGTAGATAGAGAGGGGGAAACACGAGTGGGCACGATTTTCATCATCTGCAGCAGTGTCATAACATGCAGCGGTTGAAAGGTTACGTTTGTTAGGTTGAGAAGTGGATATCTAGTGTAGTTTATCCAATTTTGTTTCATGTCTCCTTGCAAAAATGCACTGGGGTCTGGAGTAAGTACTTTTCACCATCGGAAGAAGACATTTTGGCGAATGCTATCAAATTCATGGTAGAGTGAATTCATATTGAAACAGCACAATGGTAGGTAGAGAGGGGGAAAACACGAGTGGGCACGATTGTCATCATCGGCAGCAGTGTCATGACATGCAGCGATTGAAAGGTTACCTTTGTTTGGTTAAGAATAAGCGGGTATCTAGTGTAGTTTATCCAATTTTGTTTCATGCCACCTTGCAAACATGGTCTGGGGTGAGTACTCTTTTATGGTACATCTTGGTACGCCTATAGAATTTCTCGTCTTCGGACATCCTCGAGAGGAACTGTTCATTAAGTGGGGGAAGGACAAACATGCTGTCTCAATAGTGAAGCACCCTACGTCTTGTGTATCGCTTTTACAAAATCATTTGGTACGCCTATGGAATTTCTCGTACTAGCATTAAGTGGGGGAAGGACAAACATGAGACTACAGTAAAATGCACAGGGACGCGCTCTGTGACAGAACAGACATGCGCGTTACTGACATGTTTGACGCCTTACCTACACAGAAGCGCAACTGGAAGGCGGCCTTGTGATCTTTTGGGATCAAATTTTCGTGACCTCAATTCAAAATTTGGCTTGTATAATGTCATTTCTGGCCGGTAAATTCAAACTGTCGGTTGAAATACATTTCAAGTGATAAATCAAGTCCCGAAAAAACAGTTGGAAATTAATGATACAAGATACAAAGCACCTTGTTCACAAATTCAAATACCAAACAGCCATCAATGACAACAATCCAACGCCTAGAAATTTGAGGTTGCTTAGAAATAAGACAAAAATGTTATTTTGGCGGTACGCTTGAATCACGCTTCTGGTAGGTAAGGTATTCTGTGGTTTGATATTTCATATATTTTTGTTTGTATTATTTTCAGGATGAAGAGAAAATCAAGATGTTGGCCCATTGCTATAGAAAAAAACGCAGGAATTAATACAATATGGCAATAGAAGCTTTAAACAACTTACTAAAGACCAAAAGAAGAATGCTTGGGTAACAATTGAGAAACTACTGGATGGATTAGAAGAGAGAGGTAGTGACATCAAAATGTGGAAAAGAATAACGATATGGAAAGACCAAATGCTAATAACTACCAGGATAGAATATTGTCAAAGCTCATAAGAAAGCGGAAGAAGTTAAGAATAAAGTAAAGGTAATTGTGAACACAGAACATGTTGGAAAGTTTCAGGAAAAATCTTTCAAATATAATCATTATTATAACATAAATATAAAGCATGATTGTGAGGGTTGTAGAACACAAGTGTGCATTTGGTAGGGATGTATGAAGAGCGAGTATATATATATATATATATATATATATATATATATATATATATATATATATAGAAGGGTAGTCTCGACTGCTAGTTGAAGAAAAAAATTCGAAACTACTCGAGGATGCAGTCAAAATAACTGGGCTGGGTTAAAGAATACTCTTTGTTATATGGTCGAGCTTTCGGAAACATTTATTTCCTTTTTCAAGACATCTAAAAATGTAAAAAGAAGATTGAGTCACATGGTACTCCATAAAATGTTAGAAATACTTACTAACTTGAGAAGGACATTATAAAGTTAAAAGCGTACATAGTCAGGAACAAACACAATCGAGCAGATTGTTAATCAATGCATTGTTTAAAAATAAGTAATCAACTTTACAACCACTTTTATTTAAAAACTAGAAAAATTCTCGTCATGGAGATGTCAAAATAAATTCTGCACATGGTCAAGTTATGTCATTTCCTTTTCTGTACGATCCATGCTCTTCTGGCAAAAAACAACAAAAATACTAAGAAGGCTACAAAAATATCATAAGCACCATTCGTTTCACACAAAAAAATACCTTCAATATTGCAAAAACTTCAAGTCTCTATCTCTTCGATCGCTCTATATACACTGGGTAAATCTATATACACTGGGTAAATATTGAAGTGAGTCATTATTCATTATTGTTATTTAGTTGTAAAGATGAATGTTTTTTTAACAACTTAATAAAACTGAAGTAATCGTTAGATAAGTACTCTTTACAATTTTTATAATCAAAATAAGTATATAACAAAGAACATATATTAGGCATAAATACAAAAGCAATAAACCCTTTTTCATGCCTATTTTTGTGCTTATTTTAATGGCTATTTGTTGGCTAAATTTCCCCAAATAACTGGCACTATTACACCGTGCCTTTTTGATGATTGTTTCGGGCACTAATTTCAGACCTGTAAACATAAGGAAAACTGACAATTACCTTAACTGATTAAGTAATTTAGTATACCTGGTTTCAACTTTTTTCTTACCTGGTACACGATTTTTTCTCCTTTTCTGTTATACTGAACAAAACTATGTGATTAATTTCATTTATTTGCTGGTTATGTCAAGTCCAATATATAATTACTGTGTTAGCAAACCTGACATTTCCATAAATGTCCTTGAAATCCCATCGATTCAGGGGAAAAAATAGAACCAGTCCTATTTATTTTCATGCCTGAAACAATCAACAAAATAGTCTCGCGCGCATGCTTATTTGTTCAAAATTTCAGCCACCGGCAGTCAGACAGACAAATAGGCTCGAAAAAGGCATAGTGTAATAAGGGGTTATTTAGAAAGGAGAAATATAGAGAAAAGGTTAGGCAGATCAAAATTTTCTATTTGAATTAGCCGCCAAATCATACGAATGCTTTAACCAATCACAGAACGCGTCCCCGTGCATTTTACTGTCTCAATACTCAATACTTTTACTCGGTAGGGAAAAGTAAAGATACCTACTTGTATCGCTTGTAACACGTGAAACGAATATTTTGTAAGCCACAATAATATAATTCAAGAAAAGTTGAGTAAGCTTTCGTCATCGCGTATTTAAGAAAATTCGTTAGGCGATTCATGCTAAGGAATACGCCCTCTACCGTTTACGAATATAATTAACGCATGGGCCATAGGATCGTTTGTTTACATTGTTCGCCATATATGCTTACTATTGATTGATGATTAGTTTATTCACTGTATTAATGTACTTATACCTATTTTTTTATTGTAAATTTCTTTAAGTGAATAAAATTATTATTATTATTATTATTCGATTTGTTTATCTTCCAGAGATATCAGATCATCTGACTCTAGACATTCTTCTGTGAGAATAATAGTATTGATGAAGAAGAATCTATTTCGATTCAGAAGGTACATTGTAAAAATAATACAGAGGAAGAAGAGGAAAGTCCTGATGACAAGGCTAATGCTGGCGAGATGTTGACATTATTGAGATCCCAATCTCATTCTGATAACCCTAAGGCCCGATATTATAATGTCAGTTTAAACTCTTGAGTGATGTCATCGAGTTTAAACCTTAAACCCTACCTCAGGTATGGTTTAAAGAATTGAAAACGTTTAAGTAGGTTAGCCAACAGGACAAGAAATAACAAAAATTGACATCTTTAAATCGAGTCTAACGTTGAAAATTTGTTTTGAAATAAGCTATACTTTGTAGTTGGAAATACTATAAAATGGACTACATTCAAGATAATATTTTTGAAGTGTTCGAAGAGGTAATGTCGGATAATGAAGAGGAAATCATTTATTTGGTGGATGTGCTAAGAGCCGCTCGCAAATTTAGAATTAGGCCTAATCATTATGATGAATGGAATGACATAGAATTTCTAAATAGATTCAGATTGTCTAAGCAAACTGTTGACAATATATTGACTCAGATAGAGGGTAGATTACAGCACCCTACTAATCGGTGAATAAAATATTCATGTATCTTATCTTAAACCTAATATACCGTACCTCTCAACAACACATCTGTCTTAATTAAATTTATTTCATTAGCATGTGGAGGTTACCTCAAATATAAATGAAAAGTGATTTTGCTCACGTCACTTTTCACAAAACGAAACAGTTATTACGATAAAACACCATAAGGCCAAGTGACAGATGACATTTATATACATGGAAAATAAAAATCTTATGTGTTTTTATAAAATGACTTTTTCGCCAACTTTGGTTTAAACTTGAAGATAAACTGGTTTAAGGTTTTCGGAGTTTAAACTGACATTATAATATCGCCCCTAAGTTTAGGAATGCTGGAGTTCAGGTCAATACTCCATATGTCTTGTGACTTTATGTGAGCTGATAATAACAGATGACATCATTGTGAAAGTGTTTGAGAATTATTATAAGGATAAAAGAGTCCACCGATTGAATTGAAGACAAAGAGTCATGTTGGTACTTACCAAACTAAAGACTATGTGCTATTGGATGGCCTTTTCAATATAACCCCAGAGTTGTGTAATGTTTATATATTTGAAATAATACCAATATTATGTTCAGTTTTGAGACCAATAATCCATTTCCCTAGCCAAAATGAAATTAGTCAAAATATTCCAAAGTGTTTTTCAGAATTTCAAAATGTGAGAGTAGTATTGGAGTGCACTGAAATATTAGTACAGTCTCCCAAATGTCTGTTGTAGAATAAGGTTTTACTCCTATTTTAGCTAAATCGTGAAATATTCATGTCAATGAATTTTCTCCATGTATTTTAAAACAATACATTTATTTATATCGCCTCTCATTGTATTAATAAAAAATACTAAGTATCCACACTATAATACCCACAGGCAATTCAATAAAAATCTGTAAAAGTTTTTTCAAACTGAAATTTAATAATGAAAATAACTTACTGTACTGTACAAGCATACTTCATTTTATTTGAGGTCCTTGGTTCTCACATAGAACATGTAACATCTTATTAAAATAATTTCTTTTTATTATGGTTAACATATCTGAGGTAAATTCATGATCGAAATCATCAATTTCCATAATTACAATACTATCATCAAATGATGCATAAATTACAGAAAATGTCTTGTCCAGCTTCAGCAGAGCCATCCCCATCTCTACCTGTCCATAGTATTTGTGGCGTTTCTTTAATTTGTAGTCCCCATTCTCTTGTTAAACATATTTTGTGTTTTTCAAAACATCTGAAATTGTTTTCTCACTACCTGAAATGCGAAAAGGGTCATTTTAATGCTTATAAATATTAATATTGGATAAAAGTAACAGAAAATATTTTTATGAAAAAAGAATACATATTTTCCATCATATAACTGGTAAGCTTAACACAATTTAATTGAAATAATTTAAAACAGCTCTATACAATAAGAATATTTTATCTTCGAATGAACATTTGATATCAAGAAGATAGGCTGGGTTTCCTTCAATGAATACAATTCCATCAGGAGAATATCCTAGCCATTGATTAGAGTTGGAAATTACCATTCCACACTCAAACACCTCTGCCCCAGTACTCTTCAGGAATACTTCTCTTGCTCTATGTTCCCACCGTAAACCGTGCTGAACATAGTTATTGTTAATTGGATTAGCAAAAAAATATTTCTGCGATTTAGTATTCCATTCATTTTTAGAGTAAGTATACAACGCATAGCATCGACTACGAGTTACTCTATATCTTCTTTGCTTCATCCAATCTGCAGAGTGTTGCAGGAAGTTGATGACTGTCTCATTATCTTCCTCAAACATTTGAGAAAGTCGTTGTGTACAACAATTTCTCAGTTGATCAATCTCAACTGAAGCCAGATGCATCATACAAACTGACTGACTTGAATGATCCAGGATGGCTTGAATATAATTATTCTGTTGACGGCATTATCCTAGTGACTGGTTGTTCACATTTTCTCGTCTTCCCTGTCTTTAGGTCATAAAAAAATTACTTATGAGTAAATTGTTTAAAAAAAAATTCGAGAGACAAAACTATGCTTGGCTATAGCAGAACTGGGAAGATTTTGGCAAAAAAAAATCAATATATCTTCCTTATCTACAGCCATATCAGGTTTTTTCACTTTTTCTTCTCATCAACAGCTACTGGTCTGAATTTTTCTTTTGTTAGTGATTTTTTTGTTGACCAGACACATTTTATGTCTGTAGGGGAAATTCGCTCCAATGATTCAACATCTTCCCTGAAAAAGAAATAGGAGTGAAGTTAATATTGCTAAGCACAATGTGGAATTACCTACCTTATGCATTTCACAAGAAATGCTGAAATATGTTTGCATTTACCACTATTTCCTGCTTTGCAGGAGCATGACATATTTTTAATAGCTACTGTGTTGGCAATATCAAATGTCCCTTTGATTTCATAAGGATCACAATTAAGGGCAGTAGATTGTGAGCACAGGGCGTAAATTTGAATGAGATGATTTGTTGCTTCTGTTTGTCCAGCCAAAATGAAGTGACCTGCATTCAGAACATTCTCCCCTTCTACTACACATTTGGAGTTCCCAGTTCCACCCAGATATCGCATATATTCCAATATACTCAACTTCATTTTGGAGAGTAACTGAAAATATACAAATTTTATAATTCACAGAACTGTGGCACTGGATCCGTCCCCCCAAAATTCTTGTATAAAACTCACTTCGTCCTTATATACTTGAAACATTTCAACTTAGAGTTCTACTTTTAACAATTATATTGTCCAGAATTAAATCGACAAAATACTCAAACACTACTAACTTATACACAAAGATGGAAAAAACAATGCCGAGCCGAATGAATACTTTGAATACTCAAGATATAAAAACTTTTTAACAAAAACTTAAACCGACGAAAAAATCAACTGAAAAGCAAAAAATAAATAAACCTTCTTAGTCTTAATGATAATTGAGCTCCTAAACTAATAACGTCGCTGTGCATCTCGCTGCCATCATTTCACGCTTTACCCAATTCCATTGCTAGTTTGTTTGGCGCCGACTCAAAATTAGTTACTCACATTATAGTTTAGGAGCTCAATTATCATTAAGACTAAGAAGCTTCATTTATTTTTTGCTTTTCAGTTGATTTTTTCGTCGGTTTAGTTTTTTGTTAAAAAGTTTTTATTTTCAATTTTTTGTGGCTGGAATCTATTAATTACTACGTACTTAATTTTTTATTACCTCCAAAATACTTACTTACCTAGCTTACTTCGACTATTAACTGTTAAATAATATGACTATCTACTTTAACTATTTATTGTTATATAATATAAATTATCTTTCAAAGTTCTGGTCAGTTGATTTCATCACTTTGTATATAATTCCATCGTTTCATAGAATGTAATTATTGTGACGGATGTAGGAGGATCTGTCAATGTCAACTACATATGTATGCCAATGTTCACAAGTGAAAAATCAATCATCCCCCATTTTTCTACCCATAGGGGTGGATTATTCCATTCCAAATTGGAATATGAACAACTATGAGATATACCCTATCTAATAAAAAAAGAATAATCCAAATCGGAAAACCCACTACAAAGTTATGCCTGATAGAATCGGTTAACGGACCAAAATTCAGAGGGTGAACGATCAATATCCTTCATTTTGTACCCTTAGGGATGAATTTTTTTCTCAAATTCAAATTGGACCAACTTCGAAGTACACCCTATCCAATGAAAAAAGAATCATCGGAATCGAACTGCTCTGTGAAAAGTTATGCGTGATCATACATAACAGAAATAAAAATATATGCGTCAACTAGAGAACCTCCTTCGTTTTGATTTCGTCGATTAAAAATGGGAATAATCAATGCTTTCAAACGATGTAAACAAACTGGTATGGCCCATGAAGTAGTTCCAATTTCTACCGTTCTGGCGCAACGATCTTAATCTCAGTCGCCTGTTGTGAAGAAGTGAAGTTGGCTAACTTTGTTCAGAAACCGTTAAAACGTGACCCTGTTATACGCCCGGAAGCCCACATGCTGACGTCAGAGATTCGTATAGGCTCGCGCCAATTTGCACCTGGCATTGCAAATACAACTGACTCACAATGCCTCCTTCTACAAACAACAAATCACTCATTTTTGGTACAACTTTGCACAAATATAAAAATACTCCTTCAACAGTTACAAATAACCTAATTTCCCACATTTGACAATAACACGGAGTGTTACGGGGGTACAGGGTCACGTTTTAACGTCTAGTACTTTGTTCTTGTTACTTGTATTCATAAACACGACCATTGTAAAATGATTAGTCCAACTTATCTTATGATTGCTAATTAATACTCATTAATTGGTGTTTTATAAATCCATCATAAGTGCCTATCCACATGACTCAGGATGGGTTTTCATATGTTTGTGCAGGTTAGACATTGCCACAATATCGCACGCATTTAACACATATCTTGCACTGAGCAATTATTTTATCATCTTGTTTACTAAAATACAGCCAAACATTCGACTTTGGACGAACCATTTTCCATCATTAAATAATAATCATACTTCATGTTCATTCTAAAATGGTTAAAATGCATTGCATAAATAACGAACGCAATGACATAAGATGAGAGATGAGACATTGGATATTAGATTCTTTCGAATGCAAAATAGGGATAGCATAAACAACAATAATCGTGTTGGAAAAAAGAGAGGCTCATTTTCAGTGTAACTCGGAGTGACACCGGTTCAACACTTCGCTACAAACGAAAGAACTCAAGAAATGGAATGTGAAGCTGCCAACTGTACAGCGGTGCGCTATCAGACTATGCGGAACGCGGAAATGTCCAATTTAAGTGTTTGAGCCAATCAAAACATATTCAATATTCGATGGTGAGTTTTGACTGATTAAAAAATTGTTATTGGACATTTCCGCGTTCTACATAGTCTGATATCTTTGAAGCAAATGAGTATCGATATTAGTACTTTCCACCGATACCTACTATACTCGATCAAAAAGTATCGATACCAAAAGTACTTGGTATCGAAACTAAAGTATCGAATATGTACTTGTATCAAAGATAAGAGGTTAGAACAACATCCCGCACAGACCAAATGGCGCGAAAATCAGGTTATGACCAGGGTTATTATATATATTATACTAACAGGGTTACGGCGTAACCTCCATTTTGATGACGTCTGATGTGTGCCGGATTTTTCCTCAAAACATTTTTTTCAAAGCGATTTGGCGAATATTGACATACACGAGTTGTTTTGGTTCTTTGGTGTTTTGATGTGCAATTTGTTTTATTATAAAGTTTCATAATTCAATATAAATAAATTGACCTAACCTAACCTGCCCAACAAAAATGGAGTCCATATTATATATCCATCGTCAATAAGTGAAACTCTTCGACGCATTCTGAAGACTAAAACAAACATTCATAAATCATGAAATGTTGAAATTTCAATTGTGTCAATTTATCGATTCAAGTTCATGCCTATATAAATGAGAACATATTCTCTTAATATTTTATCCCATTTGAAAACCTTGATATTTCCTACATTTTTTTAATACGAAAACACCCGAAGGTCCGAAGCGTTTCCTCGTGTACGATCCCCGACACTTGATGTCACATGACAGGCTTTCCTGACTCCTAATTGGCTTCACCCAACTCTGATTTTATGAATGAAATCAAAAGTGACAGCATTTGGAGGACTTTGAAACGATTTTACTATTTCATCCCTAGCCAGCGCTAGAGTGGCGAAAATTCAAACCAGACATACGTACTTAGTTTGTGTTTTCTCAGAGGTTATACACTTGTGTTTGGAGTTTTTCTTGAAATATTTCCATTTTGTATTATTTTCCGGTGTTTTGTGTAGTAGTGTATTTAAATATCAATACAATATCATTTGTGAAAACTCACTTTTAAGGAGAGAAAGTATGTTCCCGTTGTACTAGAATAAGTTTTTATCATTTTCCGTAAGAAAATGAATGTAACATACTGGTGCAGACTAATCTAGGATTGAGTGAGTCTATACCCACACGACGGGCACTTGGGATCTTAAAAACAAGGCAAAAATTGAACCGCGAAAAAGACTTGAATCTACTAGTCGCACATTTCAACCTTGCCCAATAAATGATCTGTAATATATTTTCAAGGAAAATGCAAAAGCATTCAGGTCACAAGTAGATGGGTGTATGTTATTCATTTCTGATTTTGAACTGAAATTTAGTGTCTGAAACATTACTCCTTTTGTCTATGGTGTATTCATTAGGATTCGATAGTTTTCTTCAATTATTGATATAAATATTGTAACGATTTATCTGTTACATTTCTTCTTGATATGATCTATGCTCGAGATTTATTGAAAATCTGTTACATTACCTATTGAAAATCTTAGCGACATCTAACCGTCGGTAATGGAACAATCATTACGGCTAAAAGAAGAAGAGCTGTCGCAAATGATCTGACTGTACGATGATATTTAAGACGATGCATGTGACATTCTCGCCTTTTTTACTGATCTTTCGGCAATTAGGATATATTGTTTTCTGAAGCTCGTCGCCCATTAAAGAGTAGAAGATGCCATGTTGAAATAATTTATTAAATCAGAGCATTTTCCTTTCTCCGCGAATATGATTTCAAATCAGTGAATTGAATAGTGTATGATGTCAAGGAAGGTATGTATTGAGAACTATGTTTGGACCGTAGATAATTTAAATATATGACATTCAAATAATTTTCAAGAGAACGTTAGATAATTTTTCACAAGGGAAGTATCTGAAGTCATCTACGCATTTTGGTTGAGAAAACAGTAATTAGATTTATTTAGGTCAATCTGACTAAAAATAGCAGTGTCGTTCACTAAATATTTTTGAAGATTTCTGTCAGGATTATGAATCCCACATGTATATACTTTTTATGAGTTTTTATATATCTTTGGTATGATTCCATATATGGTAACAATAATCACCGAGCTGCGATTTTGATGTGGTTGAAGTGATCTAATATGTATATTTCATATATAAATTTGGTACTTGGAATTTTCTTTAAATTTTCAGAAACCTTTTTGAAGAAGTATTTGACGGCTGGTCAAACATTTATTCTCATATACGTTTCTTGAATATCGCTGAAATTGAAGTCATTTTCGTAATTCAAATTCAACAAACTTGATTGTCTCAAATTCTGATTTTTAATGTTGATAACGAAATATCTTGGCTGCTCAAGATCAGAGAAAAAAACATCTCTTCCTTATATAAAGCAAAGATAAATTTTTGTTAATCCATAAGAATTATTAAAAATAGTTCTTCAGTTTCAGTTTTGGATATTATTCATTTGTATACTTAATTAGTTTTAAGTGATAATCTCTTGATGAGATTACACTCAACTGTAACAACAATGGGTTGAGGAGTGCATTGAAAAGATTCCAAGTTTCAAGAAATAGAATTTTTGTATATCAAACTCTGACACAAACAATATTGTTTTCATGTTAAATCGCTGAGAACACACTTGATGGACCAGAAGCTGATGCTTGTGTTCACCTGATCGGTCGCCCAGCAGCTATAAGTACCCCCTGATTGCGAGCCAATCCACTTCGTGAAGTTTAGCTAAGTGCTAGACAAGGAAAATACAATCAAGGTACATCGTTATCGAAAAAACCGACAGTTCAGCAAACAAAACAATATTAGTTTTCTACATTGGAATTAAAAATAAATTTTGAATTCAAATGTTCTGAAATTGGAAAAGATGTGAATTTTGTAAATAGATTGTTATGAGTTGGTATTTGTTTTATTGTTGTAGTTATTTACAAAAGGGAAGTTAATTGATGTGCAATCATTATTGAATAGAGGTTTTGGATTTTTGTCCTAGTTTAAATAAAAATTCTGGCGTCCATTCAAATTTACAATTTCTAAAACTCTGCTTGAAACATAAAAAATTTGAAACTAGCAAAGCGGTCCAAAGAACTCCACACCGCTCTTCACCGAATAGTCTGGGCATTCTATTACTACAAATAACCAGTATTTACATTACAATATTGAGAAATGATTGTATTTTTACAAGCTTTTATTTAGTTCCACTTGTTACCTCACATGCTTCACATGCAACTTGAGACTATTTTTCGTTCATTGTAATACTTACTATATTCCCAGTGTTTATTCTTAATAAATATACCTGGAAGCCAGAGTCAGCTCTACATTTATTAAATTATTCTAGAAGATATTCAACATATTTTTTCAAGCTTTTGTTTAGTTTCAATTGTTAGTTTGTTCGTTCGTTAGTTCGTTAGGATCAAATCTTGCAAGTGAATATTAACCGACTTCTAAAATCGTCCGATTAATTTGAAATTTTGCAGATATTCATAATTCTGTTGACAATACATTATGGAGTTTTTGTAAGAGAAATAAACAAAATGGTGGCTCCAAGATGGCGGAGGAGATTTGTAATTATGGTCCGATTTGATTCAAAATTGGTATGTGGGGGTTTTCGGGGTCGGAGATTATGAATTTTTTGTCAAATCAATAAATTCAAGATGACGGCTCCAAGATGGCGGACGAGTTTTGTGATTATGATCCGATTTGATTCAAAATTGGTATGTGGGGGTTTTCGGGGTCGAAGATTATGAAATTTTTTGTCAAAATTCATGAATTCAAGATGACGGCTCCAAGTGGGGACGAGTTTTATGATTATGGTCCAACTCGATTCAGAATTGGTATGCGGGGGTTTTCGGGGTCGGAGAATATGAATTTTTTGTCAAAATTTATAAATTGGAGATGGCGGCCCCAAGATGAAGGACGAGTTTTCTGATTATGGTCATATTTCATTCAAAATTGGTATGCGGGGGTTCTCAGGTTCGAGGATTTTTTGTCAAAATCTATTAATTGAAGTTGGCGATTTCAGGATAACAGACGAGTTTTGTGATTATGGTCAGGTTCTATTCAAAATTGGTGTGTGGGAGTTTTTGGGGTGGCAGATCATGATTTCTTTCAGCTCAAAACTTAAAGGCAAGAGACCCTGTGAAAACGATGCTCTATTAGAAATAAACAGATTAAGGCGAAGTAACTACAACAAATAAAAAAACTTTTTGAAGACAAGCTTTCATTTAGGCCGTGTACTAAAACGTATAAAATTAATTTAAGTCATCGCTGACAATGATTTAATAATTTTTTGTTGAATTATTTGGTTTCAAAAAGCTTGTCGCGAGAATTGTAATAGAATTTATACTTCGACAAGTTGTTACTTACCAATGAAATTAATTGGTATCTACTTTCATGAATACTTTGTAAAAATCAAATATTTCGACAAGTTCTTACTTACCAACTAATCACTGCCCAATCAAATTAATTGGTACCTACTTTTATGAACACTCGGCGCGACAAGTTTTTTGAAACGAAATAATTCAACAAAAAATCATTAAATCATTGTTAGCGATGACTTAAATTAATTTGTCTTTAAAAAGTTTTTTATTAGTTATTTTATTTTACATCAACATCGGAAAGTCAATTTTGATTACCTTCCAAGGCCTCAGTAACTTGAAGCTCTTGAATTCGTAAAATACAAATTCTTTTCCAAATTCAGATAATAGAAAATGATAGGCTTTCTCATTCTGGAAAATATTTTGTGCGTATACCTCAACTTTCGCTATGTTTTTCGGACACTTTATACGTGTATAATCCGTGAATATGCGCTATAATCTCTGATATTAGACTGTATATTAGACAAGCCAAAGAAACAATCAAGTAAGTTAAAAGTGTCCGAAATTTTCATATTACCCGCTTGCGCGTACGTGTCGTGAAAAGTCCTATGAGATTTGCTCAAATGGATGACACTCGATATATTTTGAATTCAATGAGTCATTTGAAGGGTCCTGTATAAAAGACAAAAACGAAACACTAATTATCTCTCCCCGGTGTCTCTCTGTCGTATGCCTGTAGTTACTCGAAAAGTTGAAAATGGTCTAAAATAGATACGTTTAAAATTATGTGATAGTCATTGGATCGGAATAACGCCTAGAAAAATGTAAAAGCGTGTATTAGACATAAAAATTGCAAAGTTATAAACAATTGAACATGAAAATGGCATTTCGTTTTTGTCAATATTTTATAAACTATGATATTTAAGAAATTTCAAAGAAAGGTCCTGAAAGAGGAAATTTCCAATTAAAATATCGGCTCGGAATTTCCATTATTTATAATTTTAATTTAACGCTGAAAATGTCTCGAGCGAATTTTTAGTTGCGCGCGGTCGTCAAAAGCGAGTACGACACATTAATTAATTTATTTAAGGTATTAAATATTTTTTTTTAATTTGAAAAAAATATGATGTATTCGGAACACTATAAATAATTTATTCCCGTTGAAAATTTTACTTAAAGTTAGTTTTTCAACAAGTTAAACGATTGTTAACTAACAAAATTTTCTCGAACTTCTGTCTTAATTGTAAATAAAAAAATGTTTAAATAATTGTCATAAAAATTTTTCGCTTCGTAGAGCTTTTCTTATATACATACTCAACAAGATCACGCCATAAAAGTTAAAAAAATATTCATACTTTGTTTATAATAATTTTTGTACTTGAACAAAAACAAAAAAATTTAAGTAATAATGTTAAAAAAAACTTTTTTTTTCTTAATCATCATATTATCGTTTTTTTAATAATACAAGATATGAATTTATTTGCAAACAGAAATTTTCCCGACATTTGTTGATAAAAATTTTATAAATAAATTGATTATTTCAATATTTTTGAAATGTTTTTTCCACAACTTCATTATATTTCACATATTATGATTTTGGAAAAAAAAATGTTTCCTTAATAACAATTTTTAATTGTTTAATTTTTTTATATTTCTATTGTTTAAATGATTACTTAAGAATTTTTTTTTTCTATAAATCATAATTGACAGTCCTCTATGGAGTAACAGAAAAAAGTTTTTTTTTCATCAACAATTCCATTGTTTATTAACTCACCAATTTGTTATAAACAAATTTTTAACTTTGTTAGATTTTTTTTCTGAAATTTCTAAAATTTACAAGAACAACTATATATGACAATGTATAGAAAAAAAATTTCCCAATTTTTCCCAACAATTTAAAAAAAAAATTTTTTTTTTAAAATTCTTAAACACTATAAAAAAAATATATAAAAAAAAATTAACAATTAAAAATTGTTATTAAGGAAAAATATTTTTTTTAAATTATAATATTTGTAGTATAATGAAGTTGTCAAAAAAAAATTTTCAAAAATATTGAAATAATCAATTTGTTTATAAAAAATTCATCAACAAATAGCGGAATTTTTTTTTTGCAAATTAATATATATCTTGTATTGATAATGAAACGATAATATGATGATTGAGAAAAACAACAATTTTTTTTAACAATATTACTTCGATTTTTTAGTTTTTGTTCAAGTACAAAAATTATTATAAACAAAGTATGATTATTTTTTTAACTTTTATGGCGTGATCTTGTTGAGTATGCATATAAGAAAGGCTCTACGGAGCGAAACATTTTTACGACAGTTATTTAAACATTTTTTTTATTTACAATTAAGACAGAAGTTCGAGAAAATTTTGTTAGTTAACAATCTTTAACTTGTTGAAAAATTAACTTTAAGTAAAATTTCCAAGGGAATGAATTATTTATAGTGTCCGAATACACCATAATTTTTTCAAATTGAAAAAAAAAATATTTAATACTTTAAATATATTAATTAATGTGTCGCACTCGCTTTTGACGACGCGCGCGCAACCTAAAAATGTCGCTCGGAGACCCATTTTCAGCGTTAAATTAAAATTATAAATAATGGAGATAGAGTTCCGGGAGCCAGAAGTTTTTGGAAATTTTCTCCTCTTTCAGAACCTTTCTTTGAAATTTCTCAAATATCAATAGTTTATGAAATATTTGCAAAAAACGAAATGCCATTTTTTTTTCATCTTCAATTGTTTATAACTTTTGCAATTTTCTATGTGCTAATACACGCTTTCGGCACATTTTTCTAGGCGTTATTCCGGATCCAATGAAGTATCACACATAATTTTAAGAGCAGTATCTCTATTTTAGACCATTTTCAACTTGTCGAGTAGACTATGTAGCAGTCTTCTTCAATCTGAAATTGCAACTTCGAGATGAAAAGCATGGTTATAGAGTATGCCTACTCAAGAATATTTTCAGAACTGAACATATAATAGTCTTCGTTTCCAAATGAAAATTGTGCAAATTGGGTGAACAAAATAAAATAAGATCAAAAGTTGATATTATGAGGAATTCATTCATTTAGAGAAAAAGTGGAAATGAAAATAACTCGAATAAAAAACATGTACATAAATTTGTTGTTCAACCCCTTTCTTTGATGAAGTATCAATTGTAAACTCGAGAATATTTTATCGATACGTTAATATGAAATGATATTGAAGCAAAGTTCAACTCAGTTATATAGTATCACATTTTTTTAAATTCAACTGTATAGTATAATACACGGACCCCCAAGATTGAAGTCGGTCGCCCGGGATTAAAAAAAATTGCGTGTGGTCCTTCTACGCCTTCTTAGTAACTCATAACAGTTACGAAAAATAGTATCGAAGGAAAAAATAGACTAGATAAAAAACAACAAATACATCTGAAATGTGTTCTGCATAAAATAAGTAATTTGAAACAAACAGTTATTACTGATTTGCATTTTAGGAAATACATTGTGCTTAAAGTTAAATATTTCTAGATATCTTTGAAACTTATTTCACTATATCTTAATCTTTCAACGAGAATAAGGAGTAAAAACTCAACATTCAAAAAATTTCGCTTAATTTTGTGAAGATTTACTGCAGTTAATTTCTAAAGATTGTGCTTAAATGTACTTGAGTGTGAAAAATTATACTTGGGAGAGTTATTTTGCCCTCATAGTTAGAAAAGAATTTGAATACAAATTAAAATGATTTATTTGATTATTTCAAGTACTTTTGTTTGAGCTGAGCTGAGCACTTTTTGCACACACAGACGCGCCAACATATATATGATAGCAGTCGAACCAAAATTTCTCTCGGTGGAAGAATTGTTAAGGGGTACTGACCCAGAACACTCTAGCTAGGTTAGATGTTCTACTGGCTAGGTGCCAGATTTGCTGTCTGCTGTTCATTTTCTTTCTTATACGACTCCTGTCCAAATTGCTGAAAAACGTAAATATGTCAAAGTTTTAAATTATATTTTCTCGAAGAGTATTAGTTCCCGTTTTGAAGATAATCCAACTATTTGCACCTTGGGTTTCCACAAATTGACAGTAAGAAATAAAATATTTGAATTTACCCATTGTACACTGTACACAATTTTTTTTTATCAGTTCTGAATGAGAAGTTTTTTATCCATAACATTCTATGATAGATACAAAAACGTGTTCAATTTGAAAACGTAGAATTCATATGAATGGGTCATTGGAGCAAAAAGCTTCTCCGAAAAATCTCCACGCATATCTGGGACATCCTGTGTATTCCTTCTACATGCCAAGCTGTTTGAAAACTAACTGGTGCATTGCAATTTGCAACAATGCGCGAGTGTACACTGCACTTGCACCACCCACTGGCACAATGCCTCCTAAAAAACTGGGTCAGGTCAGTCGGGCTTCAGGATCCGCTTTGTCCTCAGACTTTGAATTTTGTAGAAACAGTTGGTTCCACCTTGATAGTGTTCGCGGGTAAAGGGTTTCGATAGTGGTAGTGGAGAATATTATTCGAATTCTCCGAATATGTGATTGGTTGAATACCTAGTGAGAAAAAAAATCGTTGAATCCTGGAGTGTATAATAATCCACACAGTTTATATTATCTCCTGATTATTCGATCATGCTGAATCAGAGCCAGAGATTAAGTGGAAATATGTCCTCTGTTCGTGTTTCTTGAGTACGTGGTGAAAATTCATACATGATTTCCTGTGATATGTTGTGGGAAAAAGTTGCTATAAACATGTGTCCTAACATGCTTATTTTAGATAAGCTAACGAAAAAAAATATGAATTTCAGTTATTTACAAAATATATAAAACTAAAAATTGGACCATTATTTGAAAAAAAAGTTGCGAATGTCGGCAAGGAAACATCAAGTTTTGGGAAGTGGAAAACATCCTCAATTTATTGAATAAAATAATCTCTGAAGATGTTTATCAATATTAACAAAAGTGCTAGGCAAATTGATTCATACCCAGCGAACACAAAAACATGAGATGTTTTGAGTGAGTGTTTTTGAGATATCAAACATCCAGCGTTGTCCTGTTCATACATGAATAGAAGAACATATTTTTAATATAATGTTCCTGAGACAATTTTCCTAGTTTTTCATAGCCTTTCCGTATATACAGTAAAACCTCTAAATAGCGGACAGCTAAGGGGATTTTTTTTGCCCGTTATTGGAAGGTGTCCGTTATTAAGAGGTTTAACAATTTTAATATAAAGGAAGTTCGATTAATGCCTTGCAAATTAAAGTTACCCAAAATTCCTTAAATCGGTTTAGTGATATAAACCATTAGAGTCTTTGATTTTTGAGATACAGGGTGTCAAAATTGAAAAATTTTGTACAGTAAATTCAAAAATGTAAAATTAATAAAAGCGATCGGAAGTTTTATTTATCCTTTCTGTACACATTTTTAGCAATAGGCATTTCCACACATAGATACGAATAAAAACTGCCATTTACTGTAACATTTATTTAAAAAAAACTGTAACATACAATTACATATGTGATGTGAATTATCTTTCAAAAAAATCTAATATTGTTGTCTGCTTCATATTCCTTAGTTTGTATTCGAAAAATTTAAGTTCACAATTGATCAAAATCTCTGATATTTTTGTGTAAGCGTTCACATTGTTATTTACAAAAAATATTTTTTCTTGATCCCTTAAATTATCACATGCTTCACTAAGGCTGGAAATTTTAGGAGCTTGTTATTCGTCACTTATTTCTTCAATATCAAATTATCTTCCATTGAGAAGCAATTGAATTTGTATTTTCATAAACATCTTACCTATCATGAACAGGATTAGTGGAAAAACCATAGAAATATAATAAACACTTATATTTCTATGGGAAAAACCAAACCCACCCTATCTTAAGCTCGAAACAAGAAACCAGTCAACCGGACACATTTTTATACTTGACCTTTTGAAGGTATCCGTACACGTAGGTAAGATACAAATTCTTAACTTTCGTTGAAAGTTGGAAAAGGTATCCGTACATATAGGTAATTTTTAAATAAATATTGTTTGGTAACTACTTTGTATGTCCGCGTCCGTTATATAGAGGGTCGTTTATACACAAATGGTCATTGCAGCATTCCGGACATGTGTTTTTTGTCCGTTACATAGAGGTGTCCAAAAATGGAGGTTTTACTGAACCATATAATATTTCCAAAGCGTTCTGCACATAGTAAATCGCTGCATTTGAAATATTTTTAAGATCACACTGTGAAGCTTCTTGTAATTCATGTCAACATTACATTTCATTTGACACGTTTTTTAATTTTACTGTAAATAATCCACACTTTGGGATTGAGGAGAGACGATTTCCCTAGTTATGTAGGCAAACTATGAATAAAGAATCTTTTTGAAAATAGACTCCGTTATGGAACTTATACATGAATTATTTTGTTAGGGAGATGCAACAGATAAAGACGAAATTATTTTGATAGTACATTGTATAACAAGCATGGAATGACATACATTTCCTACGAGTATGAACTTTTGCAAATCATACGAGTAAGAAATGGCCATTTTGTGCGAGTTTTACACTATACTTTTTTCACGACTGTTGTAATATACAATGTATGCAAAAAAACTACGAAGTTCACTTATGAAAAATGTACCATTTTATTAATTATTAAAAAAATAACGCACTTGTTGAATTTGATACTACAATAATTGGAAAAAACTACCTTCTCATCTGTTATCAACAATATTCAATGCAACATTGGTACAATTATTGAAAACAACTTTTAGAGGACTAGAAACCGTTTTTTGAGGGACAAGTTGACATTATTTACATTCTCTATATTTGATGTCGAACAACTTGATTGACCCCAAAATTTCTTTGACTACGTAATTTCGATGAGTTAGGGACTCCTCGATGTAACCCTGAGATCGGCGAAAACAGTGGCCGGTATATAACTCAGGGTTTGAAAGTTTGCTTTCCCATATGAAAAACAAGCATCGTTGACATTACTTGCTCGCAGATTCCAATATT
Organism: Gonioctena quinquepunctata; assembly: GCA_018342105.1. NCBI lineage: Eukaryota > Metazoa > Arthropoda > Insecta > Coleoptera > Chrysomelidae > Gonioctena > Gonioctena quinquepunctata. The sequence goes on along the minus strand of JAFIRS010002805.1, from coordinate 134,475 downwards.
TTTTTACAATGTTGGCATACTCTCCAATTATTTTAATAAATTTTAGAGAAGTTTTCGTTTTAGACTACGGCTATAGTGTCTGATATCCAAAGATGGATGACAATGAGAATTTAGCATACGGTTGCCAATTTTCAAAAAGCCCTTTATCACAAATTTTCATTATGACGGGCAAAATGGAGCATGTGAATAAAATATTTTCTTCAAGACCAATTGAGGGAGAATACCACACGTTTTTTCAAGACATGTTAGAGCAACCGAATACATTATATAAACACAATATATAAACGTAAAGATGATGTATAACGTCTAATTCAATAACAAGTAATAAATAAACAGTACGGAAAAGTAGAAAGTAAAATCAATATAGGACACTTATTTATCTATATGCATGTAATAATATGCATATAGTCTTGAATGGTAATAGTCTAGTCGAGAAGTGAGTTTAATGCGAAAAATAGTTGCAAGTCTCCAAAAAATATGAGCATTAGCTTCATGGGATGCAGTTCTGAGAAAAACATTTTCTTGGTTTTTCTGTTGACGAAAATTGCAATTGTTATTAACAAAAAAAGTTTTTGGGAATAACGCAAAAACTATGAGCGATAGCGAAAATCGGAAAAAAACATCTCAAAGAGGAGGAAATTTTCAATAAAAAAGTTTGATTCATGGAACTCTATCTTCCTTCTTTATAATTTTAATTGAACACCGCGCGATCGCTTCGGCATGCGCGCGCGGTCTCTAAAGAGAGTGCACCACATAAAATATTTTTTTTATAGTATTAAATATAAATTTAAAAATTTGAATAAATTATGGTGTCTTTTATATTCGAAAGAACAGGGTCCTGTTGGAAAAAAGTTAATTTTTCAACAAATTAGGCATTTTTTAATCACTCCTCATTTTTTGGACCTCGGTTTTCATAAAAAACGGCATAAATATTTGAAGCTCTCAAAAATGTTCTCCAGGGAGCGAACTTTTTATATATATATAAATATATATATATATATATATATATATATATATATATATATATACCCAACAAGAACAAGTTATAAAAGTTTTCAAAAGTTGTTTATTTAGTTTATTATAATTTTTTAAAGTGAAAAAACAGTTCCGAGACTCAAAAAAATATGGAAATTCGGGATGCAATTCTGAAAACCTTTTTTTTTTTTGCTGACGAAAATTGCAATTGTTATTAAAAAAAAAATGGGTTTAGTTTTTTGGGAGTAATAAAATAATCATGAAATAGATTTTTAAAGAGAATGAAATTTTCCGGTACTCTATCTCCATTATTTATAATTTTAATTTATTGCTGAAAATAGGGCTCCGCGCGATCGCTACGACATGCACCCGTTTCTAAAGAGCATAACATTATTTTTGATAGTATTAAATATCAATTTAAAAATTTGAATAAATTATGGTGTGTTTTCAACCCTTGAAAGAACAAGGTCCCGTTGGAAAAAAATAGGTTTATTTTTCAACAAGTTAGGCATTTGTTAATATGTCCTTATTTTCGGACCTCGGTTTTCATAAAGAACTGCACATTTTAGGGCTATTATTTAAACATTTGTTCAAATAATAGCTCTGAAAATGTTTCGCTCCTTAGAGCCCTTATTATATACATAATTGACAAGATCACGTTATAAAAGTTGTCTATTTTGTTTATTATAATTCATTATAAATTATAAGTTGACAAAAAATTTAAAATAAAAAAAAATTATTTAATAAAAATTGTTTATTCATATTGCAAACAAAGGGATTTAGAAACATTCGAAAAAAAATTTTTTTTATAAAAAAAAAAAAAATTAGTTATGATTTTTTTTTTCTTTGAAATAGAATAGAATATCAAAAAATAAAATATTTTAAATTTAATTGTTTAATTAGTTAACGATTTGTTATAGACAAATTCCAAATCTCATTATATTTTTTTTCTAAAACCACTAAAAATGACAAAATGAGCATAGCAACAATGTGTCAAAAAAAATCGTTTTAAATTATTTTATAGATTTTTCTAAAATTACCGTATAACATTTTTTTTTGACACTTTGTTACATATGGTTGTTTTTGTGATATTCAGAAGTTTCAGAAAAAAATACAATTATATTTAAAAAAAATGTATAACAAATTGTTAACGTAATAGACAATTAAATTTTCAATATATTTCTTTTATTTTCTGTTATTCTATTGAAAAATGCCATTTATGATTTTTGAAGAAAGTAAAAATTCTTAACTAATTATTGAAAAACTATTATAAACAATAGGTTTTTTTTTTAACGTTGTTTTTAAGAAATTATTTTTTAAATTTTTTTTTCCACTGTTATTAAATGCCTTCATTCGTTGCAAAAACAGCAATAGCAGAACATATGGATAAAAAAGAATTTTAACGACATTTTTTTTATTTGTAATTTTCTGTTAACTTTAAAAAATTATAATAAACTAAATAAACAAATTTTAAAAACTTCTAAAAAAAGGCATTTAAAACAGTGGAAAAAAAAACAAATCATTTGTTTGTAAATTTTTTATAAACAAATTTATCAGTTTAATATTTAAAAAAAAACTATTTATGGCATGTTGTCTAGAAAATATAATAATTTCTTAAAAACAACGTTAAAAAAAAACCTATTGTTTATAATAGTTTTTCAATAATTAGTTAAGAATTTTTTCTTTCTTCAAAAATCATAAATGGCATTTTTCAATAGAATAACAGAAAATAAAAGAAATATATTGAAAATTTAATTGTCTATTACGTTAACAATTTGTTATAAATTTTTTTTCAATATATTTGTATTTTTTTCTAAAACTTCTGAATATCACAAAAACAACCATATGTAACAAAGTGTCAAAAAAAAATGTTATACGGTAATTTTAGAAAAATCTATAAAATAATTTAAAACGATTTTTTTTGACACATTGTTGCTATGCTCATTTTGTCATTTTTAGTGGTTTTAGAAAAAAAATATAATGAGATTTGGAATTTGTCTATAACAAATCGTTAACTAATTAAAAATTAAATTTAAAATATTTTATTTTTTGATATTCTATTCTATTTCAAAAAAAAAAAATCATAACTAATTTTTTTTTTTTAAAAAATTTTTTTTTCAATTTTCTAAATCCCTTTTTTGCAATATGAATAAACAATTTTTATTAAATAATTTTTTTTTTTAAATTTTTTGCAATTATAATTTATAATGAATTATAATAAACAAAATAGACAACTTTTATAACGTGATCTTGTCAATTATGTATATAATAAGGGCTCTAAGGAGCGAAACATTTTCAGAGCTATTATTTGAACAAATGTTTAAATAATAGCCCTAAAAATGTGCAGTTCTTTATGAAAACCGAGGTCCGAAAAATAAGGACATATTAACAAATGCCTAACTTGTTGAAAAATAAACCTATTTTTTTCCAACGGGACCTTGTTCTTTCAAGGGTTGAAAACACACCATAATTTATTCAAATTTTTAAATTGATATTTAATACTATAAAAAATAATGTTATGCTCTTTAGAAACGGGTGCATGTCGTAGCGATCGCGCGGAGCCCTATTTTCAGCAATAAATTAAAATTATAAATAATGGACATAGAGTACCGGAAAATTCCATTCTCTTTAAAAATCTATTTCATGATTATTTTATTACTCCCAAAAAACTAAACCCATTTTTTTTTTAATAACAATTGCAATTTTCGTCAGCAAAAAAAATCAAAAACAGGATTTTTCAGAATTGCATCCCGAATTTCCATATTTTTTTGAGTCTCGGAACTGTTTTTTCACTTTAAAAAATTATAATAAACTAAATAAACAACTTTTGAAAACTTTTATAACTTGTTCTTATTGGGTATATATATATATATATATTTTGAGAGCTTCAAATATTTATGCCGTTTTTTATGAAAACCGAGGTCCAAAAAATGAGGAGTGATTAAAAAATGCCTAATTTGTTGAAAAATTAACTTTTTTCCAACAGGACCCTGTTCTTTCGAATATAAAAGACACCATAATTTATTCATATTTTTAAATTTATATTTAATACTATAAAAAAAATATTTTATGTGGTGCACTCTCTTTAGAGACCGCGCGCGCATGCCGAAGCGGTCGCGCGGTGTTCAATTAAAATTATAAAGAAGGAAGATAGAGTTCCATGAATCAAACTTTTTTATTGAAAATTTCCTCCTCTTTGAGATGTTTTTTTCCGATTTTCGCTATCGCTCATAGTTTTTGCGTTATTCCCAAAAACTTTTTTTGTTAATAACAATTGCAATTTTCGTCAACAGAAAAAACAAGGAAATGTTTTTCTCAGAACTGCATCCCATGAAGCTAATGCTCATATGTTTTGGAGACTATTACCATTCAAGACTATATGCATATTATTACATGCATATAGATAAATAAGTGTCCTATATTGATTTTACTTTCTACTTTTCCGTACTGTTTATTTATTACTTATTATCGAATTAGACGTTATACATCATCTTTACGTTTATATATTTTTTTACTTTTTTTATACATTAAGAATAAGTCCCTATTTTCTACTGGTATTTGGAAAACTGTACTTTGTCGCCTACTAGACGATACTAATGATGTTTCAGTTTAAAAAATAGTAGTTTAGAAAAACTCTTGTCAACGAATTTATTATGAAGTACCTCTTTCCACACTCGTTAGTAAATATAATATTTTATACCAGCGAAATAATTTGTTAAGAGCCGTCAATGAAACATATCATCTTGTGAGAAAATTCCATTATATCGAGTTGGTCTCTGCTTGTGGTCGGTCTCCCGTTGAGCCTAATCGGAAATGAACAATAATGAGTCTCTTAGATGTTTGGCAATACTATACATTCCTATAGACATGATAGGTACTGCTATGGAATTGGCACCTGTTCAGATCTCAACTCTTCCCGAGCGTCGTTTGTTCCGAACTGGGCCCCTGTTTCACATTTATGTTTCAAGTGCGATTTTATTTACATGTACTCACATCCAGTGGTAACGCGTGTGTCAAAAAAGAAGGAGGACACTCCAAGAGTACATTCAAATTTCCTTTCTCGAATTGAGGGTAACATTAATATTTGGAAGAAAAAGTGAGGAGCCTGTACCTCCAGGTCCCCCGATGCGCCGTCCATGTACATGTACAATTGAAAACATGTAGTGATAAGCTTCGACTAACTCATGTCTATTCCACAAATAAAATTCAATATCTTGGAAAAAAAAGAGATACTGGAATTGCAAATGTGATAATCTGAGATTATGGTGATGTAGGTTACTTACTATATGGATATCAAGTCAATTGTTCGCCTCGAAATACCAAGATGAGAATCTAGGAATTATTTGAAATCGTAAAATATGTTTCATGAACCCAATGAAGGATACATTCAAATGGATAAGAAGACGAGAGTACCAAAAAACATCGATGATTTTGAAAAATTACAGCAAAATGAACAGACTTTGAATAGAAAAACACTTGTGCTATTAAAAGTCTTTGCCATGATTTTCAGATTATGTGGAAATTTTCGCAAAGCTTATCAATATTATTAACGCATGAAAAATATTTTCGAGAAGTATATATTTTTCAATATTAAGCATATTGGAGCTTAATGCAAGTCTGATTAAAATAATGAATTCGATGAAAAAATGTATGCTCCATAGAAAAGGTAGCATGATATTTCCAGCCTTTGGAGATTTTCACTTAAAAAAAATCCAGGAATAATTTACGCTCGTGTGGTATTCGGTAACGAAATTTCACAGCAAAAGAATCCCGCACCAAATAAATGAAAAAATGGCTCTCAGCCAATTTTGAAATTTTTTTGGTATGTTTTGGTACAAGTCACTAGAAGTTACACGTGAAAGATTGAATTACTTTCTATGTCTAGTTTCAGACATATAAATTTTTAAAAATCATAAAAATGGCTGTTTTCTAAAACATAGTAAGGTTCACTTATCCAAAAGTATTACTTTTTAGATGATTAGTAACTAAATAATAGCATGTCAGTCAGACGGTCGTTAAGACAAGAAAAGCCGCCTATTATGCAGGATGGGTTGAAAATAATGACAATTTAGCATATTTCGCAAATCTTTATCATTAGTGGGACAGAGCATTTTTCATTAAAAATATCTTTATTGGGAGTCTTTTCTCATGGCAAGAATATTTTCTTTGGAAGTTTTAACTTCTTTCCAAAACACTAATTGTTTTAAAAAATATTAGTTTTTTAAACTTAATGTTTTTAACATTAGTCACTTAAAACAGCCTTTTTGAGACAATAAATCCGCTTTGAAGCCAAATCTACTTGAGGAAGACTTATAGTAATTGCTTAGTAGGATTAGCTACAAAAATCTACCATACGGAAGGTGTTTACAAATATAAGTTGAAATATGTTTTGCACCTAATATATATGTTTGTTAATTATTCTTGAATAGACCTGTCAATTTGGATCAAATTTTTCGGTTATACTTTAAAGTAAATCATCCTACACTCGTTTGAGTTTCATTGATTTCCTATGTCTGGTTTTTGAAATATTAATTTTGAAAATTGATATTCTATAGAAAATATTATCCAATCTTATTTCTTGATGAAATAAATATGATCTTGCGGCGCAAAACAATTACGCAGTTAAAAACCACATGACCATAAACCGTGTGACTATTAACGGCGTAGCTATTGACACGTTGGTATGCGGTTCTCCACCTGCTTTACGAAAATTCGGTGTCCAGATCCATTTAAGTCGTACTCTAAGCTTCCTGACGATTCTACGAGTATCTTTAAATAGTAATTATGAACTCTCCCCAACGTGTCAATAGCCACGCCTTTAATAGTCACACGGTTTATGTTCAAGCGGTTTTAGCGGCACAATTGTTTTGCGCTGCAAGATCATATTTATTTCATTAAGAAATAAGATTGGATAATAGTTTCTATAGATTATCAATTTTCAATATTTATATTAAAAAACCAGACATAGGAAATTATTGAAAGTTACACGAGTGTAGGGTAATTTACTTTAAAGTATAACTGAAAAATATGATTCAAATTGACAGGTCCATTCAAGAATAATTAACACACATATACATCAGGTGCAAAACCTATTTCAACTTAATTTGTAAACACCCCCTGTATAAAATGTAATGGTAGATTTTTGTAGCTAATCATATTAAGTAATTACTATAAGTCTTCCCCAAGTAGTTTTGGCCCCAAAGCGGATTTATTATCTCAAAAAGGCTGTTTACGTGACTAATGTTAAAAATATGAAATATAAAAAAAACATTTTTTAAAACAATTAGTGTTTTGGAAGAAAGTTAAAACTTTTAAGGAAATATTCTTGTCATAAGAAAAGACACCCAATAAAGATATTCTCAATGAAAAATGCTCAGTCCCACTAATGGGACCAATGATAAAGAGTAGCAAAATATGTTAAATTGTCGCTATTTTTAACCCACCCTGTATAATAGGCGGCTTCTTTTGTCTCAACGACCGACTGACTGACATGTCATTTGAATTCCTTTAAACCAGCAATGCCATTATTGATTACTAATCATCTAAAAAGTAATACTTTTGGATAAATGAATCTTACTATGTTTAAGTAAAACAGCCAATTTTATTATTAAAAAAAAAGTATGTCTCCGAAACTAGACATAGAAACTGATTTGAACTTGCACGTGTAACTTTTAGTGACTTGTACCACAATATCCCAAAACATTTTCAAAATTGGCTGAAAGCCATTTTTCCATGTATTTGGTGCGAGGTTTTTGGAATAAAATAATAAATAAAACCTGACATTTTCAATTTTTTTTTTTTTTATGTTCTGGTTCCCACGAAAAGGGATATCCTGTAATGTTCAGAGAACATCGTGGGAACCAAGGGAAAGAAGGTAGGAGTTGGTGTTCTTCTTAAATTTCTGGAGGTTGTATGCCTCGGGGAACACCTCCCTAGGCAATGAGTTCCAAAGCCTCGCTGTTCGTTGGATGAACGAGTCTTTGGAAAGTGATGTTCTGCAGGTCTCCAAAGTGACCACGAAGGGGTGTGATGACTGAACTTGACGGGTTAGTCTCGAAGAGACTGCCAAAGCAGGAACGATTGTTGATATTTCAGAAGAGCATCCATCGCCCATGAAAATATCTATAAAATAGAGACAAATCGCCAACTTTTCTACGGTGTTCCAGACAAGTGAGCGAGTTTGTAAGCGAGGCATCACCGACGAGACGAATTGCCCTTTTTTGGACAGAATCCAATAGCCTCAGGATATGTTTAGGTGCCGCGCTCCAAATATGGGAACAGTATTCCAGGACAGGTCGGATCTGTGCCTTATAGATCATAAGCAGCTGGGTGGGGGTGAAATAGCTCTTGGCACGAAACAAAAAACCAAGTTTTTGGGATGCACTTTTGGCAATGGACCTCACGTGATTTTCCCAGGAAAGGTTATTGCTGATAGTAATACCAAGCATCGATAAGGATGACTTCAGTGGTATGGTTACTCCTGACAAAGTTATGTTAGGCACAGTGAGATCGACTTTTCTAGAGAAAAGACATGCTTGTGTTTTGTTTGCATTGAATTCTACCAAGTTATTAGATCCCCACACGAAAATTGTTGCTAAGTCCATATTTATATTATTAACATTTCTTCCTCGTTCATTTCTGGTTTCACGGGCTGATATAGGGGCCCTGGAAGAGAAAGCGGTATGGAGGGTACTATCATCGGCGAAGCTGTGTACTGGACATGAAGTTGCTTTCAACAGGTCGTTGATGTGAAGTAGAAATAGTGTTGGTGCGAGAATAGATCCTTGCGGAACACCAGCATTTATGAGTAGAGTGTCAGATGAAACTCCATCGACCACTACATGGAGAGACCTGTTTGAGAGAGAACTAGCAAGCAGAGAACACAGCTGAGGGGGCAAGCCATAAGACGGAATCTTGGCGAGGAGTCCCTGGTGCCAAACTCGATCGAACGCCTTGGAGATATCTAATGCCACAGCTAAAGTTTCTCCATACTTTTCAATAGATGGCTGCCATATATGTGAGACGTAAGCGAGCAGGTCACCAGTTGATCTCTGATGGCGGAAGCCATATTGCCTATCGTTGACAATTCCTGAGTCTTCCAGATATTTCATGAGCTCGATGTTGATGGCTTTTTCTAAGACCTTTGAAATAATAGATAGCATTGCGATAGGTCTGTAGTTGCTAGGTAGGGCCTTTTTGCCTTTTTTAGGGACTGGCTGTACTCTTGCAATTTTCCAATTGGACGGAAATACCCCCAAATTGTAAGAGTGGTTGAACAACTTGCAAAGAACAGGTGTTAGTTCGGGGGCACATTTCTTGAGAACAATCGGCGGGATTCCGTCAGATCCACAGGCTTTGTTGGTGTTGAGACCCAGCAAAATCTTTCTGATAGTACGTTGGCGAAAGGTGATCTCGGGCATGTGACTGTCAATAGGTGTAATGTTCGAGGGTTGTTTTCCCGATGAATCCAGAGTGGAATTTCCAGCAAATATGTGCTGGGCAGTCGTTGCTAGTGTTCCATCTTCTTTGGTTAGAGGAGGAAATGAGCTGGAAGTGAAGTTTCTTCCCACAGCTTTGGCGAAAGACCAAAATGAACGGGATCCGTTAGGACATTCAGCAAGTTTTGATCTTATTTTGGCATTGTGGGCATCTTTTGAGCATTCTATTGTCTCTTTGCATATGCCTCTAGCCTCGACATATGCTGCTCTGGTCTCAGGGCCCGGATTTTTTAGCCATCGATGGTATGCTGCCTGTTTGGAAGCCACAGCTCTAGAGCAGTTTCTGTTAAACCAGGTCTTATCGGATGATGTTCTTCTTTTGGTATTCGGTATGTAGGTTTGCATCCCCAACATGATGATTTCAGAAATTGTCTCAGCACATCGTGTTGGATCTACTGAAGAGAAACAAACTCTCTTCCATGGAAACGCTGAGAAAAACATACGAAGACCTTCCCAGTCGGCCGAATTGTAATGCCACATGAGACGGGGTGGTATTGTGCAGCTCGATGGTAAATGGAAAGAGCATGTGGAGATGAGGGTGTGATCAGAGTTTCCAAGTGGGGCACAAACTTCTATTCTATACGGGTCAGGATTGGTGGTGAGGAAAAGATCTAGTGTATTGGCAGACTGGTTGTTGACATCAGGGATGCGGGTTGGTAGCTCGACCAGGTGTTCTAGACCATGAGTGATGGCGAAGGCCTCGGCTTGACGACCCGCATCATCTGTTTTGTTAGAGAATTTGAGCCAGGCAGCGTTATGTACATTAAAGTCTCCCATGATTATGGTTTCAGCTGTTGGATGGTTCTCCTGAATGTAGTCCAGTTTGAGTGATAAAAACTCAAAGAGGTCGTTATATGAAGGTTCATTAGGTGAAAGGTAAAGGCAGCAGAGGAACTTAGTCAGTTTGGTATCAGATAGCTTGAACCACATCACATCAAAGTCTTTCGGTTCCAAACTCTCTTCACGCTGGCATGAAAGGTTGGCCTTAGTGTAAAGGCAGATTCCACCTTTGAACCTGAATCGAGAATGGAGTTCGTAACCAGGACAAAGCATATGGACCTTGTTGGTGGACGAGTTTACTTGTGTTTCTGTTAGAGCCAGAATATCCGGTTGTTTCGTCTGTAGGTGATGGTGGACGTCATTGATGTTCTTGTTGAGTCCGCGGATGTTGCAAAAATTAATCTTTAATGTTGAGTCCCCTCGAGTACCTCTCGCCCGGAAATCCGAATGGAGAGGTATTTTGCTTCCGGAGTGTTTTACTCTAGGAGACTTCATCATTATTACTATTAGGATGCACCTGAAAATAAAGGAGGAATTTCACTGGTTGTGAAGCCTACTAGGGTATTGTTGAAATATGTTGATTTATCATTTTTGTTGAAACGGTTCTGTCACAGTAGATGTCAATTACTAGTTCGAAGCGTATGTACGTTGAGTTCAAGGGTATACTGAAATGTCACGATTTAGCAAAGAAAATCAAAAAGTTATTAGACAAGACATTCAAAACCTAATATCAGATAAAACTAGGAAATCAAAAACAAGTGTATGGAAACAGTTTGTTGAATTTTACAACAAAAGTCGCATAATATTCATGAGTGTACACGCAGAAAAAAAGTTGGTTAAATCAACAAAATATCATTCAACTCGAATAAATCAAAGTGTCAGTATTCCACAATTAAATATTAATTCGAAGGAAACAAATATTATCATTGAAGTGCTTCTTTGCAATCCTTTTAGATTGAATGCAATTTGCTTCCGATTGATTAAATGTTTTGTTAATAGAAAATCTCGTTTTTTCTTCTTGAAAACATCAGATGTTTCAGTTGATCATATGATTTGATATTTCAACATTACCTTTCAGTATATTGATTTGAGTTTGATTTGAACCAACAAAATATTTTGTTAACTTATTCAGTGCATCGTTTGATTGAACAAAATATTTATTGAAGTGGAAACTACACATATCAAAATGAACGGAATATTTTGTTAAATCACTACCTTCAGTCTCTTCGTTTGTTAAACGGATTTTTGAATTTACAAATTATCTTATATTATGAAAATGTTTTGATAATTTATCGAACAAATTATTGTTGAAGTGAATGTTATCCCATTATACTTCCGACAAAATTATGTTAGTAGTTCGAACAAAAAGGTTTCATAAAAAGAAAACATCGTTTGAATTGTAATGAAAGAATATTTTGTCAACTGAAATATTCAAAAATGATTTCAAATAAGAAATTATTCAAATTGATTATACAGGGCTATTCAAATCTGAATCTACGCTTGGCATGACTATCTCGAAAACCGTGAGAGGGTCGTTTGAATTGCCGCAAGTTTCGTATTTTGAAGATCTTCAACAAGATGGTGACTGATAACACACATTTAGTGTTAGGAGATTTAAGAGAAAAAAGGTTATGGATAGTTTTCACGTACATACCTGCGGAACCAAAAAAGCTTGGCATGATTTCGGAGATTTGTTTCGCAGAGCTTCGAAATACAATATTGCCGTGAATAAACTTTCTCCTTGTGTATAACATCAGTTTTCGAAATGCCACAGACTCGATTTTGAATAGGCCCTCCACTAGTCAATACTGAAAAATAAAAATCACGAATTATGTCATAACTGTATTCCTTAAATGAATTATAAGATTTTTGTTCGTCCAGACACATCCACGACTACGAATGAAAATTATTCAAATTAAATAGTAAGATATAAAGATTTTGGAGATATCTTGGAAAGACCTCCCTAGGTAATGACGTCAGGATATGAAATGGAATGTAAAATACATTTTAACAAAAAATTTATTGCAAGTATCAACTGAACAGTAATATAAAATTTATAATTCTTCTGTATACAACTACCACCCTATCAAAATCAGTTCATTTTATTCTTCGAATAATATAATACTTCATGTTGAAATAATTGTCTTAAATCACCACCACAAAATCTTGGTCTTCCTTCCTCAGAACTTCAATAAATGGTATGAGTTTTTTCAACTCATTATCGTCCAGTTTTTTTATATGTTATTTTCTGAAAAAATTAATTAGTAGGAATGTGATGATTTCAATATATTTTCCATACAACCGACCAGCCAGATCTTTGAACCATACTTTATATATTTATGTATAGGACAACTATTCTTAAAGTGTACTCTATATTTAAAAAAAATTGTTATTTGAAAGTACCTAATCAAGATATTTAAAATATGCGCGCTTGGAAACGGTAATGATACAGTTTTGATTGAAAAGTAAAAAAGTTGAGCAATCCAAGGGTTATCCTTATGGGACTATGAAATTTTTAAAAATATTTTTGATTTTCAAGTTATTTTGAAAAAACTGAATTTTTTTATTTCTTATTTTATTTTTTCCTGGGGTTATAAGTGTTGTAAGGCTGGACTACGGGGTGTTGTGATTTATCCCACCACACCTGTAATACCAGACATTATTCGTTAGGTTGGAAAAACAGTATTAAGAGCAATCGACTGTCTGAAGACGGTCAATACTGAACTAAATCTGGAGCGGCTCAGATCTGGTTCATATCTCTCAAATACTGGAACATGGGCTGTTTATTCAGGAAATACTACCGTTCAGAAAGATTCGAACCAAACAATGATTTGATAAAATAATAATGCACTCATAAAAGTTAAGAATGTATATATATATTTAATAAAACTTCACACAATTCTCTCAATCGTCTATGGACGAATGATAGGCAACAATATTCATACAATGAAAACTAATGTAGCGTATTGGCAGATAATTCTGCAGTTGGCTACACAATAGAACTAATTTTACTAGAAGAACAATCTTGAAATCAATTTCTACAAACAGCTAACAATAATTCTCTTTTTGGGATCTTTGTAATCTTGAAACTATTGAGATACTTTATAGTACATACACATTTGGAAAGGTTGAGTTTTGCCATAAACATAAATACAGAAAAACAAACATGAGACTCACCCTGTTTAACACTTATTCACTGGAGTAGTTTTAAACGGCAATTAGATTTGAATATATTACTACTGCGTTTTCTTCCGCGTCAATCGGTTAGTCTAATTAATTCGCCCGGTATATTTGTATACAGATAAGGTTTTTCTAAGTGATCGTGAACCATTGAAATTGCGTAATCTCGTTGTATTATCTCTCTTTTGGAAGCTTTGACAATTTGTGGAAATTATACTGTTCACTCGTGTTTTTACTAGGAGCTTCAATACTTGATTTGAATCGGCTGAGTTTCTATGTTTGCTGAAGTCAACTACACTGATTGGGAAACTCTCATTATTATTGTAAGATACTGTGACTCGACTGACTTTTATACCGCACTTTTGAGAATGACATGTTCTCCGAAATATTTTCGTCTAATATAAGTGATTACTGAATGAGATACTGCTTTGAACTAACTTGCATTCTAACCTTACTTTGAGGTTATATGTTCTTTGTTTCACTGTAGAACAACGAATCGAATTGAATTGAATGAATGAATGTTGACATGAAGCTCACGCTTTTATAAGATCGTCCACACGGGAGCTAGTAGGCGGAGCTTAGGTTGTTGTGGGTCGTAAAACTGATAACGACTTGTTTTGCTGGATATATTTATGAATTTCAGGAGTGTCATTTCACGGTGAGTTATTTTTACCTCCAGTAATGATGCGGGGTGGTGATACATCGCGTTATCTCGTCTTTTAACTGCTCTGTGTTTATCGACTTTGGACGTGTCAAATTTACGCCGGTGTTTTGGTAATTATTTAAACTGACTTCCTTATCTCGCTGTGACTGTAACGGGTGGCAATCAATAAACTTTGTTTTGCTCTCCTAGATGAGTCATTTAAGCATTCGGTATACAATGGTTACGTCTTGGTAATTATCTTTAAATGCATTTCTGTAATTACATGGCACAACATTTCGACCCAACCCTCAAAAAAAAAGCTTTGACAAACTCAATTTTTTTTTCGAATAACAACTCTTTCACCAACAATAAGCAAAAATGTTTTAACTTTCTGAAGTGTAATCCTATTCTAGCGACAAATTTTATGAGTCTTGCTTTGACAATTACAATAGATTACTGTTTACATCTTCTAGAGGATAATTATAATCTATCCCCAAATTTATTAACCTCACTGCTCAGTACTTAATTCTAATTTTCTTAAAAATAACATGCAAATAATCATGCAAACACACAATAAAGTCTTTTTCTTCCATGGGGTAATTTCCATACTGTAAGGGTATGTACTCGCCTTCTTCAACGAGGGGATTTTCTCACTTCTATTCCGGTGGGCATCAATTTAACTCTATCAGTTGGATCCTCTGGGAATTTTTCCTGCTACGCCGCTGGGTAAGGGTACGTAGCAGCGGTACGGGATGAGTTGTTCCTTATCTATCTTCTCTAGACATCTGGCTTTTTGGGATTGTAAAGCCTTCCATACGATTTCGGGTCAGTGAGCCGTGATAATTTGTCTGTATCGGAGCTAGACAGATAACACAGCCTGTGTTTTCTGGTTCGGTGACGAGTGCATTCCTTGGCATAATGTCGTAAATGGTATTCGGTTTTCCGGTGGTCAAACGGTGGTAATTCATTCGTTTAAAAATCTTCGTTCCTGGGACTCCTATTTGTGCGGTACCATTAACACAGGTGATTTGTTTTGTGAATGGTGTTTACTGAATTCTGTGCGGAGTGCTTGAACTTCAGCCATGCTGTGAATTCGTAATGCTCTCGATTCTGCTGGTCTCATAATTTCGTCTCGCACGACGGATTGACCACTGCTATTGCCTTCCAGAGAT
The DNA here is from genome assembly GCA_018342105.1 of Gonioctena quinquepunctata. NCBI lineage: Eukaryota > Metazoa > Arthropoda > Insecta > Coleoptera > Chrysomelidae > Gonioctena > Gonioctena quinquepunctata. Next base: position 119,227 of record JAFIRS010002805.1, on the reverse strand, counting down.
AATTCTTGGGTTGAAAGACAATAATAGTCCACGATATTCCTATCAAAACCTTCCATATATGCGCGGTTAGTAAATTTTATCATTATTTTTACTTAGGTACTGTACAACTTTTAAACGTCGCGATGTTCTAGTGTGAATATTCTACAAATCCGTAAACACATTTTCCGAAAATCGTGATTATATTATTTATCTGTATTATGTAACTCGGCGATTCGATATTCTATAACTGTTTCTATTTGCATTAATTTCCATAACATATCGCTTTTGTGGTTTTTGTAGCCTGTAATCCGTACAGTGTTTCATTCTAGTTCTGTCGACCATTCTTCGTTTTTTCTATGACCTGTAATGAACTATATCCGTCTCAAAATAGCTTTGCTTGAATATTCCGGGGAATTTACTGTCATTATTTTACATCAGAACACTTGATAAAATTGTCTCTGTTTGCGTTTCCCGTTTTGCGTTGATTCCCTTATATATTTTTTTCAGTTTGTTCCCGTACTATGATACAATCAATTTAGTTCCGTTTTTTCATTAAAGTATCGGGGCATTTCGTATTATTATTCATTCCAATTTTTACAAATTCCTCGTAGCTATAAATATGTTTTGGCAAATTAACCTTCAGGGATTTTTCAATTGTTTCTGCGTCTTTTGCAGTCTGCTAAAACTATAAAATTTACATACTATATATACGTTCCTACATTCTGGTGCATACTGGAAATTTTCTTGTTTACTGATATCTAAATGATTGAACCAAATTTTTCATGGGTGTCTTTTGAACAGTGCCGCGTGTCATGGGTTATGTAAGGGGGAATTTATTTCCAGAATTGCTTTCTTCATTTTCTTTGGACATTTCCTTTGGCTGACATTTTCCTATAATTCCGGCATTAACTATTGGTAATTCATCTGGCATATTTTCTTGAGTTTGAACTAAAACTTGATTTAATTTTACCTCATTTTCTTGTGTCGCTTGTCGACTGATTTCATTCATATCCATATTCCTATACGTGTTGAATCGATTAGCGGGTATTATTTGACTTTTTGTTCCTCCCACTGGTTGGATTTCAAAATTAACATGCGATGTCTTTTTTAAATTAGATTTTCCTTTCTGTCTGGCTAAAGTTCTAATCTTTTTCACTTCGGGGTTTATTTCTTTCTTTACTTTCGTATCCATATTAAAATCTTCTACTATACTTCGTTTTCTCGGCGTTAAAAATCCATTTTCTGCAATACTTCGTAATTGCGTATCTTCGGAGTTCACTATACTTTTTGCTTGAACTTTACATACATTCAAAAATCTGGGCGGTAGAATTTTGTCCTTAGGCAAGAAATTCTCATCCTTCTGATTTACGACTGTAGAAAAAATCTTATCTTTGGCGACTGTTATTCCTAGGTGCTTGGCAGATTCCAACTTCCTGGTGGATAGAGCATCCCCCTTGGGTGATTTGTATCTATCTCTCAAACTATCTTCCAATGATTTCCTATTTTTTTACATCGATCACCTTCCCTTGATTCCTTGATGCATTAACTGTTGCAATTTCCGTTCTTCCTGAATATGTCTGGCTACTTTCGGGAATATTTTCACTTTCAAAAGCTTTCATACCAACTTTTTCCATTTTCTGACTATAATTTTCTTCATCCTCGCTGTAGTGCTGTATGGGCAATGTTTCGTTACATCTCCGTTCCTTCAGGCAGGCCTTCCCTTGTGTGACTATCGGTCCTAATGTACAGGGTGCGTCGGTTTTTCCATTTTCCATATGTGGCACTTTTCTAAATTCATCTCTTCTCTCTTGTTGCTCGTTTAAACGCATGTTTCGCTTTTCTCTTGTTCCAGACGATTTTCCATATTCTTCAATTTCAACTATTTCTTTGCAGACTAGCGTCTCCTTTAAATCACCAGTCGCTGACATCTTTGAAACTGTTTTTTCTAAACCTGGTGTCACAATTAAATCACCGGTCCCTGATATCTCTATTTGATTCGAAGTTGTAAGTCTAGTTTCATGGCATGAAAATCTGTTGATAAATACTTCGCGGATTGCTTTGGGCGGGCCCTCCCTCTTCAATCCTAATTTTTCTCCAGAATTCATCCAATCGTTCATCCTGATCGTGACATCGCTCAATCGTTTTTCTACTTCTTCAAATCTATTTTGCAACTTCCTCTGTTCGTCATCCCGATTCGTTTGGCATATGTGTTGGATTTTCTTCTTCAACTCGATAATTTCCCCTGATAAATACATTTGATTTTCTCTCCAATCAATTTGCACGTTATATTTTCGTAAAAAATCTAATCCCAGTGTTATTTCAGTACTACGATGATCATTTTCAACTATTAAGAATTCATGTTTCAGTATTTTTCCTTCCTTTATTTTGATTGGTAATATAACCGAGCCAATATACTGAGTGAAATTTCCTTGTCCCTTTCTGAGGTGATAAGGCAAACCATAATTCCATTTCATACCTCTAACAATATTAATATGAACCACTGATACTGGAGATCTCATATCTATGGATATATGCCTCAAAATTCCTGCTACTTCCAAATTAATTACATTTTTCTGTTCATCGTCGATTAGTATATTTTCCTCTTGCCTCTCACTATTTAAATTCCTGTTATATTTTGACATTTTTCCATACTTTTTCCATTTATTGTCATTTCCATAACTATTTCCTGTTTGCTTTTTATAATTTATTTTCCTAAAATTTCGATAACCATTTCCTGTATGTCCACGTTCATTCCTGTGCCCCTGAGATCGAAATTATTTTCTTTCGAATTGTTAGAGAATTCTTTTCTATGTTTATTCATTTTTCCATATTTTTTAAATCGTTTTCCTTCAGCGTAGTTGGCAAACCATTTTCCTGACTCATTGAATCTCTTATTTTGAAAACTATTCCTATTTGGGCAACGATATGACATATGTCCTACTTCTTGACATGTTAGGCATACGCAATTTTTCATATAACAATCTCCTGCTGTGTGACCTTTTCTGTTACAATGTGTGCACAATATTATATTCGCATTGAAAGTTCTGAAATTCATATTCGGTGTATTCGTAATTTGCTCAATTAATTCTTCTTTTTCTGCTAATGTGATGGCTTCTTCTGAACTGACAGGACTTTCAGATAAAACTTTTTTTCTAACAGGATCTAACAATCCAATGGCAAATTGAACCAAAATATCCTGCTCGTATTTTTGCTCTAATACATTGTCAATTCTATTATTTCCTGTGAGGTACCTTATATTCGCTGCACATATCTTTAATCTTATGAAAAAATTCCTAACTGATTCATTCGTTTTCTGATAACAATTCAAAAATTCTTTTTGTGCTTCTCCAGGTAATTTCAATTTGCTAAACTGCTTCAATAATTCCTTTTTAATTAATTGCCAGTTGTCGGTATTTTGTAATTCATCTTCTGCTTCAATAAATAATCTAGCTATTCCTTTCAATTTTAATCTAACTATAGAACTTATTTGACTGTCTGTCCATTCTGCTACAGCTGCCAAATCCTCAATTTCACGAATAAAATCTTTGATTTCTGTGGTACCATTATAAAAAGGAATATTATCCAAAGTGATACTAATTTGCGGTTCATATCTAACCCTCGGCACTGTTGTCTGAGTTTCCATGATTTAATTATTTTGATAAAAATCTCCATTGATTGAAAATGAAACTTCAATTGCCTTTTCGAATACTTCCTGAGTTTTTGATCGGTATAAACGCTATATATATTTATTTTCCCGATATCTTGCTTGCAAAATAACAACGATATTATACTAAACTATTTTCACAATTTTTCTACTCATTTACTTCTGTTCAAATTAGTCTTTTTTTTCCACTGACACTTATTTGTAAAAATAAAAAATAAAATATTTATTAAAAAAAAATTCAAATTAAATTTTTGTTTGACACTTTTTTTTCTGTGGAAAATATCATATATGCGTTAATGTACTTCCTTAATTATTACTCGCACACCTGACATCAATGTTGTAAGGCTGGGTTACAGGGTGTTGTGATTTAACCCACCACACCTGTAATACCAGACATTATTCGTTAGGTTGGAAAAACAGTATTAAGAGCAATCAACTGTCTGAAGACGGTCAATACTGAACGAAATCTGGAGCGGCTCAGATCTGGTTCATATCTCTCAAATACTGGAACATGGGCTGTTTATTCAGGAAATACTACCGTTCAGAAAGATTCGAACCAAACAATGATTTGATAAAATAATAATGCACTCATAAAAGTTAAGAATGTATATATATATTTAATAAAACTTCACACAATTCTCCCAATCGTCTATGGACGAATGATAGGCAACAATATTCATACAATGAAAACTAATGTAGCGTATTGGCAGATAATTCTGCAGTTGGCTACACAATAGAACTAATTTTACTAGAAGAACAATCTTGAAATCAATTTCTACAAACAGCTAACAATAATTCTCTTTTTGGGATCTTTGTAATCTTGAAACTATTGAGATACTTTATAGGCACATACACATTTGGAAAGGTTGAGTTTTGCCATAAACATAAATACAGAAAAACAAACATGAGACTCACCCTGTTTAACACTTATTCACTGGAGTAGTTTTAAACGGCAATTAGATTTGAATTTATTACTACTGCGTTTTCCGCGTCAATCGGTTAGTCTAATTAATTCGCCCGGTATATTCGTATACAGATAAGGTTTTTCTAAGTGATCGTGAACCATTGAAATTGCGTAATCTCGTTGTATTATTTCTCTTTTGGAAGCTTTGACAATTTGTGGAAATTATACTGTTCACTCGTGTTTTTACTAGGAGCTTCAATACTTGATTTGAATCGGCTGAGTTTCTATGTTTGCTGAAGTCAACTACACTGATTGGGAAACTCTCATTATTATTGTAAGATACTGTAACTCGACTGACTTTTATACCGCACTTTTGAGAATGACATGTTCTCCGGAAATATTTTCGTCTAATATAAGTGATTACTGAATGAGATACTGCTTTGAACTAACTTGCATTCTAACCTTACTTTGAGGTTATATGTTCTTTGTTTCACTGTAGAACAACGAATCGAATTGAATTGAATGAATGAATGTTGACATGAAGCTCACGCTTTTATAAGATCGTCCACACGGGAGCTAGTAGGCGGAGCTTAGGTTGTTGTGGGTCGTAAAACTGATAACGACTTGTTTTGCTGGATATATTTATGAATTTCAGGAGTGTCATTTCACGGTGAGTTATGAGTTGTTTACCTCCAGTAATGATGCGGGGTGGTGATACATCGCGTTATGTCGTCTTTTAACTGCTCTGTGTTTATCGACTTTGGACGTGTCAAATTTACGCCGGTGTTTTGGTAATTATTTAAACTGACTTCCTTATCTCGCTGTGACTGTAACGGGTAGCAATCAATAAACTTTGTTTTGCTCTCCTAGATGAGTCATTTAAGCATTCGGTATACAATGGTTACGTCTTGGTAATTATCTTTAAATGCATTTCTGTAATTACATGGCACAACATAAGTCAGAGCTGGAACAAAATAAGAAACACTTCTTCACTGCAACTTTTCATACGATTTCTCATGATATCAGTTCTACTGTCCAACGTCTCGTTATCGATCAACCTTCATCAACTTATTTTTTTAATACGACCCATATTAGTAAATACAGTTTATGACAGTATTTTCCATTCTAAATTCAATGAAGTATCACTTATGATGGTTTCATTACGTTCCAGATCTTTTTCAGCCATCATCACGATTTTTTTGATATTTTCACCAATTATTAAGAATATCAAACCAAACTTTGGATTTTTTTCAGTTTTAGGAAACCTAATTACAATTTTTTTTAATTCAGGCCCGTTCTCGAAAATCTTTTTAAAAATTCGAGGGTTGATCTAAAACGTAACGAAATCATCATGTGTGGTATGCATCACTGAATCCAGAATAAAAAATACTTCATTAACACAGGACCGTATTTTTACGTCAGATAGTAAAACTGAAATCATCACGAGGAAGCTTATGATAAGTGACTGTGAAGAAGTGTTCCTCATTTTGCTCCATCTCTGATGATACCACCAGATAAGGGGACCCTTTTTTAATTCGATGATAAGTTATGAAATGTAACCGAGATAGGTATTTTTTATTTCGCCCTTTATCTCTGAAACCAGAAGGTCTATGAAAGTTATGTTTCATGGAAAAAGTAGGAGAGTAACGTGGAAACCGCAACCCTATATCTCCAAAGAAAACAGAGATACCCCACAAGATCATCGAAAATTGAAAAAACTGTACAGTAAAATCAAAAAAATATTCGATGGTTTCTATGCTTTCCCTTCACTTCAAAACAAATTTTCGTTCAATAAACATGATTTACATTGTGGATATTTCACAAAAAGTGAATGCAAAATGTGAAATTTTATTTTAAAAATGTATTTGTAAGGAATATGGAACGAAAAAGTTCACACAGTATTTTCCAACTTTTTAACCCTACTTATGCCTTTCTGTTATAAGGCCTTACTCACCTTTGCAAATTTCAAGTAAGTGACCCAGATGACAGTTTTCCAAAAACTCCTCCATCATAACGCACTGCAAAGAGGATCGATCGTTTATAAGTATTATTTACCTATGAAAGCAAATAATTTGTTGAAGTATCTTTGGTAACAGAATAATCGAAGGAATATATAGAAAAATACTAATGAATCGTAATAATACTTCATGTGAAAATATTTCTCCTCAAACAACTCCGGAAATAATTATTGGGGAATTAATAACCCCCATGAAAATGATGGTTTGACAAAAAACTGAACTCTGTTTTTAGTATAGTAAAAATGGCTGAATAAAATTACTATATTCGTTGAGTCTATTTTCAATTATGGTTATAGAGTGAGAAACATGATTTTAATCACTTTAGTACATGTATTAAAGCTTATTAGTTGGGTCAGATGGAAAGAAAAATAATTCGAATTCTGAAGAACTTCAACTTAACCTGTTGCCCTATAACCGCAATTATTGTTTGAAATGAATCTCGTTGAATATCCGGATAGAGTTATTGAAACCTTATCATCTTAATATACACGTATACTTACCAGCTTTCAAATCCTTCATGGAGCTAAACAATATTATTTTGATTAGTTATTCGTAATTAATAGTCACAAACACTAGACACAAATCAAAAGACACATTGACCTCCGACACATCTACATCTACGAGGCGGAAGCGAGTTGCCGTTATGGCCAATACCATGTGATATGTGATTATTGCGCTTGCGTGTGGTATCGGAATGGTAAATTTGACAAAATATTTGGAAACGACAATTTCATGTATATTGAATTAATTTCGTATTACTTGCGTGAACAAATTTGTGTTTCCAATGAAATCTTTTTGGTATTCACGAGGAAAACATATTTTGTTCCGTCAAATCAATCTTTGCTAAAGTATTTCTTTAATTATTTGTTCAGACAGAATAGTGTTTTGAAAGACATTTTCATTTTCAGACATGTCAATCAATCAATAATGTTCAGAGGATCTTCAACGGTTGTTTACATGAAATCATATTATACATTTAAATTAAACAATCTTCGGATCGAATTCACAAAGCACTTAAACAATTCTTTCTGTTCAACCAAATCATTAAATTTTGAGATAATTCACGAGTTAGTTAGTTGAACATAATATCTTTCAAACGGAATAATTGTAATTAAAAAAAATTCTGATACATATGTCCGTAACAAAAAAATATTCGACCGAAGTATATATTTTCTCATAATAACAAAATTTTTGAGTAAATTATTTTGTTCAATAAATAAATACTGCTAGTCTATTCAAGCTCGTTTTTGCTACAGCTCCAAGTCATTTTTTTCATTCGACAATAAACTCTTAACAAAAAGAAAGTGATTGTAACAACAAAATTGTTTTTACCGTGTATGAGTGTCGTACAACTGGCTAATATACTGGAGGAATACGCGTTTAATATGAAAAAGAAACATTTTGAAGATGTTGTTGAAGTTATGCGGAACTCTACTGCTAAGCAATTACAAGTATTACGAAAAATACAAAATAAAATCTGATTCGTTTTCTGATGTGGAATTTGCGACCGCCAGAGCTGCTCGGGATGATAATCGCAAAAAACTACAAAGCAACCCATTAAAAAGAAAAGTGTCTTAACCAGTGACGAATATAAACAGAAATCTGGGATGAAGATACTCCAGATGGGTTGCAGCGTAAATTTTTTCATATAGTTTCACATGAGCTCGCATGGAGATGAAGGGTGAGATATTCTGCCTGTATCCAATATTTCAAAGAAGATACTGATAATTCGGGAAAACCAACAGGTCGGATAGAGTATAATCAAATATTCTCTAAAACTACACAAGGCGGTTCCAAAAAACTGTTATATAGTAAATGGTTGATTAGAAATTTCGATAATACACACATGTGTCCAGTCTGCTTGTTTAAGAACTTGATTGAAAAAAGAGGTGAAATCTTATTCAAACCGCCAGATTGTTCTTAACTCCAAATCCATACTGGAGTCAACCAAATTCGAAAGAATGGCACAAGAACAGTCCAGTTGGTAAGAACATTATATCTTCATGGTTGAAATCAGCAGCCTCTGATATAGGAGTTGACACTAAAAAAGTTACACCAAGCATTCTGCAAGAGCAACAGCTGTTTCGAATTTGGCCAAAGAGGGAGATGGTGAACAGCCGCTCATTAAAATTACCGAACACAGTAATAGCCAATCAATCAAACCTTACTTACAATTGGACGTTGAACATCATCAAGAGATGATTGAAGCTATAATGAGAACTTTACCAACTACTAGCAAGTTCAATCATGATCAGAGCACAACCAAGATAAAATTGAAAATAAAACAGAAAGTACCCAGAACCAAAGCACGAATTCAAGCCAGCCCAAAACCATTTACAATAATTGTGTTTTCAATATTATTGATACCTATAATAATTGAATTTGTTTCAGTATGATTTTGTTCATTGTTTGATACCACTAGAATTTGCCAAGAAATATAGTTCAACATGGAGCAATTTTGATGAAATTCAAAATTATATCCACCATATTTCGTTAAATAAAAAAATGAACCAATTTTAGTTGAACCAAATGCTAAAACTTAGATGGGTAGTAGTTCAATCTATCGCCCTTTGTCAATTTTAGGTCACTAAAGGTGGTAGAAAAAGATTTTTTACGACGCAATTTCAAGGAAATTCATATGTAAGTATATTCACCATATTTCGTTGAATAAAAAAATTACCAACTTCAGTTACACCAAATGTTAAAACTCAGATGGGTAGTAGTTCAATCTATGGGCATTTTGGGACACTTAAGGTGGTAGAAATATATCTTTTAACAAGTAACACGACGCAATTTCGAAGAAATTCAGATATAGGTATATTCACCATATTTCGTTATATAGTTTTTTACTAGAAATGTATTTTTCAAAAAGAGAAAATATATGAATAACATGGTTTGTTGCAGTAGGTGGCCGTGATAATTAGGTGGCCATACTTTTGACGCAATCAGCAGACGGAGACAATTGTCAAACATTTCTTGTGAGCATTTGCGTTAAAAAAAAATGGAATCTTTGAAAAGTAAAATGTATGTGAATATTGCAAGAGTTGAGCCACGTGCAAATATGCCATCCTAATTTAATATAATTGAAGTATTTGATGAAAGATTGTGTTAGGAGGCAAACGGCTTGTTTGAGAAAATCCAAGCCTGCTGCAGATGTTAAGAAAATATGGCTCTATGCCTAGAATAGATTTGAACAAAATTGTTCAAAAATAATACATATATGTCCTAAAACACAGACATCTAATTATTTGTCACCTTCCTATTTACCATTAAGAAGGGAGGATGTGTTAGAAGAATTCAAGGAACATTTAAATCTTGTTATGTATGTAAATCCTACGTATCGAATATAATTTGTTAATGCACAATTGAACAATTTGTGCAATTTGTGTTTTATGTTGAATTAAACTTTATAGGGAATAATATATACAAATGTTAATTCCTAAAAATCTCGTATTATTGACAAGTACATTAATTAGTGGTTGTAAAGAAAATAGTTGAGATGGGAATGTGTAGATCATATATGTTTACCCTCTCAACCGTCAAAAAAGTTCCACCTAAATATCGCCTCGCCTCGAAAAAATTTCCAGACATTTTTCTGGTTTCCCTGGTAACGAGTCAGGTTTTAAAGTGGAGGTGGGAAATTTTCGACAAAAACCAACCAAATTATTCTGAACAAAAAATTTGTTGTTCTCGGGATTTGAAATAAAACGGTAGAACCACTTTGAGAAGGATTTCTTTTATTGTTGCAAAAAGTTACAACGGACGGAAAGCGATAAGGTTGGAAAAAAAAGAATATACAATTCTAGTAGCAGAGCCACAGAAATATTTTTTCGAAAAATGTACTAACATACTATACCCAATTAAAAAAATGAGTTTATTTATTGATCCACTTGAACTTAGCAACGGTTTTACTTATGATTATAAATAACGCCAAAAATATACAGAGAAAAATTGACCTGGGATTAAAATGATTCACATACGATTGTATAAAAATATATCATACACTCAAATAAGTGTTTTATGTTATAATCTAGGTATAATAATATATTTAAAAAATTTAGGAATAATATAATAATATGTACACATATGAACAGACAAAGATGAAACATATATTTTTAAACTTGAAGTTTTGCTTACTTTTTACGTATTTTCTAGAAATCGCTATAAATGCTATTATGTTTTTTATAGTCTTATGAATCTATTAGAAAGCAATTGAAAGTATCGTTTCAATATATTTCATTTCCAAGCTGCCACGGGGCATTTTTTTAATATACAAAATTATTTATAGAAAAGTAGTCACAGATATTGAAAAATAATATCGTACTGATTACTCTCGTTTCGGACGTCCATCGTCTCAATGGATTCAAAAGGTTTTCACGACGTTTCGAATGCTTGTATCTGCAATCGTCTCCAGGTGAATACTGTACAGTATTCACCTGTAGACGATTGCAGATACAAGCATTCGAAACGCCGTGAAAACCTTTTGAATCCATTAGGACGATGGACGTCCTAAACGAGAGTAATCAAGTTACCACATCGTCTACAACCTTCAAACAAATATCATACTGAATATATCTTTTGAAGCTGCTACTGGGCAACACTTCTGATTTGTCCTATGTACAATTTTCTTAATCTATACCTGACGCGAGGTGTCTACTATTCCTCATTTTTATACATTTATACAACTACTAATTAGAATTACTTTTGGGTCATAATTATTTTTCAACTGTTATCAGGATACTGTTGGAGAAAGTAGCGCTAACTGCAATCAAACTGCCTCAATCTGCTCCCAAAGTTTCACATACTGATGAAAAAAGGCCCCATTTACGGCGAAGGTACAGAACTTCTCAATGATGTACTGTCACATTTTTGTTTGTTTTCATGATACTCCTTCTATTCCTGGAAATTCAAAAGGTAAGAACCCACTGCGAAAATCCAATTCCTCAGCAAACCACAAGTGAATTCTGAAGAAACAAGTGAATCAATGATTTTTCAATGGATCAAACTCATGAATCTAAGTCAGGTAGTACATCATAATTTTTCAATGATCTAGAATGTTGCTATGAGAAATGACATGTATTTTATATTGAAATCCCCCTACATTCACATTTTTTATATCAATGGATTTTCAACATCAAGTGTTTTCGGAAAAGAACTACACCTTAATTTGAGTTCAAATCACCATAAAAACGTGGCTTCCCACGAATTCGTATATAATTTCATAGGGAACGAGTTTTATGCTGAGTTAGTTTCATAGGAGTTTCTACTCCAGAAATATAGAACTTGCTAAATTATCAGATTTTCGGACTTTCCAGATATTTATTCCACCAAATGATTCTAAATGGCTTCCCACGAATTCGTATATAATGATTCTAGAAGAAATGATGGATGAGTCCGACAAAGATATTTTTTGCGGGAAAAATCTCAAAACGGCCCTGATACATAGAATATTTTTTCAACTGAGATGAATTAGAGAAAGGAGAGAAATAATATCTATAACCACAAATATATTGTTTTGTTCTTTGTCAAATTTGACAAAAATTTTTGTGAAGCGTCGCTCGCCTAACCTCAGCTGTCCTGTTCATTCAGAGCTGTGAGTTAATGCAATTGCCGGGTGCAATGAACATTCAAATAATGTGGAATAATGAATTGATTGTTTGCTAAATGTACAAAAAGACTCTAGACATTGCTTGCGATAGATATTCAAGTACAAAGTGAGGGAAACAAACGAACCTCGTTATATCCAAACTGGCAGATAAAGCCAGATTTAGTAGATGAAGTCAACACATCTTTGAGGCACTTATCGAATCACAATTATCAAAAAATCAGTTGTAGGAAGCCAAAAGACTCATTATTGTATTATTTTCAAAATTATTCCGGCCATAATTACTTTTTCGAGCAGGATTTCCCCTCAAAAGGCACTGCGAAATGGATAACAAATTCACAAAACACCAATTTTGGTAAATCATTAGGAGTCAAACGCGGAACTTTCACGATGTTTTTCAACTTGAATGATTCTAGGAGGCTTGAAGAGTAAGGCCTATACCCACAAATATTTTGTCGGGCCGGATTTCACCTCAAAACGGTCCTGCGAAAGTGAAAACCAATTAACAAAACACCAAATTTCAAATCTATTACATCCACTAACGTAAACTTAATGTATATGATATAATATAAATGTATGTATTGTAGTTTTCATTTATAAGTAATGCATATATATATATATATATATATATATATATATACTAACTTCCGCTTTTCTAAATGTTTAGAAAAATTAATGAGAAATCGCTTGGTGTTGTAGTTAAAAAAAATACAATATAATTTCTGATAGACAATACGGCATCAGAGAGAATCTCAACACCCAGGATGCCATTGCTCTCTCAACACCAATAATTTATGAAGCTGTGGATAGTCAAACAAAATACAACAATGCCTGACACGCGATATTACCTAAAGTAAATGGAGATATCGGTCAAAGATCATTCACTTACCTAGATCCAAGGATATTCAATAAAATCCCTGAAAACATCTAAGCGGAAACCCTCAAACACCCGTTAAGGTAGAAGAAATAGATAGCAATACGGAGTCGAACATTTTTTAATGGCATCATTGATCTTGCTCGGAATATTCATATATTGTTCATTAATTCCTGATAATTTTCAAAACCCACCACACATATATGAAGATTGAAACATTCAAATGCCCTTTTTCAATACATATGGTGGATCTCAACTTCTCGGTATTAAAATGTAAAGCCTGCAGAGTATGTAAAGTCTGAATGAATAGTGTGTCTAAATTTAGTAAATTCTGCAATAACAGGAATACCATAGACAGGTCCTTTATATACATGAATGGTATTTTTGTTTGGCAAATATTTACCACAATTACCTTCTAAGATTTCACTAATTATAGTATTAAGTGAATTTCAGCCATTGATTCAGCTATCTGATAAAAGCCAATTAATTCAACTTTTTGATTCTGGAATGCAAAAACTGTTATCACATTCGCAGGTCCGTTTTCACTAATCAAAGAATATTTATATAAAGCCCTACCGTTACCTCACTATAATTTTTCACTTCAAAAAATTTTTCGTAAATTTTTATCTTTTTCGCGAGGACCTTTTGGGGGATTCTCACCCAGCAAAATATTTTTCGTTCACAACCACTCGTAGAAGTATTCTAATAAAATAAATCTCTGGGAGACACCTATGGTTAGCTCACAAATTGTTTAACACTTTCGCAAAGCCGTTTTGAGGTGACATTTTGCCAGGCAAATTATTTGTCACACGCTTCTAGAGAATTATAGTGGGAAAATCGTATCGTATCGTATCGAAAATGACAGAACAGATAACTGACATTCTCAACTTGAGAAAATCCCATAAATAATGATTAAAATTAATTTATTACTCACTTGCAAATCTTCCATTTATTATAGTGTTTGTTGTTCAGGAATAATAAATACTATTTTAATCAATGTCTATAACTTTCGCTTTGATGTTCCAGTTTCTCGTCTCTTCATTTCATGAGGAAAGGAGGTGCCCGATTTTGCGTAATTATGTTGTTTTATTTCTTGATATATGAAGTTCATGATACCAGAGCTTTTCTAATTTTCAGTCGATAGAGTGAGGCATCATTTTATAGAGCTGATTAAAAATTAGGATTACAGTTTTTTGAAGTTTTCTCTGAGATTCTACTGGAGATTCCTGCTCATCTGTCCCCGAAATCACTTCAGCTATGGTCACGAAAAAAATCAGAATTGTTGAGCCTCACCTGAAATTTACAGAAAAATTTGATCGGGTATTTTTTGATAAATTAGTTCATGGAACCCTCGTTGTGCCGTACTTTGAAATTGGGGCATGGAGCTTGAGATTTTTTGGAGGCTTTCATTTCCTACCTAAATCCATTTTGGATATTGTACAAGTTCTGTAATTTGTATACTCCGCTATTAGTATATATTCAGAACTTGGGAAGCATCAATAAATTCCTCCCCAGTTCCTTTTTTTTCTTTTGGCAACATATGCAGAGTCACCTCTGCTTCCTTCTTTCAATCAGTGAATATTTCGAAAATTGTATGCACATAATAATTGTCTTTGTTTATTAACAAGTAAACGCTAGTTTGTCGTAATAAAATAAATTGTGATTTCTTCCTTTTTATGTATATCGAGAATAGTAATAAATGAATGTGGTCCAAGTAGAGGGAAAAACGAAAAAGAAAGGGCTTGTGTAACTCTGTACATTAACAGATTGAACCTTCTTTGGCGATCTAACCCGCTAATATATATATAGGTATATATATTTTTATATATATATATATATATATATATATATATATATATATATATACTATAAAAATAAATAAACACGAATAAAGACAAATTTTACTCACTTTAGAATAACAAAAATTGCATACAGGCCGACCGTGTGCCAGGCGAGCAGTTTACCATTGAACCACCGATGCTTTTTATCATTTATGTAGCTGACAGCGACTAATCGAAAACGAGGTCAGCAACGTATCTATATAGCATAATTCCCTGTGTAGCCAAGTACCTATTTCTCGTTCTTTTTGCGCCAGAAGCATTTCGTTTAAAACCTTTCATAATTACATTTAGATAAATGTGCACTGGTTAATCTCTGAATAGGAAAATTATGAAAAGGAAACGCAGCTCGTGGACTGAAACATCTTAGGGAAATCTGCAGATGCAGCAACGCTATTACTTTGGGGGCGTTATTTCAAATAATTGATTAGAATTTCGTAGCAATTATCAATACAAAATATACCTCCTTGGATTACATTTCAAAAATCACTTGTTCCCTCTCTCATATCGAAATTTATCAAATAATATAAATTTCAATTAGTTTTGGGAAACTTTTCTGTCTTACTGATAATCACTTATCAAAAGCTGAATATTCTTTTTGTTGTGAAGTATTTTAGGCGAATACATCTTCAAACGATACGTTACTGACAAATTGAAACAGGTATTTGTATATTTTCCAACCCAGAATACCAACACACAGTAAGGTAACGGAGAAAATTTACTAATTGTGTTTCTTGAACAGATAACTAACATTTTTATTCTTTCAAGACGAGTTAAAACCCCACAAAAATGGCAAGAAATATTTAGAATATTGGTCATATGGAAATGTCGTTGGGAACTGTGTATATGGAGTAGTTGTATTTATAAATGAAATATTTCTTGTATTCACCAAACCCAAATACTCACCCAAATTGATTTCGTCCACTTCAGAAAGGTGAATTTCTTGACCTGCTCACATTACCATATCACTAGTTGAATTTGATACAAAAGTACTAGACTCTCAAGAAGCAATGACTGGATGATGGTGGGTGTACATGTTTTATATGAAACTTTATTCAGAACAGGACAGAATTCTTCGAACTCCGGAAAGTATCCAATAAAACCCAAACTCACCCACATATTTCATGAATGGGTTCACACTTATAGTACTACAGAAGTCATGCTTGTGGTTTCGTTTATCTAATTGGAATTCATCTCATGCGGTCACATTTATCATTACTATGGAATGATAAATTGAAGGAATGAACAATGAGTCTAACAAATGAATCTAATAGGGTTTTATTCATTTCATCAATGGCTGATTCATCTGAATAATTCAAATGAAAACAATAATAGTAAATTTTTAGTTACTATATCAGTTTGGTAGTACTTAGTATTTTCGTCTCCTAATCATCAATCTCTAATCAAAACGGAGTTCCCACTCTTCAAAGTATTCATATAATACAAAGCGTTTTTCATCCCTTAGATAACGTTTTCTGATTACTTCCTCCAGTACACAATCCATATAAAATATTTCTAACGTGGGAACCATTTTTTCTCTCCTAAAAATTTCGTCTCTTTCTCAACGAATACTGAGGAAGAGAAATATTTAAGTCGTTCAGAATGAACCGTAAAAATGCCATAGGTATTAAAAACTGATTTTTCGTGAAATTTGAAAAAAGTTTTGTTGGAATATTATTTTTAAAAACTCTTTCTCAAAAATAATGAGCTGCAGCTTCCAACTGATATCTTCTGTTGTAAGAACTCAACCAGTAAATTATGGCATCCAAAGATTATTCATTGATTTCATAAAAATCGGTTCATTCCCAACGACTTATTCAAACAAACTAACACAAAAGTCGCAATGTAAATACATAAAAACAGGGGATTCAAAACTAACATATTCACTGGAAGAATATAAAAAATCAAAATCCAATAACGATTCCTCTGCCGCTGGCGCTGGAATAATATACTCTGCCGTGAAATCCGTAAGGAGGATTTCCTTGATTTGTTGAAAATATAAACAGGATGTTCATAAAATCAGAAAACACTAATTTCAAAGTGTCTCTCCAAAAGAAATGATTCTAACTTTTTCCATCTTTGCAAAGTGAGATTGCTTCTTGAAAATGTGTTTCCCATTTCTTCCGGTCTTTCTGATGATCGTGGAAGCGTGAAATAGATTTTCGTCGACAAAAATGTATTGAAGACCTAGTGAATGCGATGTCTCTCCTGCGTCAATGTTAGAAATGATTTCTGGTGAGTACTCTCTTTTGGAAAACATTCTTCTTTGCCTCATTTATCTTTATGAGTCCTCAATCAAGACTGGAATAGAAAATCAGATAACTATCTGAATGAAAATGCAAATTTCAATTTCAGATTTTTTCTTTTGAGTTAGGGCCTTTTAAGAATATCTATCAGATGTACTTCAATGTCCAGCGTGGCTTTAGCCGGGGAAGTAGTTATTTTCTGTTAGACATTCACAAAAAATAACTTCATTTTAATCGTGGATTTTTCAATTTACAGAAAAATCTTCCTATCAATATTCAATTGAGAATGTTTCCCTTTTCAAGAGGATTTCCTTATTTCACCTTCACAGAAAAACTCAACTGGCATGTTGCCAGGCCCGCCAATATAATTACGAATCTCTAGGTTGAGCTTTTTTCCTTTGTTGAACCTCATAATAATGGATATAACGTTAGATTTTATTTTCAAAGATTGTTATTTCGGAATAACTATTTCACGAATAATATCTTCCAAACCAAATGATAATTGATACTTCAAGACACCTATTACATGTAGTACTAACTTTATCGGCAACAGTGCCCGCCGGCCAGTTCTCCGGCTATTGTCTATTGTCTCGTAGTAGAAATTAGTTTCGACTATAATTTCTCATCTGCACGGTTGGAGATTTGGATAAATATTCACTCTAATGAATGGTGGCTCCTCTATCGGATTAGTTTCACAAGCCATATTTGTCGCCAACTTTAATTTACTTTTCATAATAATAAACTCTGATAACACATACAATATTAAATAGTACAGACTGATCAACTAATTATTATATGATTACGGCCATCTTCTTGAGGGGCTTGAAGGTTCTCCATAACGTTTCGATCACTTGTATCTGCAATTGTCCTCAAGTGAATACTGTATAGAATGAATATAATATCCACTCGAGTCGCTTGCAGATACGAACAATAAGAACGTGGTTAAGAACATTCAAAACCATTAAGACGATACCAGTACAAAACGAAGGTAACCAATTTACCACATCATCGTCTATAACCTAAAAACCTAATTATTATATATCACTCGTCATCATCAATGACTGAATTATTATTGGTTGTCTAGTACTCTTAGGCTCTCCTTCTGTTTCTATTTTCGAACTCATCTTGTACAATTTGCTGTTACAACTTCTTCTAATGTGCTTCATTCCTTCTACTTTCCCCATCTTCAATGAGAATTCGGGTTTTGTTCTTCGTGAATTACTTCAGCTGGGAGCCAATTTCTGTTTCAATTATAAAAAAAAAAAAATATTTCCCCTGATGGGCTCTGTGGTTTAACAAATCTATTATATTTCACCTGCCTATTTTGAATCAGTCTGAACTAAGAGGTATGTTAGTAGATTGGAACCAATCATTCCTCCCATTGAATTTTCTGCTGGTGCTGGTATTTTTTCTGGATGAACTATTTTATATCATGATACGTTTTTATACAGCCTCATTCGGTTATTTCCAAATCATATAACTGCTTCGTTGTAAAAAGAACTGAACTTCTGGGAATTGAATGGAAATCGATGAACACTTCTGATTTTCACAGGGTCTTCCAGAATAGATCAGTGGAGGACTGATATTCTTCTGTTCTTCTCTTCTTCGTTCTCAATAACAACGATTTAAAAATAATAGTCTGCTAGCAAAATATATTCTAATGCTTTCATAAAGAAACCCATTTCCATATACTTCCATCTTCATCCAGTATTTCAACAGCAACCTCAAAACCATTCTCAGCAATCTCGGAGATAGGACATCAATGGTTTGATCACCATTGCAAACAGAGATTCATGCTGTGTATGTATACAGTGCTTCTCAAAAGTCCCCTGCCCCCTCTTATTTTTGGAACGATTATACATAAACAAGTGAAATTTGGAAACTGAATATTAAAGGTTGTAAACTTCCCTACTAGTGATGATAGATGACGAAATCGTTAAAGATGACGTCACAAGGCCATTGTGACCAATAATTTTAAATGGAACCCTACGGCAAGCGACACCTCTGTTAAAATGTTTCGAAAAAACTTATTCAATGATACTAATTTTGTTTGTGTTTATGGCAGTTTTAATGGCTCATTAGTAAACATTAAAATTTAAATTCAATTCAGTATGATATTAATTACAGATTTAAGAATCAGTATCTACTTGAAGAAATTGCTCGAAGTGACCTCCATTTACTTCCTGACAGTGAAATATCCTATTTTTAAACTCTTCTCGTACTTTTGCAAATGTGTCTGCGGAAACAGCCTCACATTCTGCAACAAAACGTTGTTTTAAAACGTCAATATTGTCAGGTTCGGTGGCGCAAACCTTCGATTTAAGGTACCCCCACAGAAAAAAATCCAAAGGTGTGAGGACCGGTGATCGAGCTGACCATTCCGTTGAACCTCGTCGTCCAATCCATCTACCACGATACTCCTCATCCAAATAGCGTCTTACTGCACCGTAATAGTGTCCTGTCGGAGTGGAATAATCCTGTTGGAATGTTATTTCCAAATTGCCGAATTCATCTGGATTATCTTCCAAAATTTCAAGGATTAACGGTTTTATTGCGTTTTGCAACAGCTCCAGATAAACCTCACCAGTTAAATTAATATTTAAAAAAAGGGGCCCAACGATGTGGTTTTCCACGATACCTGCCCAAACATTCACCTTCTGGGGAAATTGGGTATGTGTTTCACGAAACAGGTGAGGATTTGCGTCACTCCAATACCTCACATTCCGTGTATTTACATTTACATTTAGATAGAAAGTACTTTCGTCACTAAAGCAAATTGTTTTGACATAGTCTGGCTGTTGGTTGATTTAAGTTTCCATATTTTCACAAAATTCTAGTCTTCGGTCTGGGTCGTCATCTGAGAGTTGATGAACCATTTTTAATTTGTATGGATGAAATTTGTTTTTTTTCAACACCCTGTGTACTGTACTTCGACTGACTTGATAGGTAGATGCAACGTGAGTTGTTGAAGAAGTAGGATTAACTATTACTTTTGCCAGTATATCAATTTTTTTCTCATCAGAAATTTGTGGTCTGTCAGATCCTTTCGCATCATCAATACTACCCGTTGTTTCAAACTTACGAAGAAGCTCCCTTAAATAAGTCCTCGAAACGGGGCGATCGGGTAACCTCTCATTAAAAATGCGTTCGGCTGCATGAATATTTTGTCCAGTTTCACTAAGAATTAGGATCGCTGCTACTTTATCACCTAAAGCTAAAGCACGTACCATTTCGCTTCTCGAAGCACTTAAACGTTCGGCTCACAACAGTTTAACAAATTAATAAAATGTACAGAAATATTAAAAGTACCAAAAGCTGCTAAAACAGTTAAACGTTCGATCAACGATACACAAATTATTGAATGTACAAAAACTTGGACAATTACAAAAACGTCGAATCAGGGAGACTAATAAAAACGTCAGCTTATTTGACAACTATCCAGAGGCGGAGTTTGAATTTGGAATTTTAGTATCAACTGATTTAATTCATCACAGCTTTGCGTTTTTTAAAAGCGGTTTGCCAAAACTGCCATAAACACAAACAAAATTAGTATCATTGAATAGGTTTTTTCGATACCTTTTAAAAGAGGTATCGCTTGACGTAGGGTTCCATTTATAAAAACTTTTTAACAAAAAATTGAACCGACGAAATACGGAACTGAAAAGTTAGGAATAAAATAAACCTTCTCAGTCTCAGTAACTAAGCTCCTAAACTAATGTAAGTAACTAATTTTGAGTCGGCGCCAAACAAACAAGCAAATGAATTAGGTAAGGCGTAAAATGATGGCATCGAGTTGCGCGGTGACATTCTCATAATTTTTTTGAAGTAATTTAATGATGTTGGTTGATTGTTTGTTTGGCGCCGACTCAAAATTAGTTACTTACATCAGTTTAGGAGCTTAGTTACTGAGACTAAGAAGGTTTATTTTATTTTTTACTTCCGTATTTCGTCAGTTTAATTTTTTGTTAAAAAGTTTTTATTTTTCAATTTTTTATGGCTAAAATATACTAATTACTACCCACTTGATTTTTTATTACTTCCAAAATACTTGCTCACCCCTTACTTCAACTATTACCAGTTAAATAATATGATTATCTACTTTTACTATTTGTTGTAATATTAATAACTTTTGTTATTCTGGTTAGTTCATTTCATTACTTTGTATATCATTCCATCCTCTCATAGAATATAATGGTTTTGACGGATGTGGAACAGAAATTATGTCAGTAGCGATCTGTCATTGTCAACTACGTATGTGTGTGCCAATGTTCATAAGTGAAAAATCAATTATCCCCTATTTTCCACCCGTTAGGGTATTTAATTCCATTCGAAATCTGAATATGAGGTATCCCCTTTCTTTTTAAAAAAGAATCATCCAAATCGAAAAACCTAGTACAAAGTTATGCCTGATATAATCGGTTAAGGGACCAGAATTCAGAGGGTGAGTGATCAATATCCTTCATTTTGCTACCCTTAGGGGTGGATTTCATCTTTTAAATTCAAATGGGACCACCTTCGAAGTACACCCTATCCACCGAAAAAAGAATTATGGGAATCGGACGCCTCAGTAAAAAGTTATGCGTGATCATACATAAAAAAAAATTATGGAAAAAAAATACGGGTCGACTAGAGAACCTCCTCCTTTTTGGTTTCGTCGGTTAAAAATTATTGGTCACAATGGCCTTGTGACGTCATCTTCGACAATTTCGTCATCTATCATCACTAGTAGGGAAGGTTACAACCTTTAATATTCAGTTTTCAAATTTCACTTGTTTATGTATAATCGTTCCAAAAATAAGAGGGGGGAGGGGACTTTTGAGAAGCACTGTATACCATAAATACTATGATGGAGGTGTTTACAATTCCTGAGAGTTCTTTCTCAATTACTGAATATCGTGACAGAGTTAGGTTTGCTGAACTGTAAGCAATCGGACGATTTTCTCATAGTAGATCTCCAACAATAGCTTCTTTGTTTGCATCAGTTGCTACCACTATGTTTTTTTTTCATAAAACATTTAGTGATGCCATCAAGGCAAGAATCAAGACAAGATCTTGTCTCGAGGCCAGACAAGACAAGATAGCTTCTCTTCGATAAGAGTAGACAAGGTAGTTCAAGAAAATTACGTCACATTAAGAATTTAGAGATGGCTTGTTGAAACTTATTTTTTGGGCAGACTTCTAGTCTATCCCGATAAGTAACTGCATGCATTGAAATAATTAGATATTGTTGATGGCCTTCAATATATATATATATATATATATATATATATATATATATATATATATATATATAGGGTGTAAACCTAGTTGTTGATTTACGGGTGTAAATGCCAATTGATAACAAATTACAGCGGTTGAAAAAACAAATCTGAAAATATTTTTTTTTTTCGATTTTAACCATATTATAGTAACCACTGTCCGCCTAACCTAACCTTACTCGCTTCTAGGAGTCTTGAGAAAACCCTGGTTATTGGCACTGGATGCAAACGTTTGAATATTTCTGTAATTTTGAACTGCTTGTCGCAGAAATGTGAAAGGGGAGTCTGATAATCCTTATTTATATTTGTTGCAGGCTACCGGCGATACGTATTCAAACTGAGCCTGTGCAATAACGTCAATTCTACACTAATGGAAACAAAGGAACCTCGTTATATCTGCACTAGTAGATGAAGTCAGGACTAATAGATGAAGTCAGCATGCTTTGAAGCACTCAGCAAACCAGAATTATCAGAAAATAGTTCGTGAGACATTGGAACACACAAAATTTTCACGAGGAATAAACAATACCGACAATTGACTTGACAGCCAACTTAGCTGAGTCAAGCAGGTTGCCAAAAAATAATTTTCAAGATTCAAGATTTGAAAGCTGCCCAAAAACGACATGACGTTTGTCTGATTCGACTACAGTACGCGATGTGCAAGGAAAGTAATTTGATCCTTTTTTCCACCTCGTACGGTCCTTTTCAAAAGGGTGTGAGTTTGGGAGATACGCCTTCCTTCCTACGTGAGCTGTGGGGTCACCTTCTTTGCATCCTCCTGAATTAGTTTTTGAATCATAACGAGTTTTCATCCTGTCGCTAGCCAATATCAAGTTCTTCCCAGCTGTTTCGTGGATTTCCAACATGCTATCCGCCAGTTTGTATCGTAGTCCTGCATCTCAACCTCTTGGTCATAGAGCAATGGCAATTCCCTTCCAAAAATTACGCTAAATGGGGTAGGCTTAGTTGAATAGTGGACCGCTGCTCTGTATGCCATCAGAAATAGTGGAAGGTGTCGGTTCGTATAAGTTTGGGAGATATGCGTTACTCCCTACCTTCTTTGCATCCTCCTGAATTAGCTTTTGAATCATAACGAGCTTTCATCCTGCCGCTAGCCAATATCAATCTCTTCCGAACTATTTCGTGGATTTTCAACATGTTATCCCTCAGTTTGTATGCACCTTAACCTCTTAGTCACAGAGCAATGGACATTCCCTTCCGAAGATGATGAGAATGGAGTGAGCTTAGTTGGATAGCGGACAGCTGCTCTGTATGCCATCAGGAATAGTGAAAGGTGACAGTCCCAGTTGATGTTTTTCCACAACCTTGGCGAGATGTTCTTCCATAGTTCGGTTTAAACTTTCAACCATACCTTCCGATTGGGAGTGGAACGCAGTTTCTGGTCTTGCTGGTACCCATCAGCTCACAAATTATCCTGAATAACTTCTACTCGAAATTCCTTCCTTGGTCGGAATGTAACACCATCGGTACCCCAAATTCCGAGAACATGTTGTCCACCAATGACTTTGCTATTGTGGATGCTTCCTGGTTTGGAATGGCATAGGCTTTCACCCATTTGCTGAAAGAGTCCATGGTAACGAGGATGTATTTCTACCACCATCGGTCACATGAAATGATCCAACTGAATCAATGGCAATCCGTTAGAAATGAGCACCTACATTGCATTTCTTCATTTCGCCCATGGACCTTGTCTTAGGACCTTTAGTTGCTTTGCACTCTGAACATTTTCTGCACCAGATTCCTACATCGTCTTGACATTGAACCCAGTAGAACCTCTGCCTGATCTTGCCCAAGATCCTATTGACTGCCAGGTGTCCTCCTGTCCTGCCATAATACATTTTCTTCGAGTCTTCGCCTATACTCTTCCTGGGCAAAATTAATTGATACATTGACGACTTTCTATCAGCTGTTTATTTTCACAATCAGGGAATATCGTGCCCACATTGCTTGAAGATAAGATCTCTGTTCAAAATATCCCTCCAGGAGGTTCTGCTGGTTCCTCTTTGCCATGTAGAAAGTCTACAATGTTTGGATCGGCTTCTTGGTCCTGTCCTATTTGTGCAGTTGTCCATTCGTTTTTGGTTGACAGTCTCGTTCGTCTAATATGGGTGAGTACTTCATGACATCCAATACGCTGATAATGCTTACAGGCTTCTGGACATGGTCTCCTAGAAAAGGGATTCGCATTACTTTGTAGTCGTCCTGAAATTGTACTGGTTTAGCTTTTCTATCTAACTATTTATGTGTTCTTCTGGGGTTTTCATCTTCAGTAGCCACATTATCGGTCGTAATGAGAAACTCCCGTCCATGTAGGGGATTGTGAAACTGATCTACTGCCCTGACTAGGGTCAGAAGTTATTTCCTGGCGACACAGTTATTTTTTTCTCGGGGAAAGACATCACCCTGCTGTAAACGATGACTTCTTCCTGGCCATCTTGCACCTGTGGTAACACAGCTCCAAGTCTGCCATTGCTCGCATGCATCTGTGTCCAGTACAGTATGCTTTTTTGCTGGAGTTATGCCAATATTGGACTTGAACAAAGCACTACCTTCAACTTGCTGAAAGCTTCATCTCCTGTCAACTTATGTAGTGGAGCTACGAATCCTTCCATAAAACGGTGGTAATGGGTGCACAGGCCTAGGAAGTTTCTCATCTCGTGTTTACTTTCTTGTTTAGTCCAGTCTCGAATATCCCGTATTTTCGATTTATTTGTTTGAATTATTTCTGCCAAGACTGAGCGGCTCAGGAAATCAACTTGTTTCTGGAATTGGGAGAATTTCTGAAAATTCAGATTCAGAGGTTGGCAGTCCTCAAACGTCCAAGAACTTCACGCAGGTTAGCCAGATGTTGTTCGATAGTCCTTTCCATCACCATGACATCATCAAGATACACCAGGCAAGTTTTCCAAGTGGGCCCATGCAATATCAGTCCTGTGCGTAGTCTTTCCCTCATCGCTTTTATATATACTTGCCATTATTCACTCTCCAAGTCCAGCGTTGACGGATCGGCCATAGTTATGCTGATTCCTCGATGACGCCATCTTCAATCATGTCTTCCACCTCCTGTTGTTTGGCAAATGGTGAGCCGTTGTCTATCCTGTGCTAAACCAGGATGATTCGTTCTGTTGGTGACCTTGCGGACTCACGTAGGTAACATTCTTTGACAATTAATCTCATGGCGGCATTGTATTCTGTGAAAATTGAAGATGATGATGTCATCAGCTGTGCTTTTTTTTCCGGGTATCTACCGTTTCATAGTCTGCTACATACTCAACTGTCTCGCATACTTCTATGATGTCCCCTTTCCGAAGAGTAATTCCATCAAGAAATATATCAGCCATTCTGAGAGGGATGTCTGGTTTTGTCCTAATTAGAGCTCGTGCAAGTAATAATTGGCTGGAAGATTCTTCACATGGCTGTATTATTACAACGCAGCAACCAGGGTCTCCTCCCAATCGAGCCTCAACAATATTATTCTCAGATGAACCCAACATTCGCAATTTTACAGAACTTCTTCTCTCGACTGATGTTGTACACATAAATTCTTCACCACCAAATTACATGGTTTTCTGCTCACCATCGACAAAAAATCTAAAGTCATTTATTAGATCCATCCCAAGAATA
This sequence comes from Gonioctena quinquepunctata, assembly GCA_018342105.1. Lineage (NCBI taxonomy): Eukaryota > Metazoa > Arthropoda > Insecta > Coleoptera > Chrysomelidae > Gonioctena > Gonioctena quinquepunctata. The sequence continues at coordinate 93,196 of JAFIRS010002805.1, read as the reverse complement.
AACTCGTCATCGATGTCTGTCACGGAAACTCTTTCCATCATGCGTGGTTTTCCAAGGGTTGATGTTTTGTCAAGTTTCCCTTCTTCAGTTACCGTTCAAAAGACGAAATTGGACGTAGTGGTCTCAAACTGTCTGGTTCTAGAATATCGCTGAGGTCTAGGGACACTTACGCACCGGTGTCTGAAGTTCATATGACATCTCTATGGTTCACCTTTCCTCTGATGTCAGAACTATCGGTAGTTCTTCTGATCGTGTTTACGTAGATGGCTCTGGAGGTTTCCTTTTCACTAGCCAGTATGCGCCCCAATTTGCTTGCTAATCTTGGTTTTCCTGGTACCTATCCGAGGACTCTCTAGGTAATTCTGTCCTCGTAAGTGAGTAGGAACGTGAGGTTGTCCTCGCAGGTGATGACGTACGTGGTGGCACCCTCACCCTGCAATCTTACTTGAAATATCCGCTCCTACCACATCTGAAACAATTTCGTCTTGCTGTTATTGCGAGATTTCAGTTCTTCTAATATTCTGAGCGTTGCTGTTATGCTTACATTGTTTGTCTGTTTTCTCAGAGGTTATACACTTGTGTTTTTCTGAAAATATTTCCATTTGGTATAATTTTCCAGTTCTTGTGTTGTGTTATTCATTTCAAGACTCTAGTGAAGTGGTGTATTTAAATCTTAAGACAATATCATTTGCGAAAACTCTCTTTGAAGTAGACAAAGTATGCTCTGAATTGCTTGCAAAAAAAACAATTTTCGAAGTTTCTGGACAGCTTACTGAAGTCATTGGGAATTATTATGGATTATTTTGAAGGAATGTTACACACTATCATTTGTGAATGTTCGAATTAAAAATAAAACTAACAAAAACAGTTTTTTTTATTTCATTTAAAACAAACAAGATGGTGTGAAAATGTGTCCTTATCACCTAGATACACATATACAGTCACTCTTTTTCCATACTGTATGAATAATCTTCGGTATGTCGAATAATATATCTTTTTTCTCTTCTTACGTCTCTTTTTTTTTCTTCTCAACTCTCTTCAAAGGTTCTCTTTTTCACTTTTTTACAGAAACATTTTGGGAAGGAACTGTATCCTTCTTCAAGATCCCAAGAGCCCGTCGTCTGTCTATAGACTCACTCAATCCTAGATTAGTCTGCACCAGTAGGTTACATTCATTTTCCCACGGAAAATGATAAAAACTCAGTCCAGTACAACGGGATCGTTTTGTCCAAGAGTCACATTGTGGTACACAACAATCATGATTTGAACTAGAATCACTCATTTTTTCATTCGAGGACGTACAATAGTCAACAGAATATTCACCAGGTGAACCAGAATTTCATTAAATGTCAACAATCACAAGAGATTCGACAAGTTTCAAGTGAACAATGGCTGAAATCATATGAACATTAATGTTTCAAAAAGTAAACAATGAGTCCTTATCACTTAGATATACATATATAGTCACTCTTTTTCCATACTGTATGAATAATTTTACGTATGTTGAATAATATCTCTTTTTTCTCTTCTCACCTCTCTTTTCTTTCCTCACAACTCTCTTTGAATGTTCTCTTTTTCACTTTTATCTTGGCCACAGACGATACAGGAGGATTTTGGGAAGGGACTGTGTTGTGAGTTGAATTCAATAAAATATATACTCGTAACACAAATATCTATTCATCAATCAGTACAATAATAATAATGTCAAATCTGACTTTTCTCTAATAACCCCTTCTCCCAGGTAACTCATTTACAGAATGATATCACTACATCTTTCCCTTTTCAAATGAACAAAATAAAAAATTGAAATAAGTTTAAGTATATTATTACAACATCGGAACTGAAACTATAATATATAATCCAGAAGGTGGTAAGGGAACTGAAACTATATATAATCCCGAAGGTAGCAAGGTTTTCTTATAGTACGACCAAAATTAGTTTTATATATACTGTCTCCCTCTTTAGCATTTGGTGTTTCACCTATTTCATTTTCTGAAATATCATTATTTACATTTACAGTCATTTCTTCATTCTCATTATTTTGATTTCCATTATCATTACAAATCAGTGACCATTCACACTCTATATCAGATGTGACACTGGAAAAATTCTTCAAAAATCTCCTATTTCTTAAGTAAATTCTACCATTTTTATTCAATTTAACAACGAACGATCGAGGCCTATTCCGATCAACTCTAATAACTGTTGCTGGTTCCCAAACTCTACCAAATTGAACCATTATATGGTCTCCAGTTTTCAAATCAGGTAAGTTTCTTACATTTCTATCATAATATGATTTTTGTCTATATTTATTGTTCACAAAAATTTTATTTATATTTCTATGATAATTTCTAGGTTTCAAAACATTTTCTCTAACAGGTGAGAGTGCGATCAAATAAAAGTTGTGCCGGAGATGGAGTATCACGACTGATTGGTGTATTTCTGTATTCTAGAAGTGTTAAATGTAAACTTTACCGTCGAATAAAGCTTTCTAAAACATTTTCTTCATAGTTTGTACATGTCTCTCAATGAAACCATTTGATTGCGAATATGTAGGCGAATTAGTTTTATGAACTACTTCCCTCTCTTTAAGAAACTGCTGAAATTCAGAATTTGCGAATTGAGGAGCATTATCACTATAAAAAATATCTGGTTTACCATGAATGGCAAAAATAGATTTCAAGGCATCAATTACTCTTTTACTTGTTGTATCATTATATAAACATTTAATTTCTGGGAATTTCGAGTGAGTATCTACCAATAATAATTTTTTTATATAATTCATAACTTCTATTAGTTCAATGTCTCTTTGAGTTTCTATTTTCAATACATCAAATTTTTGAGGACTAACACTATTGAATTCAATAATTCCAACCTGAGCTTCTAAATCATTTTCAATGATATCAAAATTTTTGTCATCATAATAAGCACGCGACAAAGTATCTGCAAAATACAATAATGCACCAGGTTTATATCTAACTTTCAAATCATAATTTTGTAGAGTAATTCTGAGTCTTTGTAAACGCATAGGACATTTATTCAGTGGTTTTTGAAATATAGCTTCGAGTGGCTTGTGATCTGTTTCCACTAAAAACGACTTACCATAAAGAAATTGGTGGAATCTTTGACATCCAAAAACAATTCCCAACATTTCCTTTTCAATCTGTGCATAGTTTTGCTGTGTATCTGTCAAACTTTTTGGAGCATATGCAACAGGCATTCCACTTTGGAGTATTACTGCCCCTAGCCCATCTTTTGAACTGTCAACTGACAAAACTATCGGTTTATTTTCATCATAATATTATAGAATAGGTCTTGTCATCAATAGGTTTTTTAAATTCTCAAAATTTTTTTGATTAATGTAATTTCACTCCCATACATCTTTTTTCAACAATACCCTCAAGTTTGATGTGAGTTTGGACAAATTTGGAATAAACTTGGCAACATATGTAACCATTCCTAAAAACTTGCTCAACTCTTTAGTGTTCTTTGGAATATCTATCTGTTTTATGGCTTCAATTTTATCACCATCAATTTTTATACCTTCATCTGTCAAAATGGGTCCCACATTCTAAACTTCGTTCACTCTGAACCTACATTTATTTTTATTAAATTTGACGCCCATTTTCATTGCTTTAAAAAAAACTTTTTCCAGAATCTCATCATGTTCCTATAATATCGTCAATATATACTTTGACTCCCTTGATGCCTCCAAAAATTTCTGTGAATGTTCTGTGAAAAATTTTCGGAGCATTACATACACCATTGGCAAACGTAAAAACATGAACCTACCGAAATGTGTTGCAAATGTTGTTAGCTCAGAAGCTTCCTCTGTTAACACAATTTTCCAAAACCCTTTGTTGGCATCAAGGGTTGAAAATACTTTTGCACCACACATCTCTTTTATAAGCCTATCTTTGAATGTACCAAACTCACAATCTCTAGCTATTCTCTTCAATTCTGCCAAAAATTTTTCAACTGATTCACCATAAAGTTGATTTCTTGAATTAAATTTGTGAGTTTCCACATTAGGATTGGATTTGGGTAGAAAATGAACATCTAATTGTTTAATTATCTTATCTGGATCTGTTCTGTCATTCAATGTCTCCAGAACTTCATTAGCCTCTTCTCCTAGACAATGTAATAGAACCGCTGCCTGAACCTCTCTCGCTTTTTCTTCACACCCTGTTGCAATTGAGTAAAGACTGAAATATTTCTTAAACTTCCACCAGTTGGATCCCAAGTTCCCACACATACCCATTGACGCCGGTTGTTTCAAAAATTCCATTGCTTAAATCTGACTTCCTTTGATTATAACGTAGCTTCTTTTTACGACTGCGCCATGTTGTGAGTTGAATTCAATAAAATATATACTCGTAACACAAATATCTATTTATCAATCAGTACAATAATAATAATGTCAAATCTGACTTTTCTCTAATAACCCCTTCTCCCAGGTAACTCATACACAGAATGATATCACTACAGACTGGATTCTTCTTCAAGAGCCCATCGTCTGTCTATAAACTCGCTCAATCCTAGATTAGTCTGCACCAGAACGTTACGTTTATTTTCTCATGGAAAATGATGAAAACTTATTCTAGTACAACGGGATCGTTTTGCCCAAGAGTCACTTCGAGGTACAGAACAATAATGATTCGAACTTGAATCACTCATTTTTTCAATCGATGACAAACATTAGTTAACAGGTAAACAGGAATTTCATTAAATGTCAACAATCACAAGAGATTCGACAAGTTTTAGGTATACAATGGTTAAAATCACATTATAAACATTAATATTTGGAAAAGTAAACAATGTAAATATGTATAGTGTAACGAACCTAGGCCGGACCTGTCGCCTCACGCGTTGCCATCGACAACGATGAGATCATCCCCGGAGATATTCGAGAACCATCCAGACGCTCTGCCGCGGAAAACAACGGTCAATATTGGAAACAATTGGAACACGCCGATCGCCAACTGACAGAATTCGAAACATCGAGAATGCTGTATCGGAGATAAATAGGCAACCCTCAAGTGGAGTCGGACAGTCTGAACGAGCCCATACGATCGAGCTATACAGTGGCGTAGTAATATAAATTAAGTTGTATATTTAAGTGTTAAATAAATTAGTTAAAACCAAGTTAAGTTTATTTACGTTACAATTGGTGTCAGAAGTGGGATTTTGAAAATAAACAAGTGATCGTGGAGTGGATAGTCAGAAAAATAAATTGATAGACCTTTTCGTACGCCCAAAATAGACAGTGGCCCGGTTTTCGCGAAGTGGACAATTGTGCGTGGGAATATAAACTGATACACTGTTCGCGTGAAACAGAAAATAGACAGTGGCCCGGTTTTCGCGAAGTAGACAATTGTGCGTGGGAATATAAACTGATACACTCTTCGCGTGAAACAGACAATAGACTGGTGGCCCGTGGAAAAGAATTCGCGAAGTGAATTTTTAACAAACTGATAACTTTTCGTGTAAAACAGACTGATACCTCGTCAAAGACAAAATGTGTTCAAGAAAAGTGCGCCTTGCGGATTTGAAGATAGCGGAATTGAAACAGGAATTGGAGGAAAGGGAACTGGAAACAACAGGTAAAAAGCAAGTACTCCAGGAAAGACTTGCAGAAGGACTTATACAAGAAGGTGAGGACCCCGAAACATTTTTATTCGAAGTTCCCGGAGGTGATTTAAGTTTGGTAATGAATAAACTCGAAGAAACTACTAAACCGTGAAAGAAGAACTGCAACAAAATTCTAGAAATCTGGAAGAGAAGCTTCTAGAAAATTCAAGAAGCCTGGAAGAAAATTCTAGAAATCTGGAAGAGAAGCTTGAAGAAAATTCTAGAAATCTGGAAGAGAAGCTTTCTAGAAATCTGGAAGAGAATCTTCGAGAAAATTCAAGAAGCCTGGAAGAGAATGCTAGAAATCTGGAAGAGAAGCTTCAAGAAAATTCTAGAAATCTGGAAGAGAAGCTTCTAGAAAATTCAAGAAGCCTGGAAGAAAATGCAAGAACTGGAAGAGAAGTTCCTGGAAACACAGAAGGCCTAAAAAAAGAATTGTGTGGTGTGGCTAATTTTCTAGAAGAAAGAATGGGAACCGTTGAGACAGAATAGATGAAATTAGGGAGCAAATGAACACGGAGGTAGATAAAATAAAGGAAACGATCAGTAAGCTGGAAAAACGAATTAATAGTGCGCCCTCCACAGAGATGGTTAACGAAAATGCAATGCTGGACTTGAGTTTGAACTTGGATAAAGTTCAAGAGGGTATAAAAGATGTCAAGGTCATTTCTGAAATAGGGAAGCTTTCCATGAAGCCGCCTCAATTCGACGGAAAAACTCCATGGGAAAATTACCGCCGACAGTTTGAAGCAGCGGCCAAAGCAAATGGATGGAATGCAGGGGAAAGAGCTGTAGCACTAACACTCGTATTACGTGGAGAAGCGACGAATATTCTACAAACTCTTACCGCCCAAGAACAGGAGGACTATGATCAGCTGATTTAACATCTAGAATTACGATATGGCCAGGCCCATTTGGAACACGTATACCACTCCCAACTGAAAAATCGCTGCCAGAAATCGGGCGAATCCTTACAAGAATTCGAAGCTGACATTGCACGCTTGGTTCGTCTCGCATATCCAGCCACACCGGAAAATGTAATGGAGCGATTAGCGGTTCAGGCATTCTTGGATGGACTCCGTGACCAAGAAACCAGACAAGCGTTGACACTAGCTCGTCCAACACATCTCGTAGACGCACTGGCACGCGCTTTGGAATTTGAGGCAGCAAAGCAATCCTCAAAAACCAAAGTAAAGTTCGAAGTATTGAAGAAGACTCACAGGAGCATGCTGACTTGGAAGCTGCCATAAGAAAAGTGATGAAGGAAGTGTTGCCTGAGAAAAGACAGATAAGATGCCGGAATTGTGGCAGAATTGGACATGTGCGTAGCAAATGTCCAACATTCATCGACTCCGATGCAGGAAAACTAAAGAAGGTCGACGAGAAGGGGCAATCGTTGGCGTGTGTCCGGCAAGCCCCGGTTAACAACGCATATGTCGCTATCCTTCAACGACAGAACAAAGGTGTCTTCGTAGACGGTCTCATCAATAACGAGCCTTGCACCTGCTGCTAGATACAGGTGCGACTAGGACAATTCTCGGCCTTCCTTTGCCAGAACACCGGAACGGATTGAACTGACAACTTGAAGCTACGCACAGCAACAGGGAGCCAGCTACGTATATGGCGAGCTACCGATTGAAATAATTTTGGGCAGAACTAAAGTGAAACATCAGGCACTTGTAGCGGACATCGAAGACGATGCAATCATCGGAATGGACATCATGAATTCCAGAGGGTTTGAATTGGATTTCAAAGACGGCGTCCTACGTGTCAACGGAGAAGAGCTGGTGCTTCATGGGAGGAGTGAGGAGTTGATCCGTGTGCTGTTGGCTGAAGATGTAAGCGTACCTGAGAGGGCTGAAACCATTCTGGAGGCTCGCCTGGACGGGAGTGCGAGCAGTGGAGACGTGGTGATGTTCGAGCCCAAACTTCATGATGAGAAAATTGACGAGAGATTGCACTAGGAAGACCTTGTTGCGTGCTGACAAATTTGTGCCGGCAAGGGTCATGAATGTCAATTATTTCCCAGTGACCTTGAAGAAAGGAACAATTTTGGGGCACTGCTCGTCAGTTTCATCTGTGATCCGGGGCGTACGAGGTACGATTAGCCAACCCAACAACTTGCCCACAGAACTAGAAAAATTAGTTGCCATCTCTTCCAAAGACATAAAACCAGCTCAACAGCCCAAACTAAGAGATTTAGTCAAAAAGTACCAAGACATCTTCGATACCGGACAAGGAGAAGGAGGTCGAACTAATGTGGTCCAGCACGAGATTGATACTGGGGGTGCCCGACCGATCCGGCAATCAGCAAGAAGACTTCCTCTTGCCAAGAAGGAAGAGGCTGACAAAATAGTCAGCGATATGGGAAAAGAAGGAGTTATCGAACCATCTGACAGTCCCTGGTCCTTCCAGTCGTACTGGTGAAGAAAAAGGATGGATCGACACGCTTTTGTGTAGACTATCGCCAACTTAATAATGTCACGAAGAAGGACAGTTACCCTCTCCCGAGAATAGATGACACCCTAGACACGTTGGCTGGTTCCACGATTTTCTCGACCCTTGATCTGAAGAGTGGATATTGGCAAGTAGAACTGGCTCAGGAAGATCGAGAAAAGACTGCTTTACCATCGGCTCAGGATTGTGGCAGTTCACCGTTATGCCATTCGGCTCTGTAATGCTCCCGCCACATTCGAAAGATTGATGGAGACAGTGCTGAAGGGACTCTCTATGGAACACGTGTCTAGTGTATCTCGACGACATAATTGTGGTCGGCAGATCGTTCGGGGACCACGTGAAAAACTTGGAGGAGGTCTTCCTGCGACTGAGGAACTCCGGCTTGAAGCTGAGCCCCAAGAAATGCCATCTGTTCCAACAAGAAGTACGATACCCGGCCACGTTGTCTCTGGGGAAGGGGTAGCAGTGGATGACCAGAAGATTAAAGCTGTTAAGGATTGGCCCATCCCAAAAGACATTCACCAACTTCGAAGTTTCCTTGGTTTATGCACATACTATCGCCGATATGTGCTGGGATTCGCCAACATCGCTAAACCACTGACCAGGCTCACGGAGGGCCAAACAAAGTTCCAGTGGTCCGAAGAATGTCAAGACTCATTCAGGAAGCTGAAAGGAGCTTTGATCAACGCACTTGTACTGAGCTATCCCCTACCCAAGGGAAATTCATTTTGGATACGGACGCCAGCAACGTGGACTTGGAGCTGTCCTATCTCAGATCCAGGAGGGACAGGAGAAGGTCATTGGTTATTTCAGCAAGACGCTTAGCAAACCAGAGCGCAATTACTGTGTCACCAGGCGAGAGCTGTTAGCTGTTGTAAAGGGAGTGGAGCACTTCTACAAGTACGTGTATGGAAGAAGATTCCTGTTGAGAACTGACCATGCAGCTCTCAAATGGCTCTTACAGTTCAAAAATCCTGAGGGTCAAGTAGCACGTTGGATCGAGAGACTCCAAGAATTCGATTTCGAGATCGAACATCGAGCCGGAACTAGCCATAAGAATGCAGATGCCTTGTCGCGAAGACCATGTCCAGATGATTGCCGACGAGCAGAAGAGAAAGAAGCAACACTTTGTAGAACCGCGGCAATGGATGACAACTGGAATGACAGCAAAATCCAGAAAGACCAAGAGAAAGACCCCGACCCTGGCTTAGTTGTCAGCTGGAAGAAGGGCAATCGAAGACCATCATGGCAGGAAGTCGCAGGTTACTCGCCGGCTGTTAAGTCCTATTGGGCACAATGGAACTCTCTTATTCTGGACAATGGGATCCTGAAACGTGTGTTGGAGGCCGATATTGGTGGGGAAGACAGACGCCAAATAATTGTTTCCAGGAACAGAAGGGAGGAAGTGCTGCGGGAAATCCATGATGGAGTCGCTGGAGGACATCTGGGAGTGACGAAGACCCTGCAGAAAGTGAGGCAACGGTTTTACTGGACCAATTGTCAAGCTGACGTCCAGGACTGGTGCAGAAAGTGCGCTGTATGCGCTGCTAGCAATGGACCTCGAATACGACCCAAGGCCCCGATGCGTCAGTACAACGTAGGCAGCCCGTTCGAGAGAATCGCCATTGACATCGCCGGCCCGTTTCCCGTATCCGACCACGGGAATAAATACATCCTGTGGCAATGGGCTACTTCAGTAAGTGGGCGGAAGCCTATGCCCTGCCCAACCAGGAAGCATCACCGTCGCCGACGTCTTGGTGAAAGAGTGGATATGTCGATTCGGTATTCCAATGGAGCTGCACTCGGATCAAGGCAGAAATTTCGAATCCAACCTTTCCAAGAAATATGTCTACGCTGAACATCCGCAAGACAAGAACCACGGCCCTACATCCGCAGTCCGATGGAATGGTGGAACGGATGAACAGGACGATCAACCGCCACTTGTCCAAGGTTGTCTCTGACCATCAAAGAGACTGGGACCAGTATCTTCATTTGTTCCTGATGGCCTATCGATCCGCAGTACACGAGTCAACCGGTCAAACTCCTGCTAGTATTATAATGGGCCGAGAACTGCGACTGCCTTGTGACCTGAAATTTGGGATACCGCCAGGACAAGACACTGCGGGAGAGGACTACGTCAGCAAACTTCGGCAGAGAATGGACGACATCCACGAACGAGTCCGGTTGAACATCCAGAGTGCCAGCGATAAAATGAAGAAGACCTATGACATCAAGGCCGACGCTGGAGGATTTAAGGTTGATGACCTGGTTTGGCTGTACAACCCCAAACGTCTTCGTGGACTATCACCAAAGTTGCGGAACTCGTGGGAAGGCCCGTATAAAATCGTGAAAAGGATAAACGACCTTGTGTACCGAATCCATAAGCCACCCCGAGGGAAACCAAGGGTCGTCCATTTCAACAGGTTGGCCCCTTACGCTGGAAACCATGACCAAGTTCGCACCCTCAAGCCACCGGAGGATGATATGACGTTCGAGAAGTTTATGTCCTTGTATTCAAACGGGCAGAAAGTTCTACATGGGGTTACTAGAGAGGAGTCACGAGACCTTTCGAGGTGCCTGCTGACTACGCACTAGCGCACTGTGTGGCAGAAGATCTTCAAATGTCCAGGGGCATCGCCGCAGTGTTCTCCAAGAAATTTGGTCAACTCCAAACACTGCGGGAGCAGAATCCAGAAGTTGGTTGGGTGCTACAGTTGAAGAAAGGCCAGAGAAACATCTACTACCTAGTTACCAAGAGGCATTCCCAAGATAAACCGTCCTATGAAGATGTCTGGAAGAGTCTCACCAAACTAAGAGATACTATGGTGGACCAGAATCTGGTGGATCTAGCAATTCCAAAATTGTCCTGTGGGTTGGACTGGAGAGTCATAAGAAGTATGCTGGAGGCGATATTCAGATCCAGCGACGTCAAGATTTTGGTTTGCTGTAACCCTCTTCCACGACCGATCATGAAGACCGTGGAGTGTTACTTCCATCGAACTTCACGGTGCAGATATGGGGAGTCATGCAGATATCGTCACACTCCAAGGATGAAATTTCGGGACGAAATGTCTTTAAAAAGGGGGCAATGTAACGAACCTAGGCCGGACCTGTCGCCTCACGCGTTGCCATCGACAACGATGAGATCATCCCCGGAGATATTCGAGAACCATCCAGACGCTCTGCCGCGGAAAACAACGGTCAATATTGGAAACAATTGGAACACGCCGATCGCCAACTGACAGAATTCGAAACATCGAGAATGCTGTATCGGAGATAAATAGGCAACCCTCAAGTGGAGTCGGACAGTCTGAACGAGCCCATACGATCGAGCTATACAGTGGCGTAGTAATATAAATTAAGTTGTATATTTAAGTGTTAAATAAATTAGTTAAAACCAAGTTAAATTTATTTACGTTACAATAGTTTCCAAAATCGACACCAGTGGGAGTACCCTTATTTTGAATTCCCAATAGCGCATAAACAGTTTAATGTTACTGTTATAATTGTTGTAAATAAAAAAATAATAATAAACTAGCTATCACCGCTTAATTATTGGATACATTATTTATGTTTCAGTTGGAAAATCACATTCGCACGCACAAATACTCTATTGTTGACAAAAACTCCATACTGAGTAACTTGTAGTAAGCTATTTGCCATAACAAAATTTTTTGTTTTTTCTGACAGCCAGCGGGATACATCGAAATTACAATTGACACCTGTTACGATTAAAATTGGCATTCCCTACTTGTGCTTCCCATATATTTATTAACTTCAAATATTGATATTAAGGATAGCCAATTAAACATCGATTTTGGAAATCGGGCGCTGGAAGTGAATGCGAATGCACCAAGAAATAAACAAGTTTTTCATCAGAGACGCGATTTTGTTCGCCCATCTTTTATAAGTCATTATTTCACGTGAAAAAATGTTGGACTATGACAAGCTTATTTCATTTGTTGCAAATTCTCATTATGGTAATATAACCACAAAATTGTCACATTTCTTCTCACGTGTCCAGCGATCTGTCAAAACGAAAGCAATATGAAGGCCGAGGGCATACTTGTAATTCGTTATAAGTGACCATAGTGGTATAGTTCATCCATTATCAATTTCAGAAGCATAAAAAACAAGTTTCCCAGTCTTGAGGCGGAATCCTTTGAGCAGCAGAGGCAGAGATAACTAACTTTATTTAGATATTTAAATATTTTAAAAATACGTTAAAATAAAAAATTATGCCATAAACGAGGAAGAATGTATTAAAAGGCAATCGGATCATCATAATTTCATTTTCCCACGGTCGAAAAAAAAAGCCATATTTTCCATAAAAACACAACAAAACTATAGAATATTCTCAAACCCATTTCGATCCCACACCAGAGATGCTACTGGCTTTCACTTACTCAGACCTCCTGGAACACGTATATAACTGCTGATTCACTAGTCTCAACGGTTAGACATACCTACAAGCATCATCATTGGCTTGCTGTCACTCAAACAGCTGTCACTCAAACCCACGTTGACTATCGGCTCTTTTGATCTACCGTTCGCCGACGGAGAATGTTTACGAGTAGTACACATTATTTTTCGTTCCGTTTCTTCGCATATACGCTCGTGTTAGCGAAGTGAGTTTTGGATTTGCTCCCTATAGAAACAGCTTCTGCGTTAATGGTTGAACAATGAAAGTGTTTATTCCTGACCGGGATATTATATGCTTATATCGTCATGGTTACGCTATCAATAAAGAGGGTTATAACTCCCTTGGGATATTAAAGATTCTTCAATTCCCTGTACCTTTTACAGGTAAAAATGAAACGTGAAATGCTAAAATATATATATATATATATATATATATATATATATATATATATATATATTTATGAAATGAAAACCAAAACATATTTCATTTATTCACGTCATTACAAATAATAAATGAACAATTTTGAAATTTTTCCTGAAAATTACTTCCGCCACTGGAAACAATTTATTTTTTTGTATGGCTGGTGCTTCTGTTCACTACAGTCGAGGTACCTGCCTCTTCTGATGGCAAAGTGGACAACATTTCTCCTTGTCAGCCACTTCAGATATATCTTGTATTCTTTTCGATGGAAGTAATGATTGTCTTGCTTTCTCAGCTTTTTTCAGTATATCCTCCATTATATCGAAAAAAGATCATCGATTTGGGGTGAAAAACACGTTTTAACGCAAAAACAGCGATTGATAACAAAGGTCTGTTTATGAACAAGTAACATAGCAACAGCCTCGCAACAACTCAAACTCCTTCAATCGACGGTACCTGTTTCAAATATACCGGACAGGTAATAAATTGAAACATTTATTCCGTTTTAAAAGTAAACAAAATTTTATTAAAATCGGTCAGAAATAAAATTTACTATGTACCACGGGAATTAATGAGCCTTAATTACCTCAGGCAATTGTTGTCCCTCAAGCCAGAGGCCCTCGGGACGAAAACTTTGCCTCCGATTATTAAGGCCCTCATAATTCCCTTGATCCAGAAATAACTATTATTTTGTGATTTTCTATGCAAATTTGAGTAACTATTTCAATTCTGGATTATAATTCGTGCCTCAACTGAAGGAACATGCCAGTTACTCACATTGTAGTTGACTGTGGGACAGGGGTAGAATCGGGTTTTACTCGGTGCCTACAGTTCAAAATAACAAGTTTTTGACTAGTGAAAATTACTTATCGAGGAAGAGAAGAACTTTATGGTTAGCTGCAATCAAGTCTTACGGATTTGAAATTCAAGTATCAGAGTCTGCAGTAGTCATAAATGTGTACACATTCATGAAAATCTATCATTAATTCATGTATATTACTTCAAACTTGTGATTTGTTCTCACAATTATTTGTATAATTTTGAGTGCTTGCATATCTCTGAATTGTTCATTAGGAAGTCTCATTTCAAATGAAGTTCGTATACATACAGATAATTGATATATTTTCAAAAATTAACCTTAAAAAATTTTTTAATTATTAAAAATTTTCCCTATGAACAAACATTTATTTATTACGAAAACAACTAAAAATGCATTTGCCACACAGCCAAATCTGTGCGTGACATTGTCTTCCTCTTGGTGTTTGCATACTCTGCTACAAATAATATGGCACAAACGTAACTGCATACTTCACTGTTTCCGGCCATACAAGTACAGTGAACTGTAATTGTATACTTTCATTCTTTGCAATTATGCACCAAACATCTGAAGGTTTTTCATTTGCCTTTTGTGAATGCTTGACCTGAAGAAAAAGTTATGTTGATCAGAACTATTATGAAAGTTTAGAAGTAATATCCTGAAATATCAAATCAATGTCTCTCATAAAAGTAGGCAATAAACATGATAGATCAGATCAGAAGTCATGAATTGCCTTTTATGGATTATTATTAATTTATAATAGTCCTGTTTGCAATGAAAAAATCACTTCTATGACTTAAGATTAAAGATTTGCACTGTACATGTATCCACCATTAGAAAAAGCCTGCTCCTTGGGAAAGAACTGCCCTGTCCAACTAAAATATATGAATGATTCCGAATCTTTGTTCTCACCTTCACAACGAAATCAGATTCAAAATAATTATGGATTTCTATACTTATAGGCCTTCTGCATTTGGGAATGAAAGCTAAGAGTGAAAACCAAATACGACATAATTTTCATATTCCTAACAGGAGGAGCACCATCAATTCCATTCAGAATTATTCAGTATAGAAGGATCTAAATCACTGATCAATCTCAATTTCATTATTTACCTGTAACAGTGATCAAAATTTAAACAGAACATAGGGATGTATTTTCAAGCATACCGTTCACCAAAGTCTCTGTTTTCATCTACATTAATTAACAACACGAAAGCTCCGAAAATAATCAAAAATACACTTTTACTAGCCAACGACTCCAACGAGCACACTGACAATGAATGATGTCCTTACGTCGATTATCAATTTGTGGTTTGTGTGCCAACAACCGCCAACCAACAACATACTAATTTTCGTGACTTCACTTTGTTAACATGGCGTCTTATGGAGTGTTATCCATAGTGGTAGTTGATGAATATATGATCCCTGGTCAGAAAAAAAAGAGAAAAGCCCTTTTTTACTTTCAGTATTGCCTCCTAGGGACTTTTTTATATTGACAGATGAATATTCCTCAAAAATGAAAATCACTCATTATTTCCATCCAGTGCAACCAGGTACTTGTTATAATGAGTATTTTTGACAAAAACTTTTAGGTTATGTTTTGTTTGTTTTCATTTAATTTGTATTTATGCAACCTTTGTGCCAGATGACATAAGTAATTATGATATTTGAATAAGTATTGTGATCAATTGATGGAAATAAATCAATCAATTTCTCTGTGCATCATAATTGTGAATGATTTGTGCTAAGCAAGGTTAGTGAAAATAAAAAAGCTTGTTACAAAATGGAATATATGATGTACGTACCTCAGATACAGGAATAACAAAATCTTTTTTGTTGCTTCTTCTCTCGAATATTTTATGAGATCACTAACCAGTTCTGGAATTGAACCGCTCTGAACTATATTTTCAACATTGCTATTAAAATACATTATTATGGATGACATGAAATTTAATGATTATAATGAAAAAACAATGCCACGGCAAATTTTGCGATCGAATTCTGCAAGCATCGAACGTCAAATGAGCTACCAATAATTTTGGTAAGACTTGCCACTGCGCATCCAAACTGGAACTGCCTAATTAAACAGGTCAAGCTATCATTACATGAAGTGGTATAAGCCTCGGAATTGCAGGGCTTGCAGAAAAGGCGAGTTGAACAATCTAGAAATCACTGATATCACCGATTAGAAATGATATACCTCCTCAGACTAAAACGAGATATCGAAGAATATTTTCTTTGGTGTACGATGAAAAGGAAAGTTTCAATTTCCTGACCAGAAAATATATAGCTATGCGACCAGAAATTAACGAGCATCAACGCTTTACGTAACATAAAATGAAGATGAATAGCTTAATGGAAACATACTTTCGACATGCTACCTATGTAACAGCAAAATATCAAATGTTTCCCAGAACGGTATACAGGACATTGTTTTCGACGATCTTCAGCAACGTTGTCAGCCTAGCCGATACTGGAGGAGGAGGTCTCTTGGCTCTAAAGCGCCATGGAGGGTGGAAGTCGTCGACTGTAGCAGTAGAATACATTGAAAATTCGTTTAGAGGTAAAATTCAAATTCCCAATATAATTATAATTTCCAGCGGAGTACACGCTTCCAGTAACACGAATATTATCAATCAATATTATTCGGCAAACAAGAAAGAAATTATATCTATAGATAGAATTATAATTTTAACTTCAATTTGGATTAGGTTTAAAATTTTATGGATTATTCTTACACCTTTACTTAAGGTACATAAGCAAATGAGCTCATTCGTAGAGAATATTACTTTATCCACTTCCATATTTTTTCCACAGGTGACACAGGATATCGGGCCACCCCTGTAACTTCTGCATTCGTGAAAGGATTTTTCTGGAATTTAGTACAGTTATATAAGCAACCATTTCGGATTTGATCACATTACAATCCAATATGGCGGACTTCCGGTTTTTCTGGAAATGCCAGTAACCTTGTTTTTTCAAATGGAACACCCCATATATTTTTACACATTCAAGTTCAACAGGTCAAAAGAAGTCCAAACCTTACGTCAAATGTAATTTTTTTTAACATTTGAAATTAAAATTGTTTTTTTATTTTACCTCGTGGATAAATGAGATTTGGTCAAAACTATTCACAATGAGTCGCAAATAACAGAATTTTTTTTTCTGAAAAATCATTTTTTGTGTCAATTACTGGTTAATCAATTCAGTCACATTTTTATCAAAAATTAATTTTTTTCAAATGAAATTCCTATGGGCCACCTACCTCTCTCTCTAGAACATTCATTAAGGAAAAAAATTACATATCATTTTTGTATTTCGCTGCAGTAACAAATTGTATAAATTAAAAAATCTACAAGTAGCTCATGAGTTTTCTGGCAGTTCGAATAATTTTTCAACTTAGTAAGCTGTGGAAAACGACATTTCTGAATCTTGTCAACTAATTATGTAAGTTATACTTATAAGCACGATAATGGTGTTTTTTTAAATTCTTCTAGCGTTTACTCGACTGGCATTGCATTGTTATTCCAATTCCTGCGTCGAAGCGGTTGGATCAAAATCAACATAAGCAGAACATTCATTTCTGCCTCCGCACTTACGATCATCTTCTCCATTGTTGGGTTCTTTAATATAATAACTGACAAGCGGCGACAATGTTTTCAAGGCATTCTCCGTAAATTTATAACATATCAACCTGTTCACTTCTTATGAACCTATAATTTTGATTTTATATTTCTACTAAACTAATTCCCGGAAGTTAACTAATTTTCGAGAGTTGAGATAACAGCAAAACACAATTAGTTGACAAGATTCAGAAATGTTGTTTTCCACAGCTTACTAAGTTGAAAAATTATTCGAACTGCAAGGAAACTCATGAACTAGTTGTAGATTTTTGAATGTATACAATTTGTTACTGCACCGAAATACAAAAATGATATGTCATTTTTTTCCTTAATGATTGTTCTAGAGGGACAGGTAGGTGGCCCATAGGGGTTTCATTTGAAAAAAAAAATTGTTGATCAAAATGATGTAACTGAATCAATTCATCAATAAATGACACAAAAAATAATTTTCCAGAAAAAATAATGTTATGTGCAACTCATTGTGAATAGCCTTGACCAAATCTCATTTATCCACGAGGTAAAATAAAAAACAATTTTAATTTCAATTGTTTCAAAAAAATGACATTTGACATAAGGTTTGGACTTGTTTTGACCTGTTGAACTTGAATATGTAAAAATATACATGGTGTTCTATTTGAAAAAACAAAGTTGCTGGCATTTGCGGAAAAACCGGAATTCCGCCATATTGGATTGTAATGCGATCAAATCCGAAATGGTTGCTCATATAACTGTACCGAATTTCAGATAAATCCGTTCACGAATGCAGAAGTTACAGGGGTGGCCTGATATCCTGTGTCATATATATTATGTGTGTCATATATATTATATTATATATCATATATATTATATATATTATAGGTATAATATATAGTTATTGAATCTTGGATATTATATTATTTGTTTGGTTTTTAACCTAAAAGGCAGTAGATAATTATGTATACAGAGTTTTTCACGATGAGGGTTAATTAGACGTTTCTGGCAAACCAGACAACGGATCAACCTGAAATTTAACAGTATGCATAAATAAATATGATCTACACGCCTAAAATATTTTAGACGATGCGGCGTTGCCGCTTCTGCTATAAAGTAGCGGCTACTTTGATTTTTCAAATGGAACACCCTGTATATAATATCATATTATGATTTCTCATCACTTTGTCAACAACTTCATGTACTATTTCTCTATACCTATGTGGTACGGTTTAGAAGATATAAATTAATTTCGATTTTTTTTCATCAAACATGTACTTTTATAAACGCTGATAATCTTGAACTCTCTGGTACTAAGACGATCAAATTCGAAATGGAGTGGAGTGATACCATGAGCATCTTCACTCCAGATCATATTTTTATTTGCCTCATACAGTGTCTTTAAAAAATGCAGATACTTTGTTCACATGAAAAAATGAGCGGAAGTAATTTTTTTCAAATGGGACACCCTGTATATTCACATATTTTTAAGGTCTACATCCAATTTTAGATTGACTTTGTTCAGATAATCCTATTTCGATTTCGAGCCGTTTTCGAGATAAACTGTTTCAAACAGAAAATGACGTGGTTTCCTTGTATTCATCACTTATTTTTGAAATTTAACATCTATTTTATACTACGTAATATTTCTTTCCGATTTATTTTTTCAACAGTCTCAAATCAGTCAATTCGAAATTGATATGTACCTTGGTTGGTTGGTTGATTGGTTTAAGGCTGACGAGCCAGAGACAGGGTTGGCACTTAGCTTCCCTTGACACTGCGACCAGCTGGGGTCTATTGTATCACTCTGTCGTCAGTGGTTCCTCATTCAAACAGGTTTGTGCCTTTAATTAGGTTAAGAAGCCTGTTGATAAGGTTCTTCGGATTCATGCCTGTTTCCGGGCTGATCTCTCCAAAGGTTCTACTACTTAGGTCGTCACAGTCGAAGATAATATATAATAGCGTTTCAGATGCTTGTCTAGCTAGCTGGTCCGCTTTGACGTTGCCTTCAATGCCTCTATGACCTGGCACCCACATCAAGGTGACCTTGTTGTGTTTTGCCAGCTCGATGAGGCTCTGAGGCAGTCCCAGACCAGTTTGGACTTTATCTGTGTAGAGTTGAGTGCTTTGATAGCACTTTGACAGTCAGATAGAATGTATATGTGTTTTTTCCTATAACCACTTTCTAGATTCTTCTGAATGCATACCATGATAGCATGTGTTTCAGCTTGGAATATCGTGGAGCATTTACCAAGTGGTATTATGTAATCCCTTCTTGGCCTTATCCCATGTATTCCTGCTCCCGTTCCTTCAACTGTCTTTGAACCGTCTGTATACCAGACTATGTTCGCAGTTGCTTGTGATTCTATACTCGGGGCCCATCCAGATCCATTAATTCGTGTTTCGAATGGTTTTTCGAATGAGTATAGGGGTTGCATGTAATCTGAAATCATTTCGAGTTCTTCGATGTTGATTACATGAGTGATTCTGGTATGTCCAGTTGTTCGGATTCTCCAGTTTTTGTTTGCTTCAGTCTGTATGCACTCATCCTGGCCTCTCCAATGACATGTAAGTCAAGGGGTTCGAGGTTCAGGATGATTTCCATTGCAGCTGTTGGAGTGCTGTTCATTGCACCCGTGATACAGAGACAGGCAAGCCACTGGATTTTCCCAAGGTTGATTTTTGCCTGTATTTGATTTGTTTTTGGCCACCATAAGAGTGAGCCATAAGTTATTCTTGGTCTTATTACCGCTGTGTAAAGCCAGTGCATGGCTTTCGGTTTAAGCCCCCAGGTTTTTCCAAAAGCTCTCCTGCACATCATGAAGGTTATCTTGCTTTTGTTGGTTACATGTTGAAGATGCGGGTTCCAGGTTAGTTTCTCGTCAAGAATCAGCCCCAGATATTTCACCTGCTCTACTACTTGTAATGTTTCACCGAATAGTCTGGGAGGTATGAGATCCCATGTTTCTTCTCCGGGTGAAGGGAATTAGTGTTGTTTTGTTCGGATTTGCCCTTAGGCTCTCTCTGTTACACCATTCCTCTACTGTCCTCAGTGCATTTTGCATTAGCTCTGAGGTTGTTCGAGTATTCTTTCCCTTGATGAGGATGACCAAGTCATCTGCATGTATATGTATATATGTATCTTAGAAAATGTAACAATTTGTATGCATTGAGGTATTGAGTGTCTCTACCGTATAACATTGCAAATTAATATTTTTTAATAGTGTGCTTTGGAAAAATGAATGATCCAATTTTGAAACGTCGAACTTTCGTTGGTGGTTTTGAATGATTGTGATACCAATTATAATAGAAAAATGTCAAGATTAGGTTACAGTAATGAAGATTTCTTGAATTTATTAATAATTTATGGTGAGTGCAATAGAATTGCAAGAAGAACATGCCGAGTATTTCATGAAAGATATCCACAACTTCCGAAGCCGAATAATAATGTGATAAATCAACTACTAAAAAACTGTAGGTCCAAAAATCATTCGTAGAAAGCCTGAAGTGGATGATGATGACAATGGCATAACAGTTTTGGGATTTTTTCATGCAGTTCCAAATGCGTCTCTACACGAGGCTGAAAGGGAGATAGGTATACCCTACGGGACAATTTATCGCATTCTCAATAAGCACAAATGGCATCCCTATAAATTCTACTGTGTCCAACATATGAAAGAGACTGATTTGCTTCGTAGAGTGGAATTCTTTGAATGGTTATTTGTCAAGACTCAAGAGGATGAACATTTCCTTGACAATATCATATGGAAGATGAGGCCAAGTTTACAAAAAATGGAGTTTTCAATAGGCACAACAGTCATTATTGGGCGCCAGAAAATTCCCATGTCGTTCGCCAAAGGAGTTTTCAAGAAAGATGGCAATTTAATGTATTTTGTGCCATAAACAATGGGTCAATTTTTTATATCGAGTTTTATGATGATAATTTGAATGCTACAAAATATGAAGATTTACTGAGAAATTGAATTCAAATGAATTTAAATAATAGGCCAGGAAGAGAACGTGTATGGTACCAAATTGATGGTGCTCCACCCCATAATTCTCGTTCAGTAAGCGAAGCTTAAACTGAAATCTTCGAAGACAGATGGATTGGTAATAATGGACCTTTTTGTTGGCCTCCTAGAACACCAGATGGCAATCCATTAGATTATTTTGGGTGGGGTTTTATTAAAAATATGGTTTACTTCAACCCAGTAACAACAATGGAAGATATGAAATCGAGAGTTAGAACTGCTTTCAATAGTTTAACTCCAGACCCAATCAGAAGCGCTACACATGAAAATCTTCTGAAGAGATTACATGTTTGTTTAAGTAGAGGTGGATATATGTTCGAACATATTCTGAAATACTCTGACAATTGAATTAACTTACTAATTCATGAAATTATTTTCAGTTCGTGTGTCAGCGTTGATAAAACTATTATTTGAAGAGGAGTTCCATTTGATGGTTGAATACTATTTTAATAGTTATTAATTTATTTTATTATCTGTGACTGATGGAGAAACATCGAACGGAATCTGTTAAATTTCAAAAATAAGTGATGAATACGAGGAAACCACGTCAGTTTCTGTTTGAAACAGTTTATCTTGAAAACGGTTCGAAATCGAAATAGGATTATCTGAACAAAGTCAATCTAAAATTGGATGTAGAACTCAAAAATGTGGAAATATACAGGGTGTTCCATTTGAAAAAATTTACTTCCACTCATTTCTTCATGTGAAGTATCTGCATTTTTCAAAGACCCTGTATGAGGCAAATAAAAACTATGACTCGAAGGGAAGATCCTCATGGTATCTCCACTCCATGTCGAATTTGATCATCTTATTACCAGAGAGTTCAAGATTATCACCGTTTATAAAAGTACATGTTTGGTAAAAAAAAATCGAAATTAATTTATATCTTCTAAACGGTAACAGATAGGTATAGGGAAATAGTACATGAAGTTTTGACAAAGTGATAAGTCATCATAATATTATATTATATACAGGGTGTTACATTTGAAAAAACAAAGTAGCCGTTACTTTATAGTAGAAGCGGCAACCCTGCATCGTCTAAAATATTTTAGCGTGTAGATCATATCAATTTGTGCATAGTGTGACATTTTCAGGTTGATCCGTTGTCTGGTTTGCCAGAAACGTCTAATTAACGCTCATCGTGAAAAGCCCTGTATAGGAGAAAACCATAGAAAACAAAATTTCTCTTACTAGGATTTCCACCTATGAGTTATGTGATGTAGTATATAATTAGGCCAATCAATAGAGATTTTCTGCTCTATTGATTCTGTGACAAAAATACTACCAGAAAACCGACTGTGCCATCATAGTTATATCCTGTTATGTTTCGTACTCCCAACTGTCATTGCTTAATTGATAAACATTTGAAAGCATTTTTTTTTTTTATTGTTTGTGACTTGTAACTTGAAAACTAATAAAGCAATCCTAATACTTTCGATGGAAGAATTGTAGATATTCTAAATGCAAAGGAAATGAGCCCTAGCACAACCCGATCGTATTATTAGTAACGGAGAAAAACCGGAAAAACTCAGTCAATTTTCAAGTTGTAGTGCGACATAGTAGTGAGTAATATGTACTTTATGTGTGAAAAACTCAGGCGCTGTGGGATCATTAGTTGTGGCATAATTGCAATCTGAATTTTTTAATGCACTTTATTGCAGCAGATCTGGATGCGTCATAGGTGGTCCGATTCCAATTTTTTGAGAAGTTTTCGAGAGTAGAAGTATTTTGCGTCAAAATGCTGCCAAACAGGTTGAAAATACTTGCAAACATGAACGAAAATGGGCGAGTGCGTGAAAGCGGCTGAGTAGCGGGGAGTTGAGCAGCAGACGCGGGGAAGCGGATGTATAGTAATAGAAGCGCGCTGCGCCCGTTATGAATCTGCTGCTCTACCCCCACTCCTGAGCCGCTTTCATACACTCGCCGGGTTTCGGTCATGTTTGCAAGTAGTTCTCACCTATTTAGCTATTTTAACGCAAAATGAGGATAGTCATTTTGTAGTACTATACTTCAACTCTCAAAATCTTTTAGAAAAATTGAAATCGAACCACCTATGACGCATCGAGGTCTGCTGCGATGAAGTGCATTAAAAAAATCAAATTGCAAATATGCCAAAGCTAACAATCTAACAGTGCCTGAGATTTCCCCACATAAAGTACATATTAATCACTACTAAGTCGTGGAGAGCCTGCTTGAAATTGAGGAATGGTGGTGTTATAAATTAAAAAAAAAACGCAGATTTTTTTCGGTTTTTCTCCGTTACTAATAATCCGATCGAGTTTTATTACTGCAAGCATATATTTTATTTCACACATTTTCAATTGAGATTTTATGTTAATATTTTAAACTATTTTCATTTTTATAAATCTATTTTTTTTTGTTTTTGATCATTATATTCATTCAAATTCTTTTCTATTTTTATATTTGACATTTTGCTATCTCTTATTATTATTTCTTTATTTGTATCGCTTTGTTTCATCTCAAAATATTTATTAACCATGTAATTGCCTTTCTTTTCCATTATTATTATTTATGTTCCCTTTTTTCAATTCAAAATTTTCAATAGCCACGTACATGTCATTCTTTTCCATAACTATTATTTTTTCATTTATGTTTCCTTTTTGCAACTCAAAAATCTTCTTTGCATTTCGATTCTCTACAATTCGTCTTTCGAGAGTATCGAGATTGCTTTATCAGTTTTCAAGATACAAGTCAAAAACGTTTTTTTTAAATGTGTATAACTAATTAAGCAATGACAGTTGGGGGTAGGAAACATAACAGGATATAACTTCGGACAGTTTTTCGTATGATGGCACAGTTGGTTTCCTGGTAGTATTTTTGTCATGAAAAAACCCCTATTGATTGGTCTAAATAGCATTAATGAAGCCCCAGGCCGGGGGCGAAACGTTTTGTGAATTAAACACATATGTAGAAAAAAAATTGAAACCTGTTCCAGTCAAAATTATATGTATATATATATATATATATATAGATATTGTTATGATAATAACAATTGTTGTTATTGGCAAACGTTGTTGTTATCAGTGATACTCATTACATTATCATAGTTTCGCCTTTTTTTTATCGAGCCCCACGTTATTCCGCTCCGCGTTGGGTGACAATTGTTATGAAATAACAATTGTTGTTAATTTGACCCCGCGTTGGGCGACAATTGTTCTGATGGAATAATTATTTGATTTTAAATTTGTATATTTTTGAGAATTTTTCCATGGATTATAATTTCCCTATCATAACAAATAACAAAAAAAAAACTCCGGCTATGTTATGTTACCTTTCTCTTCTTCAACCTCTTTTACCGTATCCCAGCTCAGTCAGGTACGCCTATGAACATGAATCACTCCTTCTCAGTAGCCGGTTCCTGTAATCGGTGTTGCCTACTATGGCACTGACGATTCGATAGGAAAAGCTGTTCAGTGGAGAAAAGTGAGGTTAGAAATTGAAAAATAAACACCAGTCTGCAGAGAATAATCAACTTTGTTGGTTTTTATTCGAATCAAAACTTATAAATACCCTACTCTGCGATAGCTACCTCATACTAGGAAAACAATGATATAAAATAGTGCAGTTTGGATGTTTGTGACAATGAAAGATTGATGAAGAAAGTTTAAACTTTTTATCAGTCTTTTTGCATGAAATTTTATGAAAGTTCAACCCAAAACAAAGTAACCAGTGGTTTAGGCACGTAAAAGTTATTGGTTTAATGTGAAAGTTGCACTTTGATGAGTTCGGATATTAGTATACCTTGTTGCTGCCTTTCTATTGAAGTTTCCAGTCCGGTGGACGTATTTCTGGGATCTCAATGACAGCTAACATGCACTCCCTCCAAGATTTATTGTCAGGTAGGTGGAATTTTTGTTGACTATTTACTTCTTCAGTTCTGCTTTTCAAGCATTTTTTTCGTTCGGGAATTTTTAATAACAGGTTTTCTTGTATTATCTATAATGCTTCTCTCAAAATTTTCTGCGTGGCTTCACCTTTTAAACTTTTTTCAATCTTCCCGAGAGCTTGTTATCTTGATCCATAGCAACACTCACAAATTTTCATTTTTTCACAGATTTCCGAATTTGTTTCACTTCCTACCGAATTATTTGCTGTTCTAATTGATATTAATGATTTTATGAATTATATCTAATTTCAACTCTTACATACTATTTACAACTTCATATAAAATTATATTTTTTCAATTTCTGCCATTGCATTTTATTGTATATCATCACTTTTCCCACACAAACTGTCGAATCCCATTGGTGGGTTTTCTGTTGATATGAATTGTCGTACAGGATGTTCAAAACTTAGTTATACGTTGATCTTGCTTCAATTCAATATTTGCCATAAATTTCAATTTTGATATGGTTTAATCGTGGATTTTTGTTAGATGTATTGTTGGATGTATATTTTTGATACCAGAACTACTTCAGGAATGCCCTCTTTATACATATGTACCGACTGGAGCATAGTATAAGGTTCTATAGTAGTGAAAAAAAATTAAGAAAATTGTAAAATAACATAGCATTAACGATGATAATAAAAATAACTAATAATGATAATGATAATTATAAGTTTAATTATTTAACAACATTTCATAACATGACAAATTCCCTAAATTCATATTCAATATTTTAATACTTGCTAGTAAAATTGGATATTTTATCAATCTGAATCTCTCAATTCATTAACTTTCATTTTGCGCATATACTCTTTTGCTTTTCTTCATTCATACATCATTCACTTATTATATTCATTTATAATTCATTATATACCTTTATTTTATTATTAATATACCTTTATTTCATCATCATCATTATATTTCTTATAATATACTTCTTTAGTATTATTATTATCATTTCCACTTTCATTTCTCACATGCATTCTTTTTATACACAAAATATTTTTATCTTATTTCTTTTCATTTTTCTCAAAATTCATATTATTTATTATCCACTTCCATATTTTTCATTCATAATATTTTGGTCTTTTACTTTTCTATCTGATCTGTACCAATCATTGTTTCAACTACCATGTTTTTCAGAACACATAATTATTAATTGTTAGTATTGAATGAATGTGGTTTTTTGTGGAGGAACAACGTTTTTTGGGTAACCTTCCACAGTCCGAAAATGAAAATATAATCAGGAAAATCTATACAAGTGTAGGCAGGGCAAACTAATTAGTTCACCCCGATAAGTTATTGCGTTCACCAAATTATATTTCCTATAGAAAAATGATTCAATTAGTCAATAACTTGTCGTCTTCTGAATTTGCCTATCAAAGTTTTTTTTTTAATTCGAAAGATACTTCTCTATATAGTTTTTGATTGACGTTTCGGGGATTATATCTGCCCCCGTTCCTGAAATCTTCTAAATCTCCTTCATTCAGAGTCTTTTTCGCTTTTCCAAGTGACGGAAGAGTACCCGAAAAACATGTCAAGAAATATTAATTGTTGTTCAATATTCTTCTTTCCTTTCTAAATTTTTTTATTTATGTGTTGTTTTGTTTCCTCTAGTTTTTTCTCTCATTGATGTATTTTTTCTTCAGATTTATTTTCCATTTCATTTTATTTTATTCAAGTATTTCTTAAATCATACCTATCTATCAAATTAATTTATTATTTTTTTATTCCTATCTCTTGTTGATTTGTAACCTATAATTTATATCCCTAATTTTTATTTTTGTTTTTATCTCTCCTTCTGTGGAATCTTGCTTGTTTTATTACTCAAGCATATATTTCATTTCACACATTTTCAATTTAAATTTTATGTTAATATTTTCAACTATTTTCATTTTTATAAATCTAAATTTTTCTTGTTTTTGATCATTATATTCATTCAAATTATTTTCTATTTTTATATTTGACATTTTGCTATCCCTTATTATTATTTCTTTATTTGTATCCTTTGTTTATTAAAATTTTATTACCATGTAAATGTCATTTTTTTTCCATTATTATTATTTTATTATTTATGTTCCCTTTTTTTAAAATTTTTTTACGTTCATTCATTCTTTTCCATTACTATTATTTTTTCATTTATGTTCCCTTTTTGCAACTCAAAACTCATCTTCTTTGCATTTTGATTCTCTACAATTCGTCTTTCGAGAGTATCGGATTGCTTTATTAGTTTTCAAGTCACAAGTCAAAAACGTTTTTTTTTATGTTTATAACTAATTAAGCAATGGCAGTTGGGAGTAGGAAACATAACAGAATATAACTTCAGACCATTTTTCGTATGATGGCACAGTTGGTTTCCTGGTAGTATTTTTGTTATGAAAAAACCCCTATTGATTGGTCCAAATAGCATTAATAATGCCCCAGGCCAGGGGCGAAACGTTTTGTAAATTAAACACACATGTAGAATAAAAATAAAAGAAACCTGTCCCAGTCAGAAATAATATATATATATATATATATATATATATATATATATATATATATATATGATAGTGTGTGGTACGCCTAATAGTCAACACCTGTGCTAAATCGCTCTGTGAAATTTTTTAATGTTGTGGTATGTACAATATTGTTTTATTCTTTGGAACTGAATAATTCGACTGAATATAGAATAAGCTAACACACTGAGCATATCAACCGAGTGAATAAAATCATTGAAACAACCAAAATACAGCATAACCGATAGATATATCACTCCCGACATTGCTACCGAGGATAATAAAAAACCTCCTATCAGTGTAAACATGGTTCCGATCGTGAAGCGGACCATATACTAAAATTTAGGCGCAATTACTGAAATGTCTGAAACAATCCGATCTGTGTTGGATGAAATAAGACAAACGAAACGAGAACTGAAATCATTTATAGGAGCAGTTGAAGTTTGGCTTTCACTGAAAGTTGAAGAATTCGGTAAGAGGCTGGAAAAACTGGAAGAAGAAAACGCAATAATCCAAGAAAAGATCAAGCAACTTGAAAGGAAGAGTAAAGATAATAACATAGTAATATTTGGGCTGAAACATCCAGGGCAAGGAATCACAGTAGATTACGTTACAAGCGAGATTGAAAGATTAGTTGGAGTTGAGGTCCAGGGGACAGACCTAAACAATTTCTACCCTCTTGGAAAAGCTGATACCGCACCCATAAAAGTGAAATTTGTTTCCTACTTAAAAAAATCTTCAGTGCTGATGAACACCAAGCAACTCGAAGGAACGAATATATCCATCTCGCGTGATATGACCATTAAACAACGGCAAGACAACCATATTCTAAGAAAACATCTGTACCTCGCAAAACAAGATCAGAACACGAACTGCTTTATCAGAAACAACAGGCTACACGTTAACAATACGATCTACACTGTGAAAGATCTAAAAACTACGGAAAACCTCCAAGCTCAGGAAAAATCGAATAGCGCCCCAGGCATACCAATCCATCCTTCGCAAAATCACCAAAAGCAAACTGAAAACTGAGTTGCCTTAGGATCTAGACAACACCCAGCGCAACCATCTATCCCCTACCCAGGTCCCTCATCTACCGGTACTCTTAAAAAAAACAGCCAGAAAAGAACTAGAAGAAAAAAATAAAATAGAAACCCGTTCCAACAAATTAATAGGCCACCTTCAAAATTAGTGATGCATTATGGACGATTATATTAGAGACTATAAAACAAATGAAGTAAAAACAATAGTCCTAGAAAAATTTTCTGAATGCAACGAAGTACTCAAAGTAAATCACATCAATACTAATTTTGAAATATTTCATAATAACATTAGAAGCGCTTCCAAAAATCTTGATCATCTATTATGCTACCTTGAACGGTTCTCAGAAAAACCAGAATGCATCATTTCAACTGAAACTTGGCAAATAGATGATATAAATATCTTGAATATAGATGGTTATAACTTAATATACAATTATGGCACTCCTAATCAAAATGATGGCACAATGGTTTTTATCAAATCATCCTTAGATTATACCTATAAAATTATTTCTCGAGATAACGGTAACAAATTGATACTTGCAGAGGTGACATTTCATAATAAGTTATTTAAAATTCTATCAGGCTACATATCTCCATCAAATCCACCAGCAGAATTTAAAGAAAACTTGAAGAGCTACTTATCTACGGGAAAATTTAATAATACCCATCATTATATTTTAGCGGGTGACCTTAATATTGACCTGCTTGATGAGGATGATAGAAACTCTGTGGACTACATTAACACACTAAGCGAATTTAATTTTGTGTCCACAATTAATAAACACACCCGAGTAACTGAAAATACAAAATCCTGTATAGATCACATTTTTATTCGTACGAAACATCATTTAGAACTGTTGCTACCCTTCGTTATAAAATCCAGAATAACAGACCACTATTCTGTTCTATTACAAATAATTTTCCCAGACAAAAAAACTATCACCACCAAAAACAAGACAAACACATACAAAAAAATCAATTACAACAAATTTTCCATGAATGTGAAGAATACTAATTTTAACTCCGTTTATAATACTACAGATATTGTATTGTATTGTATTGTATTGTATAATACTACAGATATTGACTCATGCAGGGATCTATTCAAACAATTTGAAATTCTTCCTCTCTATGGCCTACATATATTGGAACTTTTAACATATATACACAAGCAGCGCAAAACTTTGGTTAAGAATAACTCACTACATGATCATCATACAAGATCAAAAAATAATTTCCATCTGCCCAATGTTCGTTTAACAGTATCTCAGAAATCTGCAGATATACTGGGACTAAGATTATATAACGTTCTTCCTGAAGAACTAAAATTGATAGAAAGAGTGCACACATTCAAAAAAGAGATGAAAAGACTTCTCCTCACCCTCTGCCCCTATAACATAAATGAATTTTTTGATAGTTTTAGATAATATGTTTTGTTTGCCTATATTTTATATCTTAATCTTATACACTTTATTTTATATCTTATCTTATACACTTTATGTAAACCTTGTTTGTATCTGACTTGTCCGATAACCTCACAGCTCCATGGATTAAATAAAAATTGAATTGAAAAAAAAAAAACTTGTAACATCGATTACCACAGAAATTAAAAACTGTAGCTACACGGTGAAAAACAATAAAAAAAAACGCAGAAGCTGGATAACTCATGGATTAATTAAATCGATTAATGAAAGAGACAAAATGTATCAGACTTTGAAAAGAAGCTATAACCATGAATTAAATAAAAAATATATCGAATATAAAAATAGGCTAAATCTCATAATAAAAAACACCAAAAACGTTTTCTACAAACAAAACATTTCTGAAAACGCAAATAATAATAAAGCGATGTGGCACACAATACAGGAAATAACATCCGGCAAACAAAATAATACACATATCAAACACATGAAAAAAAAATGGATATATTGTCAGTGATGAAAAAACTATGGCAAATCTATTCAATGAACATTATCTCACAGTAGGCCCAGGCTTGGCTGGCAAAATTGCAGTTGATCCGAACTATATCCCCCCTCAAAAAAAATCAAACAACTTAAGCTCTTTTTTCCTTTCACCTTGTACGCCTACAGAAATAATCAAAGTCGTAGAAGAATTGGAAAACAAAAAGTCTCTGCTCGGAAACACCGTTCTTATTATCCTGCAATGGATGAAAATTTTCAATAACACAAATCAACAAAAAGCATTTAGACCATGAAAAATATAAATACTCAGTATTTATTACTCACTTATCATTATGTACTCATAATCATCCCAACAAGTGTTGAGAATGTTCTCCCATGACTTCCTGACTACAAAAACGTCAATTTTTTAACTCGCCTCCAACATTCCGCAATATTTGGAGCGTTATATTTTCCCACTCGTTTCTTAAACAATTTTTCAATACATCAGTTGTCGAGGGCTCAGTCTCAAATAATTTTGACTTCAGATATCCCCAAAGGCAAAAGTCCATTGGCGTTAGATCTGGGGAACGAGCCGGCCATTCAATTGCCCCTGTCGACCGATCCATCTATCAGTATATATTTTATTCAAATATTCACGAACCTGTCTGATATAATGAGGACTGGCTCCATCCTGTTGGAATTTTATTAGCATATCAAAGTCCATTGGAGTTGCTTCTAATACTCCATCAATGAGATATGTGATTTGATTTTGCATCATATTAAGGTATAATTGTCCAGTTTAATTGCCATCTATGAATATAGTTACCTGAAATGACTACACATAGATTCACTTTTTAACCGACGAAACCTAAGAGGAGGAGGTTCTCTATTCGACGCGTATATTTTTTTATAATTTTTTTTATGTATGATCACGCACAAGTTTTTACAGAGCGGTTCGATTCCGATGATTCTTTTCTCATTGGATAGGGTGTACTTCGAAATTGGTCCCATTTCAATTTGAACAACACAATCCATCCCTAAGGGTAGCAAAATGGAGGATATTGATCATCCACCCTCTGAATTTTGGTCCGTTAACCGATTCTATCAGGCATAACTTTGTAGTGGGTTTTCCGATTTGGATGATTTTTTCTTATAAGAAAGGGTATACCTCATAGTTGATCATATTTCGAATTGAAATGGAATGATCCACCCCTATGGGTAGAAAAATGGGGGATGATTGATTTTTCACTTGTGAACTTTTGGCACACATATGTAGTTGACATTGACAGACCCTCCTACATCCGTCAAAATTATTACATTCTATGGAAGGATGGAATTATATACAAAGTGATGAAACCAACCAACCAGAACTTGAAAATTGATTTATATTATAGAACAATAAATAGTTAAAATATAAAATCATATTATTTGATAGTTAAAAGTTGAAGTAAGTATTTTGGAAGTAATCAAAAATTAAGTAGGTAGTAATTGGTAGGTTTCAGCAACAAGAAATTGAAAAATAAAAACTTTTCAACAAAAAATTAAGCCGACGAAAAATTCAACTGAATAGCAAAAAATAAAATAAACCTTTTCAGTCTAAATGATAATTGAGCTCCTGAACTAATGTGAGTAACTGATTTTGAGTCGGCGCCAAACAAACTAGCAATTGAATTAGGTAAAGCGTAAAATGATGGCAGCGAGAATCACGGCTGCGTTTTGATTACTTCTTTCAAAGTAATATAATGATCTTCGATAATTGTTTGTTTGGCGCCGACTCAAAATCAGTTACTCACATTAGTTAAGGAGCTCAATTATCATTTAGACTAAGAAGGTTTATTTAATTTTTTGCTTTTCAGTTGATTTTTCCGTCGGTTTAATTTTTCGTTAAAAAGTTTTTATTTTTCAATTTTTTGTTGCTGAAATCTACTAATTACTACCTACTTAGTTTTTGATTACTTCCAAAATACTTACTTACCTAGCTTATTGTAGATACCAAGTGTGCTCCTCCCTAATCACACGTGGATAAGTATCACTCCAGTATCGAGCATTTTGTCTATTAATAAATAAGAACACTGGTCACCGAAACAAATGTTTTTTACATAGTTCGGATGGTTTTTGATTCTATTACACATTATTTCACAAAGTTATATTCCTCTGTCCGTTTACCTTCGGAAAACTGGTGTAAAATAATAAGCTATATTCTACAACAAATGAAATACAAACTGAAAAAATTAAGATTTCAAGTTGAGTATGATTTTGAATATGTATTGGATAGCTAATAATTGGATAATTATGAAACTCTTTGCTTGTGATTTGTTTTTTTATAGTTTCTAATAGTGTAATTCATGGAGGGATGATCGTTTGTAAAATGTGAAGTTCATTGTTACAGCTGCAAAGGTTTCAGTAAAATAAATATTTGGAAAAAACGGAATATCAGGGAAGTCATGCAATACTTGGTTGTTGTTAAAGTCACTATTTAATAGCACATCTATACTCTTATTCTAACGGTAAGTGAAAATGAAAAATGTATTCACTGATGGATACAGAATTGAAATTCGTTTTAAACGAGGTGTCACAAAACCCATGTAATATATTTCTCCAAACGTCGTCACGCTTGTGCGGATGAGGTCATAGCAAAGAGTGGAAATTATTTATGGTCCCATACAAGTGTGCCAAATTTGGTAAAAAAATATTGATCCATACAAAAGATAATACGGGGATAATATATATATATATATATATATATATATATATATATATATATATATATATATATATATATATATATATATAAAAATATATATATATATATATTCGGATCTGAGCCCGCTCGACTACATTGCATGCGGCTACTTAAAGCACAAAATACACCTACAAAGGAAAATCAAATCTTCTTCCGAAGAGATAGGAAATATATTATGGAAATATTTTTGATGAAAAGCTATATGTTTGGAAAGGTACGGTTAATATGTCGAGGCAAAATGCAGTGAGGGACAAGTTATTGCAAATGTATTTTTCCTTAAATTATCTGTTTGGAATATTAATTACTATAATATTGTATTTTGGAAAATACATGATCATGTTATCATCAAATATTCTGATGCGTAACAAATATCGCAGCAAAACATGAGTAAAGAAATAAACTAAAGAGTTCTAAGGCAAATAAGTGATTGATTACTATCTGCTTAAGTTGCATATTTGAATGTGTTTTCACTCATTTAAAAATTTACTTGAACCAATTTTTATTTTTAAATTTTTTTTACCACTCTATTTCCCCCAATTCAAGTAATGTTTGTCTCATATTATTTTTTCAGGAAACATAACTTTCTATAAGGGGAATCATTTCTGATAAAATTAATCATAAAAAAATTCCCATATGTAGGGAAACTGAAAGTGAGCAATAATGTTAGTTGCATGCAAAATTATTGTACTGGGTCGATGCTAGCGCCACTTCTACACGTATTGGCCATTAAATTTTTTTATTAATCAGAAACAAACATCGAAAAATTCACAATTTTCCATTACCATAATCTTTGATATCGATTTATAGTCACAAAAGTTATAATTAGGCCACCGTATTGTTGAGTTGATATCAAATTTTATCATGAGTACAACATTCTTCAAAGTTCACACCGCTATTCAGAATATTAGAATTTCTATCCCAATATCATAATCCGGGACTCTTAAGCGACCCAGGGGTCTGATTCCGTGTACCGTAGAATTCCACTTTCCATCGAATGGGTGAGATGGAATCATAACTGAATTGATGGGTGTGACGCAGACATAACTGTCGTTTATAGTTTTATAGGGTACACGGGATTATGTAGCAGATAATAATTTTGAATTGAATCAGACCATCAAACGCTCGGCCAATCGAAATCCTTTTTCAATGCTATTCCTGACCATTTTGTGATAAACTGGTGATCTACCTCAAGAGAATATTCAAAAATGGAGATTTATGAATCCTTGAAACGCACTGAGGAAATCGTTTTTTTTTCTCAATATCCCACTCCTATTACCGTTCAGTAGTAAACTATCAGCTTGGTATAACACCTTTGCTAGTTATTCCAAGGAGATATCCAAAATGGAAGTTCGTTTAGCTGTTACTCAATATCGTGGAATTTTTCAATACCCCCTTCAGACACCATTTCACTAATAATCTACTTGAAATAATATCTTCGAGATTTCATTCTGCGGGAACACTTGCAACAATAATTCGATGAGCCTTTGAAACGTACTGTGTGTTTATCAATATGCGACTTCTGATAACGTAGCGAGCCCAGCGAGCACACAATCTGCTCAGAAATATTGAAATAAAGTGTTTTTGAGGCATAAAACATCTATTGCGATGTCCTGTTTATACATGAAAAGCATATCTATATATCAACTGTCAATGTCCGCTGTTCCTGGTGATTTTTAGGATGCCCTGGAAAATCATTAGAGGCATTATTTCCACGTTTTTCAAGCCGTTTCATAGGTATAACACACCATTCACAACGCTTTTTGGACACAGTAAATCGCTTTATATAAAACACTAGTTGATCCGACAAACGTTGTCCTGTCCAAATTTATATATTCCCCTCAATTTGTTCTCCTGAAAACTCTGTTCCGCGTAGAATGTCTTTTTTTCTATGTTTTTCTTGGTGTTGTTTAATCTAGGTTATGCTTTTGACTCTGCCCGTTTCCCGTTATCGCGTTTTACCATTATCCTGTTCTCCCGTTTTTCCGTTATAACATTTTCCCGTTATCCTGTTATCCCGTTATCCCGTTTTCCCCTTATCCCGTTATCCCATTTTCCCGTTATTTTTGTTATCCCGTTTCTCCTTATCCTATTATTCTGTTTTCCCATTTTCTCGTTTTCCCGTTATCCCTTTCTATCGTTATCCTGTTATCCTGTTATTCCTGTTATTCCCGTTAACCCGTTTTCCGGTAATGCCGTTATCGCGTTATGCCGTTTCATTGCCGTGATAGGTGCTTTATTATATTTATATTATGGTAGATTTGTTTTAATGATTTCCTTTTTTATTTAATAATTTTGAAAAAATTAATACCTATCATAACAGTAATGAAACTCCGGCTATGTTGTTTTACCACCTTTCAACACTCTTTTTGCCTCATCCCAGCTCAGTCGGTACGCCTATGAAGTATGAGTCATCTCTATTCTCCATTCAGGATTCAGTAGTGCCAACTTGGCGCGCGGTTTGATGTCAAAATGTGCTATTTTGTGAGAAATTTATGATCAGATGTTCAATAGATAAACAAAGAATGCAGAAAAATCGTCAAATATTTGTTTTTATTGAAATAAATCCTTAAAATTGACCTACACTGCGGAATCTAACTTATCTAATTAAAACAGTAATATGAAATGGTGAAAACTTGTTTATGTGCGATAAATAATTGTTAAATAAGTTTGAATGTTATAAAAAAGTCTGTGGGCATCAAAAATCATTAAATGTTCGAAAGAAATGGACACAAGTGATCAAATAACCAATATGAGTTTCTGGACCTGATACGTTGCTTTTTAGTTCGTTCAGCTTTTGAAATACCTTGTTATTCTTCCTTTTGTGGTGTTCTCTTGCCTCTGGAAAGTGTTCGTGCTCACTGGAAAATACAGCTACAATGCAAAAAGCCCCCTTTTGTTCCTGGGAATGGCATGGACTGGATTTTTTTGTTCGGTGATAGGTGAGTCGATTTTTCTCCCATTGGTCTCTGAAATAGTTGTATGACGTTTGAGGATAGTTTTACTTGTTTTTCTCTTCTAATTTGCTATGATTTTTCTTCCAAAATTGTTACGTGGTTTCGTTTTTCTCCATCCATTTTTCATCTCCCTAAGCTTGTTACATTTTTTCTTGGCAACCCACACATTTTGTTTATTTTCACAAATTTTGAAATTCATTGCCACTTTCTGTCTGATTTTTTGTTATTCTAACTTATTCTATTCTATTATTTACTAAAAAAATATTTGTTCATGAATGAAGCAGGTGCCTTGATGTATGTGAGTATTTTATGGTAAAACAATATGCTTGCTGCATGAAATAACGCATGCGTTACGAAGAGTTAGAAAATAGATAGAATAAAATGAATTATCGATTATATTTCAGTTTCTAATGGTATGTTACTTTAACAGGATTGATAGGATTGGTAGTTCCGGATCGGAAAAATAAGAGTTTGAACAAATGTTCATCCAAATATTGAATTGATGTGGCCGATACTTGAGATGAAAATCCATATTGAAGTAAACAAAAGACACTCACTTCACGAAATCACAGTATCATATGCACTTGTGTAGCGAAACACGTGTCGTGGTTTTGTAAACCCAGTTTAGTGAAAATCATTCAATGAAGTAAATGTCTCTTGTTTACTTTCATCTAAATATGTTATTGTGAAAAACAAGGCAATCACGAACAACAGCTGTCTCTGAAGTGAACTGTGAATTGCGAAATCTACCAACTACTTGATGGAAATAAAGGATGTTCTGTAAAATGGAAAACTATGTTTCCTCGAAAAATACACTCGATAGGCATTGCCTTCAGTCCTGGTTGAAAAATTAAACTAAAATCCAAAGCCTTACATATTTATCACATATCATTTCTTTCCTCTCC
Organism: Gonioctena quinquepunctata; assembly: GCA_018342105.1. Taxonomy (NCBI): domain Eukaryota; kingdom Metazoa; phylum Arthropoda; class Insecta; order Coleoptera; family Chrysomelidae; genus Gonioctena; species Gonioctena quinquepunctata. Next base: position 55,873 of record JAFIRS010002805.1, on the reverse strand, counting down.
TACTCTGCGTAATACTGCAGTTATCCTCAAAATTCAACAAACCCAAATTTTGGGTAAAAAATATGTTTCCATTTATATTAACAATTATGAAAATCATATTCTGTTATTGAGAGGGTTTGACATAAATTATATCAAACCAGTGATTTTAAATTTAACATGAATCATCTTAGTAATGGAGAATCCTAATTTTAGGCATTTTTTTTACAATTTCTATTGAGAAAGGTGAACAAAGAGAGTAACATCAATCATTTAAGTGAGATCTACTCATTTTTACTGTCAATAGACTCAATACCAATTTTTCAAAGTTTTCATAATGAAACCATGTTATTCAACACGACCCAAAGGTCAACCACAATCCGGTTATATACTGAATTTTATTGTGAAAAATTCAACAGTTGGTAACACCTAACCTCACACGTCATAGTTGACGTTTGTCAAATGTCAATTGTCTCTAGAAAATGACATGTTCCAGTACCACTTTATACACCACATGGTGATATTAACTTCAGTATAGTTTTTCACAATTTTAATGTATTTTAAAACTATTAACTCAACTTAAACTTTCTTCTTCATCTTACCCGGATTCACAATGTACGAACAATACAAATTTTGTGTAACATCATGGAAACCAACCTCAACATAGATGTAAGTTACAATATGAACTGTAATTACAAAAAAATAACTCACCTCTCTATTGTTCCTCTATTGTAGTTTCCCTGATGATGGAAATAAATACTCGAAATACCGAAAGCTTGGAATAATCTAAAAAGAGTTTTCTTTTTCCTTTGCTGCAAACCCCAATATCCTCGCGATGTATACCTAACTAGTCAGCAACGACTAGCCTCCTACAACATATACATATATATATATATATATATATATATATATATATATATTATTTTATTTTATGTTTTTTTTTTTAATAATTTATATTTTTATTAAGGTAAAGATGAATATAAAATAAATAATGTAAATAAGTAAAATGTTCTATTTAAAACTGTGATTTGGTGTCCTCTTGATCATAGAAGAGGACGTATGCTTCTCCACTCACGATACATTTGGGTGATAGCGGTGATACTCTCGAGTCATTGTACTCGTGCCAAGTGCCTGCATAAGGGTGCCTACAGTAAGCCGTGTAGTGTCCGTTAAAAGTTGTTCCACTATGGTTGGGTACAGCATACAAGTTGTAGCGACACGGAGCTGCGTTATCTACTGCATAATTATTCATATCTAATCCATCGAGAGGAAAGTCAATGAAAACATTTAGTTTTTCTCTGAATCTCTCCATCTGCCAAAATCTTTTCAAGTGAATTACTAAGATTTTGGGGAATTTATGTATAGATAATGACTTCGTGCATTTTCTCCATTCCTTGCATTCAGAAAAATGTTCATAAAATAATGAAAATGATAATTCATTATCATTATTAGGTATTTAAGTTATCGTGGTTCATGCTGTGTTTGTTTTACAATTTTTCTATACTTTTTACTGTTCTAAAATCTTATAACATGTTCTAGTCAACGCATATGTATAAAAAAGTCAGTCCTGAAGAATCTCTATTGTCATAAGTATGTTACCAACGATACATTCAAATTGCACCACAATAAAATAATATGGGAATTTAAATTCATGAAAAAACTTTGGATCTCAAGTAGATGAAATGGTATACAAGTTGGAACATCCTGTATGGTAAATCATATCAGGAGGAAACCCAACAGCGAGATGTCAAAAACAATGTGAGGAAAATAATGAAATATGAAAATTATGAAAACAGGAAAATGTCAAATATGAATTCTATCCAAATTTCTTCATAGAATATGAGGTCTAGAATTAGATTTTATTTACAATATCTAATTCTAGACCTCATATTCTATGAAGAAATTTGGATAGAATTCATATTTGACATTTTCCTGTTTTCATAATTTTTATATTTCATTATTTTCCTCACATTGTTTTTGACATCTCGCTGTTGGGTTTCCTCCTGATATGATTTACCATACAGGATGTTCCAACTTATACCATTTCATCTACTGAGATCAAAGTTTTCATGAATTTAAATTCCATATTATTTTATGTGCAATTTGAATGTATTGTTGTAACATACTTATGACAATAGAGATACTTCAGGACTGACTTTTTTATACATATGCGTTGACTAGAACATGTTATAAGATTTTAGAACAGTAAAAAGTATAGAAAAATTGTAAAACAAACACAGCATGAACCACGATAACTTAAATACCTAATGATGATAATGAATTATCATTTTCATTATTTCAAGAACATTTCCCAACATAACAATATATATATATATATATATATATATATATATATATATATATATATATATATATATAGGAGGCTAGTCGTTGTTGACTAGTTAGGTATACATCGCGAGGATATTGGGGTTTGCAGCAAAGGAAAAAGAAAACTCTTTTTAGATTATTCCAAGCTTTCGGTATTTCGAGTATTTATTTCCATCATCAGGGAAACTACAATAGAGGAACAATACAGAGGTGAGTTATTTTTTTGTAATTACAGTTCATATTGTAACTTACATCTATGTTGAGGTTGGTTTCCATGATGTTACACAAAATTTGTATTGTTCGTACATTGTGAATCCGGGTAAGATGAGGAAGAAAGTTTAAGTTGAGTTAATAGTTTTAAAACACATTAAAATTGTGAAAAACTATACTGAAGTTAATATCACCATGTGGTGTATAAAGTGGTACTGGAACATGTCATTTTCTAGAGACAATTGACATTTGACAAACGTCAACTATGACGTGTGAGGTTAGGTGTTACCAACTGTTGAATTTTTTACAATAAAATTCAGTATATAACCGGATTGTGGTTGGCCTTTGGGTCGTGTTGAATAACATGGTTTCATTATGAAAACTTTGAAAAATTGGTATTGAGTCTATTGACAGTAAAAATGAGTAGATCTCACTTAAATGATTGATGTCACTATTTTTGTTCAACTTTCTCAACAGAAATTGTATAAAAAAAAATACCTCGAGAATATAACAAATAATTAGGATTCTCCATTACTAAGATGATTCATGTTAAATTTAAAATCACTGGTTTGATATAATTTATGTCAAACCCTTCCAATAACAGAATATGATTTTCATATTTGTAAATGTAAATGAAAAAATATTTTTTACCCAAAATTTGGGTTTGTTGAATTTTGAGGATAACTGCAGTAGCACGCAGAGTAGGAGAGAGAATAAATGATATGTGATAAATATGTAAGGCTTTGGATTTTAGTTTAATTTTTCAACCAGGACTGAAGGCAATGCCTATCGAGTGTATTTTTCGAGGAAATATAGTTTTCCATTTTACAGAACATCCTTTATTTCCATCAAGTAGTTGGTAGATTTCGCAATTCACAGTTCACTTCAGAGGCAGCTGTTGTTCATAATTGTTTTGTTTTTCACAATAACATATTTAGATGAAAGTAAACAAGAGACATTTACTTCATTGAATGATTTTTACTAAACTGGGTTTACAAAACCACGACACGTGTTTCGCTAAACAAGTGCATATGATACTGTGATTTCGTGAAGTGAGTGTCTTTTGTTTACCTCAATATGGATTTTCATCTCAAGTATCGGCCATATCAATTCAATATTTGGATGAACATTTGTTCAAACTCTTATTCTTCCGTTCCGGAACTACCAATCCTATCAATCCTGTTATAGTAACATACCATTAAAAACTGAAATATAATCGATAATTCATTTTATTCTATCTATTTTCTAACTCTTCGTAACGCATGCGTTATTTCATGCAGCAAGCATATTGTTTTACCCTAAAATACTCACATACATCAAGGCACCTGCTTCATTCATGAACAAATATTTTTTTAGTAAATAAATTGTAGGAAATCAAAAACATATGTCTCAAAAAAATTCATAGAAGCAAAGGCTTTATGTTTATCAATCATACTGAGTGGAAGATAAACAATATCAGTAATTTTTTCAGTATAGCATTTCAATAGGTTCGTAAGTTTTAGTAGTAAATTATTCCAACTTCTAAAATGTACAGAATTCCACTTACTGGTTTCTGTAGAAGTAATTGAGGAAATCGAGTCCATCGTTCAAAAGTAGAATTATATGAATTCTTATAATTCGAAGAATACAATGTGATAGTTATGAACACTCCAAACATTATCGAGTGCTTTGTATTCGCTGATCAATGACCTGATTATATATTGTCTTTATAATGGTCCGTGTCAATTCTTTCCACTTTCGTCTGAATACTATACAAACCTATCACTTATTCACTTTCACCCCACCCAGGCTTCTCATTAAGCTGAAAGCAAAGTGTAGTAAAACACGTTGACATTTTGTACACTTCCCCAATACCTATCTATAGGCATATAAAGAAATGACGAACAAAACCAAAACTTCTAATACCCTTCAATTACCCCTTCGGGAAGTACAAATTGCAAACAACAAATCATTGAATTGAATTGTTGATAATATTTTTTTGCATCAACTCACTCCTGACCATTTAGTAGTGAACTATCTACTTGCCATAATACCTTTACAATTAAATTCCAAGAGTTCATTCGAAATGAAACATAAATGAGTAACAACTATAATTTTTAATATTCCATTCCTGACAGCATTTCATAGTGAAATGTATACCAACCGACGCAATTTAACGGAAAGAGAACATTTAATTTGACTGTTTGTTTATGTTTTTTTGAGTAGTAAAAGTTTCATTGCTCTTACATATCCAATTCAAAAACATACATGAATGAACCAGGGTACAGTTTTATAGCAAGCCATTCTGGATTTATTTCAATCTCTTGCACAGGAACAGATGTGGCCAACGGCGCTAGCACACTCGACAATTTAACTTTATAAGTTACATTGTCTCTGTAATGGAGATTTACTACCCAGTAAAAACTTTATTATTATCGCAAAAGAAGATAACTAAGGTTGGAAAACACTTTGGAAAATTACCTCTTAAAATGATATAAATACAATGCGTTCCACTATGTGGGATAAAAAGCAATTTTCTCGAAGTTTCAAGTATTTATCAAGCGATTTTTAAACACAGGGTGTGCCAAATCCTACACATTTTCGAAACTTGGTTGTTTTTTTCGTGGTGTAGATGAGACGGGATTTTCAGATACATCTCTAGGGGGTAACATATCCAGTGGCGCAGCTGGAGGTTCTTCATAACAAACAAAGAAAAAACCCAAAATGTAACTTTAGTTCTTACATATTCGAGCTCCAGCCATTTGCTCAAGTATCTCCTCGCAGTAAAAATAGATAGTTAGCTGACAGCTGGTCGAAAAGTGTGACAGTTAGCTGATAAATGGTCGTTATTTTTGTATTGACATAAATTTTTTGCCTTTGTCAGATATGAAGAACCAACATCGGAAGCAGGTTTCAGAAGAATGTTAGTTGTACTGTTGGTCGATATTCCATAAAACAGAGTATACAAGTTGTAATAATTTGTTGCACCCCCGAGAATGACAGGTGTATAATGCCATTTTATAACGAAACACAGTGGTTAAAATTTGAAAAAAAAAACACTGGTAATTGCCGGGTGCAATAAATATTCGATAATGTCGAATTTGGAACTGATTGTTTGAGGAATGTGGGAAGAAAGTGTGAGAATCCCCATTAACATTCGTTGCTAGCTACCGGCTTCAAAGCGGAGTAGAATATCTAGCACCAGAACTATGCAGACTGTACAGGCTGAGCCTAGCATTGGGATGGCTACCTCAAACCTGGAAAACTGTAAACGTGGTCTTTATTCCAAAACCTGGACGGGACTCATACGACCAGGCAAAGGCATACAGACCAATAAGCCTATCGTCATTTCTTCTGAAAGGCTTAGAAAAACTGATAGATAGAGACATAAGGGAAACCGCTCTTGTAGAACGGCCTTTACATCAAAACCAACATGCCTATCTAACAGGAAAATCATACAAGACAGCACTTCATCAGCTTGTTTCAAGGCTTGAAGAGTCTCTAGCAAACAAAGAAATTGCAATATGCACTTTTCTAGACATCGAAGGAGCCTTCGACAACACCTCCTTTGAAAGTATGGTCTCTGCGGCCACTCGAAGAGGCATTGACGAAACCACCTGCAGGTGAATACACTCAATGCTTCACAACAGACTGGTCCAAGCCAACATGTTCGAGGAAACAGAGCAGGTTGAAATTTCCAGAGGTACCCCACAGGGGGGCATACCCTCCCCCCTTCTGTGGGACATGGTTGTAGATGAACTGCTAATTTATCTGAATAACCAAGGGTATTACTCTCAAGGGTATGCAGATGACTTGGTCATCCTCATCAAGGGAAAGAATACTCGAACAACCTCAGAGCTAATGCAAAATGCACTGAGGACAGTAGGGGAATGGTGTAACAGAGAGAGCCTAAGGACAAATCCGAACAAAACAACACTCATTCCCTTCACCCGGAGAAGAAACATGGGAGATCTCATACCTCCCAGACTATTCGGTGAAACATTACAAGTAGTAGATCAGGAATATTCAGGGCTGATTCTTGACAATAAACTAACCTGGAACCCGCATCTTCAACATGTAACCAATGAAAGCAAGATAACCTTCATGATGTGCAGGAGAGCTTTCGGAAAAACCTGGGGGCTTAAACCGAAAGCCATGCACTGGCTTTACACAGCGGTAATAAGACCGAGAATAACTTATGGCTCGCTCTTATGGTGGCCAGAAACAAATCAAAGACAGGCAAAAACCAACCTTGGGCTTGCCTGTCTCTGTATCACGGGTGCAATGAATAGCACTCCAACAGCTGCAATGGAAATCATCCTAAACCTCGAACCACTTGACTTACATGTCATTGGAGAGGCCGAGATGAGTGCATACAGACTGAAACAAACAAAAAACTGGAGAATCCGAACAACTGGACATACCAGAATCACTCATGTAATCAACATCGAAGTTCCCCTATACTCATTCGAAAAACCATTCGAAACACGAATTGATGGATCTGGATGGGCCCCGAGTATAGAATCACAATCAACTGCGGACATAGTCTGGTATACAGACGGTTCAAAGACAGTTGAAGGAACGGGAGCAGGAATACATGGGGTAAGGCCAAGAAGGGATTACATAATACCACTTGACAAATGCTCCACGATATTCCAAGCTGAAACACATGCTATCATGGTATGCATTCAGAAGAATCTAGGAAGTGGTTATAGGAAAAAACACATCTACATTCTATCTGACTGTCAAAGTGCTATCAAAGCACTCAACTCTATACAGATAAAGTTCAAACCGGTCTGGGACTGCCTCCAGAACCTCATCGAGCTGGCAAAACACAACAAGGTCACCTTGATGTGGGTGCTAGGTCATAGAGGCATTGAAGGCAACGTCAAAGCGGACCAGCTAGCTAGACAAGCATCTGAAACGCTATTCACAGGGCCAGAACCTGCACATGGGATTAGCAAAAACCGATGCAGGACCCTGATCGACGAGTGGATAAAAAGAAGACACCAACAATATTGGGATCAAACTGTCGGGCAAATACACAGCGAAGTCATGGTAGGGCATCCAAATCGGACCCTGACGACTGACCTTCGGATCCTGAACAGAACGAAGGCTCGTATAATAATAGGTCTGTTGACTGGACACTGCGGCCTAAGAAAACACCTAAACACCATGGGAGTTCGCAGGGAAACCGTGGAGTGTAGGCTATGTGATGAAGAGGAGGAAGCAGCCTCTCATATTATCTTCGACTGTGACGCCCTATGTGGTAGGCGATACAGAACCTTTGGAGAGATCAGCCCAGAAACAGGCATGAATCCGAAGAACCTTATCAACAAGCTTCTAAACCTGTTTGGGGAACCACTGACGACAGAGTGATACAATAGACCCCAGCTGGTCGCAGTGTCAAGGGAAGCTAAGTGCCAACCCTGTCTCTGGTTCGTCAGGTTTCAACCAACCAACCAACCAACCTACCGGCCATAAGTATTAAAACTGTGCTACTGCGATACGTAAAGAACCCCGCATGGAATACATGTAATTTTGATTGATTGCGGAATTCAATGAAACTCTGGTATCTGTCGGTAACACTTTAAATGGACCACACTCGAATCGTATGATTGGTTTCGAACAAACTCGGTGTTTTCAAAAGTAGTTACAAAAACAGAAAATGAAGGTAATTTATCAAAAATTGGGATTATTTCTTGTTCATTCTCGTGATTTGGGTAAAATATGTTATGCCTTTGTAAACGCAATACTATTAGGATCCAAAACAGTATTTAATTTACCGGAGTCATAACAAAAGTACTGAAAAAAAAATTTTTTTGACATTGTTTACTTCACTAATCAGAATAGAGATTTTTTATAGTTTGATTTCGAGATTTGGCTGAGTAATGTTCACAGTTTGGAAAGCAATACTATTATGATACAAACACAGAATTTTACCATAACGGGGTCATCAGAATAGTACTAAAAATATCCTATTCCGATGTTATTTACTTCATTATTTCAATAGAAACCTCAAAGAACCATATGGTTTCAACTTTCAACGTTAATATGTGAAAACCCTTGAGCCATAATATGTGAAAAACCCCAAGCCAGACTTATATTGTTATGATACAAGGGCCCTACAAAAAGTAACTCTGCTATTTCAGCTCATTTTCATCTTCCGCAACCTCACGAACAGCGACATCTTGAACGCATTTTAAAGTATTGGTAGGGAAAGTCCGTGTTATTTGGACCACCTAAGCAGAAATTAAGATAAGTTTGATATTTGTGATAACAGAATCTTGAATAATTTTGTCTAGTTTCTACTTACTAATTACAATTGACATTACATATCGTAATGGAACAATTCCAATAAAAAAAAATATATTGCAAGTTGAACCCTCCGTGTAATTTGGTCTTTTGTCGTGTAATTTGGTTACAATATATTTTAGTCTAAAAGTAGGTCAACACAAAACAAAATTAAAAAAAACAAAGATTAACATAGATAGTTATCGCAGTAATAATAATTGACATCAGTTATATTGGCACAAGCTCCATGTGACCAACCCTCACATGTTTTGCACTGAATTTTGCAGGACCAAATTACACAACCGTGATTGGACCAATTTACACGATAGTAATATTTTCGCCATATTTGTTTTTCTAAGTAACCTAATAAACATATCCACTTTTTGATCATAGTATGGATTTCGTAAATATGTACGAATCAACCTAATATCATTAAAATTTTATAATATATACTCACTTTGTAGAAATTCAGACACGATAATAACATAACCTAACAACACAACACGTGCTACAAATGAACTTACTGGCAATCTGTAAGTAACTAACTCATTCGATTGACGTACGTTCTTGAGTGCACCTTGGTTAGGGAAGTTTCGTAACGAATTAGTGAGATGAAAGCTACTCCGATTTTAGAATTATCGAACTGGTCCGTTTTACACAATGGTCCAAATTACACGGACTTCCCCTAGTTGGAAATGTGCAGTACTGTCCGGTTATTTCGTTTGCATCCATATCAAATTTCTAATTAAATCATTTTCATTAAGTCTCGTATATACAGGGTGTTAGTGAATAAGTGCGACAAACTTCAGGGGGTGATTCTGTATTAAATAATAAGGACAGTTTGCAATATAACTTTTGTCCGCGAATGCTTCGTTTTCCGAGATACGGGGTGTTGAAAGTTTTTCTTAAAAACTGACTATTTATTTATTGCTCTGAAACCGGTCGAGATATGTGAATGAAATTTGGTGAGTTTCAAGAGGTAGTTATGCATTTTTTGATATGCAATTAAGAATTTTATGTTCATCATTGGCGCGCATACGGGGAATGATCTCAATTTTTTTAAAGAAAAATAATTATCACCAATTTTGAGTTTCTCGATCAATTTGTAACAAAAAATCTCTCTTGCGTTTTTTTAGTATGGGGCGCTGTTTTTATGCAAAAAAAACATCTAAACGCGTATTTTTCATTTATTTAATACATTATCAAAAACTATCTAATGCAATAACGTTAAACCAGAATAATAACAGGAAATAAAACTGATAAATAAATAGGCGCAAAGCTACAACAAATGTTCAAAATTACCTCCCTCAGACGTGATACAAGATTCAACTCTTCGCCCCATTGATTGTCCTATTCGCTCAAATATTCCTGGTGTATTTCTTATTGTCTCACAGCCGGCTATAATTCGATTCCCCAGGTCTTCAACATTTTCGACGCGAGTGGAATAAACTAATGACTTGAGGAAACCCCAAATGCAAAAATCTAGAGGATTCAAATCCGGAGATCGAGCAGGCCAATGTTCAGTACCTCCCCTACATATCCAACGATTTGAATATACTGTATCTAAGTGATTACGAACAATAATGCTGGAATGCACCATCATGCATGAACCAGAAGTGTTGTCTCAGCTGTAGAGAAATTTCTTCAGGAAGAACAGGCTACTCTTCCTGTAGGAAATTGAGGTAAGAGTCGCCTGTTAGTCGTTGTGAGGAAATATGGACCGATTTAATGATCATCAAGTACCTCAAGCCATACAATTATTGAAAACTGATGCTTCAAAGATTCCATGTCGATTTTCCTCAGCCCAGAGCTGATTGTTATGGAAATATCGTATACACTGTCGTCCAAAATTAGCCATGTCAGTGAATAAAACGCCATTTGAAAAATTGGGAATTTGAGCGATTTGATAAAGAATCCAATGGCAAAACATTAGGCGCGAAAAAAAGTCTCTAGATAGTGGAGCTTGCACACGTTGAATATGAAACGGACACAATTGCTGTTTTTTAAGAATTTTAAATACAGTGAAGTTGCTTACATTCAGTATGTTGGTAATTTTCCGAGTACTTGTTTCAGGTGACTCCGCAATTAACTCGAGAACTGCTTCTCCTAGTTGCATAGTTCGTACTTCTCGAGGGCGCCCGCAGTCAGCCGTTTGTTTCTTAAATGTACCATTTTGGCGCAAACGTTGGTGAAGACGAGCAAATATTGTGTGATGAGGTACCCTACGTCCTGGATACAACTCAGCATACAATCGTCGAGCTTGCGACCATTTCCATTACTTCGACCATAGACAAAGTGCATGTCTGACAATTTCGCATTTGTCTAATTTTCCATTCTTTTCGATAAAAGAAAAATTGAATAATCTTATACCAAACTGAAAGATTAAAAATGAAGAAACGCCAATTTGACATTTCGTTGGAATATTCGTATTCAACAGAATGTTGACAGTAGCCTACTAGCATCACTACTAGATAATGTATTGAAGTAATGAAAAATACGCGTTAAGATGTTTTATTTTTTTGCATAAAAACGGCGCCTCATACGAAAAAAAAAAGAAAAGATTTTTTATCACAAATTGAACAAAAAATTGAAAAATGATTTTTCATTTGAAATATCTCAGTGGCGTACCATTATTTTCTTAAAAAAATTGAGATCATTACCCATATGCGCGCCAATGCTGAACATAAAATTCTCAATTGCATGTCAAAAAATGCGTAATAACTACTTTTTAGAACTCACCAAATTTCATCTGCATATCACGACCGTTTTCAGGGCAATAAATAAATAGTCAGTTTTTAAGAAAAACTTTAACACCCCGTATCTCAGAAAACGAAGCATTTGCGGACAAAAGTTATATAGCAAGCTGTCATTATTTTTTCATGCAGAAACACCCCCTGAAGTTTGTCGCACTTATTCACTAACACCCTGTATATCAATGCAATGTCTTCCGTCCTGGTCCATATTATCCTATATATATATATGATGGAGACGGCTGCAACTGGAAAACTCCAAAAGTTAGATTTTTAAGGGCTTTGAATTCAAGTCTGGAAAAATCAATCTGATGCCCGATTAGAGCGTTTTCACACACACCGCATTTTTCTACGACCCCCCCCCCCCTTCAGGCTGTGTTTATTTCCTTCATTTTTGCGGAATAAGGGCCTCAGTCTGTCTATGTATTTTTTATTTGATACTACGTTTCAACATTGTTTATGTCATCTTCAGGTGAATTCTTGAAAATAATGTAAAACATGTAAAGTTGAAAATATAATACGTTATATAACGTCAAATATGATTGAAATTCAAAGAAACATTTGAAATTACAATATAATATAACAGTTATTCTTTCATTATTTGTTCATGTTTCATGGTTGGCATGAAGGTAGTTGAATGTCTAAGATTGTGGTATATCATTTCTTTTATCTGTTATCGTTTTTTTTTTTTTTTTATACATTGGACTGTTCGGCATATTCAGTTATAGTTTGTGGGCTCTATTGTTTTAATCCATGCTAGATTTTTTCGTGTAAAAGGGTAAAGATCGGTTTGTTTTTTATTCCATATTTTCTGTTGTGGAGGGAGTGTTTGAAAGAAGTTATTGTAGATTTGAATGAGGTTTTTTTATGTCGCTCCTATAGTTAAAACTGTTTGTATGTTTTCTATGTGAATCATTTCGAGAAATTTTTTAACTTTTGTATTTTTGTGTTGGATTCACTAAACCCAACTCATCACATCACTGCGCAAACTACTTATCAAATGTACCACTTAGCTATAGAAATAAATGTTATTCAGAACTTAACCGACCAAGCCATAAAACTTGCTCACACAAAATTCAGGAAAAGTAATTTAGAAAAAATAAAAAAAACCCTAAAAGAAAATAACTACCCAGATCACTCCGTGAAAAAAACTCTAAAGAAAGAATACATGCTATTCATAATGATAAACAATGAAACGAAACAAAACAACAAAATATATACCCTTGCCATACGTACTAAAATTATACAATATAATCGGCAAAACAGTACAAAAATATAACATAACCACAGCACAAATTAAAATACAAAAAACCTTTTATACTAAAAATTTAAACCTGAAATTCCAAAAAATAAACAAACCCACAACGTATATAAAATACCATTTGAAGATTACGAAAGTAAATATATAGGCCAAACCAAAAAAGTACCCACAGAATCGAATTCAAACCCACAAATACTCGAAAACGGACAGTACAACATTGTCCAAACATAAAAAGGAAAATCAACAAAAACTTGATTTTGACAAAGTTGAAATTTTGACAAAAGAAAAAATCCATAAGTTAGAAATTTCCTAGAAATGATTCACATAAAAATAATCACAAACAGTATTAACATAAAGATCTCAATCCGATCTACAATAACTTATTTTAAACAATCCCTCCATAACAAAAAATATAAAAACAAAAATAAACTGATCCTTACATTTTTACACGGAAAACACGACGATCAAAAACTATATAGAAAAGTATCTTTTGAATTTTTTTTATTTTTTTGATAGGCAACATTTTCCTTTAGGAATCATAATATGGTGAACGCAGTAACTTATCGGGGTGAACTAATTGGTTTGCCCTCTCTACAATTCTTTATATTTTCGAGATTATATTTTCAGACTGTGGAAGGTTACCCAAAAAAACCATGTCAAGATGAAACAAATTCGATACCAGCAATCTCAGACAGTCAACAAGTTTCATTCCAATTGTGAATCATGAACACGAAATGATGAAAGAATAATGTAAAATTATATTGTAGGTTATGAATGTTACCGTGAATATTAATCATATTTGATATTAAGTAACTTTACATGTTTTACATTATTTTAAGAAAAAAGCCGAAAGAGTATTAAATGAAAATACACAGACAACTAAAGCCTATTCCGAGAAAATAAAGAATATTATATATTATATATATATATATATATATATATATATATATATAAATTTTAGTGTAACCAAACCGTGGATGACGAGTGTATAATACCATTTTACGACGAAGAAAACTTCGACAATTGCCGAATGCAATAAACATTGAACTCGACATTTGAATAAGATAGAGTATTGAACTGATTGTGTGGTGAATGTACATATCGCAGTATGCCGGAGAGATATATTTATAATTTCAAAGTGAAGAAAACAAATAACCTTGTTATATTCGAACTGGTGATAAAGTCAGAACTATTGACTTCATACTCTACCTTGAGGCACTCATCATAATTATCACAGTCACTTGTAAGAAACAAAAAACACTATTGAAAAGGGAAATATTCGCAATTAAATATTGTTTTGACGACCATTGTAGTGATTTGGACATTCAGAACACGTGAACTGAACACTGTTGCCAAGCAAGATTCTTGCATGCACGGTTTACAAAGCTGTCTACGAACGAAAGTTTGTTAGATTTTACTAGTGTTTTCTGATTGGCTGGTGAATGGAAATTAACAACTAATTTGAAAACAGCGATGTGCACGAGAATCAATTTGAACATTATTGTGTATGTCTTTCCATAAATTTGCACTTCTATCGGAAAATAATGTATATCATATTCATTATAACTAGTACGAAAACGCCTGCACAGTTAGTGATTCATCTTGTCCTCTCCTCTTCAAAATATGCACGGAACAGCTCGGTGTTTAGTTTAAAGAGTCAGCAAAAGACAAAGACAATAATGTTCATATTGATTCTCCTGCACATCGCGTACTGTTTTCTGATTGGTTGCTAATTAGGATCTTTCATTCACCAGCCAATCAGAAAATACTAGTGGAATCTTACAAACTTTCGTTCGTAGACAGCTTTGTAAACCGTGCATGCGAGAATCTTGCTTGGAAACAGTGTTCAGTTCACGTGTTCTGAATGTCTGAATCACTACAATGGTCAAGATATTATTCAAAACAATATTCAATCGCGAATGTTTCCCTTTTGTGTCGTTTGTTTCTTACCGGTGACTGATAATTATGATAAGTGTCTCAAAGCAGAGTATGAAGTCAACTGGTTCTGACTTTATCATCAGTTTGGATATATCGAAGTTAGTTGTTTCCTGTATACATTTACCTCACAATCAGTTCAACATTCTACCTTATTCAAATGTCGAGTTGAATGTTTATTGCATTCGGAAATTGCCAAAGTTTTTCTCTGAGTAGATCACCTGAAATTGGGCGGGTGGCGCTACTCAAAATTTTGTCGAATTTTACAAAGAACAAAATATGTTTTTTTTTCACATTTTTAACAATTGTGATTTGTTATAATATTTCATTATACACTCGTAATTCACGGGTGTGCAAGAGGTTAGATTACACACACACACACATATATATTATATATATTATATATATATATATATATATATATATATATATATATAGTAGTAGTAGAACAACAAGAGTTCTGTGGAATTTTGGCAGTAGGACCGCCTTGACTATGGCATTATATCTATTATGGATCACAATGTCTGGGAAAAAAAATTAAAAAAAAAAAAAAAAAAAATAATTGTATATTCCACACCATCCTGTTTTTGGGATGAGTTCTGAAGTATTTTGGTAAAAAATATCTATTCTGGGGATAGATAGATTTAATTTTGATAGTTTAGCCCACTTGAGTGAACCCATCGCATTTATTTTGGAGATAAATATATTATATCAATTATGAAAAAATGTTCAGTATCCGTAATTCTTTTTTTCATAAATCTGGTAGTCTTCAATGGACAATAAACAATCAAAATAATATTATTTCAATGGTCAATAAGCCTTCGAAATAATTTGACAGTGCACTTGAGTGAACGCATCGCATTTATTTTGGAGATAAATATATTATATCAATTATGAAAAAATGTTCAGTATCCGTAATTCTTTTTTTCATAAATCTGGTAGTCTTCAATGGACAATAAACAATCAAAATAATATTATTTCAATGGTCAATAAGCCTTCGAAATAATTTGACAGTGCACAATGGGGCAATGAACATTCGAAAAAGGATTTGGCGGCAGTCTCCAATGGACAATAAGCATTTGAAATATTCTAATGGACAATAGGCATTTGAAGAATGGGGACCGCAGCCGCCCCCCAATTATTAATCTAAATAAATATATAATTTTTAGCAATTTGTTTATAATATGGATCACACTTATTAATAATTTTGCTGTATACATTATAAGAGTTGTAATTATCTTATTTCCCTAAAAATAATCCATCGTTCAATGCGGATGTTTTGTTTTCTGAAATGTGTATGTATGATAGGAGTGGCGATTTTTTAAATAATTAAAGGTCAACATTGCGTAGAATAAATAACGGGACGTATGCAATTCGAAAGCTTAGGAGTGGTGAATGATCAAATAATAAATATATTGCATCAGAATCATATCAAGTAAGCAATCGAGGTTATTTTCGATGAATCTAGGAAATGAAAGTTGTTAATAGTAATGTGGGGTTGATATAAACAGTATATATAGCAATAAATATCGTTCAAAAGTTCAGAAGTAATCAAGTATTAAACTTCATATCTTGTGGTGTATTACGAGAAACAAAAGGTGAGTCTATTTTAATAATATGTTCATGTCTTCTATCGTACCCACCTACCTACCTACCTACCAGTCAATATTCTTAAATCTTGATGAGCAGTATTCTTCCTTGATTTGATTGTTTTTCTTATCAATGTTCTCTTTTGTAGATGAGTTACCAAAATGGAATTTTGTGAGTTTTTTCATTATTTTTTTAAATATTGTTTAAAGAAAATATTGGTTTTTTAGAAATACAAGAGAAGAATATGAGTGGAATTCATCGGAGGAAGATTTTTCCGATAATGAAATAGATTTTTCGTAAGTTCAAAATTATTTTGTCATATAAAGTTATTAATAATCAATGTTTGTAGATTAAATTTAGAGCACGCGGGCTGTGAAAATTGTTCAGATTGGTGGAATTTTTGTGCTTGCACAGGCAAGGAAGAATTTAGCCCACCACCACCACCACCACCACCACCATATCAATTACACAAGGCATTTTCGGTGGGCTATTACCTAAAGTGTTGTTATGATGATTCCTTTCCTTATTTCAATAGTTATGAAGGTAAAGATTGTATGCAATGGTTTTCTACGGAAATGAAGAATATTGCTCAGTTTGTAGAAGGTAAAATACTCAATATTGTGCCAATGATTGAAAAACTTAAATCTATAAATTTTGGAACTTGTCACATTTGTGAAAAATGTTCAAGGTCAATGATGTCATTGTAAGGGATCATGATCATTTCACAGGACAATTTCGCGGTTTCGCACATCAAGAGAGCAACCTTTTGTTTAAAAAACTTTTTGTTGTACCAGTCATTTGTCATAATATGTCAAATTATGATGCTCACTTTATTATCAAAGATTTAGCTAGGCGAGGCGCTCTGAGTGTTCTTCCATTGAATAAAGAAAAATACATCTCTTTCACTCTCAATGATTGCGATAGTTGAATAAAATTAAGATCTATAGATTCGTTCAGATTTATGGGAGCAGGTCTTGATGAACTCGTATCCACATTGTGTATGGATAATCTTCAAAATTTGAAGCGAGAGTTTAAAGATTTGAATGATGAAACATTCAAACTTTTAACTCGGAAAGGGGTATTTCCCTATGATTTTTTAAATAATGTGGAAAAATTAAATGATACTCAACTTCCATCCATTGAAAAATTCTACAACAAATTGCGTGATGAAGAGTTGTGCGAAGAAGACTACATTCATGCACAAAATATATGGTCAGCGTTCAAGATGAAAACACTAAGAGAATATAGCGATTTGTATATGAAAACTGATATTCTGCTACTTGCAGATGTCATGGAAAACTTTAGGGAAACTGCTTTGAAAACCTATGGTTTAGATCCCGCTTGGTATTTTACAATGCCAGGATATACGTGGGATGCTATGTTGAAATATACAAAATGTAAATTACAAATTTTGAAAGATGTTGATATGATAATGTTTGTGGAGAAGGCAATTAGAGGTGGAATATCGGTTTGCAGTAACCGATTTTCAGAAGCCAACAATAAATACATGCCCAACTATGACCCCTCAAAGCCTGCCAAAACACTTTTGTATCTCGATGTAAACAACTTATATGGTTGGGCCATGTCTGAACCATTACCTTTCGGAGGTTTCAAATGGGTCGACACAAATATTGATGTAACAATGATTCCAGATGATTATTCGGTGGGATACATTTTACAAGTTGATTTAGAGTATCCCAAGAATATACATGACTTACACAAAGACTTTCCATTTTGCTCAGATCATTCCGTTCCCCTTCATCAGAATTGCCAAAGTTGATAGCTGATTTACATGATAAAAAAAGTATATTTTACACTACAGAAATTTAAAACAAGCATTGGCAAACAGTTTGATTTTAACTAAAATACATAAGGTGTTGGAAATTCAAACTGTCTGAATGGTTGAGACCGTATATCGAACTCAATACTCGTTTGAGGGCTGCAGCAACGAGTACCTTTGAAAAAAACCAATGTAAATTGGCTAATAATGCAGTTTTTGGTAAAACAATGGAGAATATTAGACTACATAGAGTAGTCAAATTAGTGAATTTTAATGAGGGTCGTTATGGAGCCAAAAACCTAATTGCTAGTCCACGTTTTCATAGTAGAACAATTTTTGATGAAGATTTTATGGCGATTGAATTGAAAAAAGCTGAATTGATTTTTAATAAACCCCTTTACATTGGTATGGCTATTTTGGACATTTCTAAACTTTGCATGTATGAGTTCCATTATAATTTCATGTTACCCACAATTGGATCGGACAATTGCAAGTTAATGTACACAGACACAGATAGTTTTTTCTATGAATTGACCTGTGAAGATGTTTATGAAGATGTAATCAAAAACATATCAATAAATTTGATACCTCTGATTATGATAAAAATAATGAGTATAATATTCCTTTGGTGAACAAAAAAACCCCTGGTCTAATGAAAGATGAAACAAATGGTAGAATCATTACACATTTTGCTGGTCTCCATTCAAAGATGTATGCCTTCAAAACACTCGTCACTCAACAAGATAGGGAATGTTTAAGGGAAAAATTATTGAAAAAGGGTATGAGCAAAAAACGAATAGATATTAAAATGAGTAATTTGGGCATAAAGAAAACATCTAAGGGGGTCAAAAAGTATGTAATGAAAAATATGATAACTTTTGAAGATTATGTCGTTTGTCTGAAAGAATTTAAAAACAAAAATATATCACAACAAAGTATCCGTTCCAATGCTCACAACGTATTCAGCATAAAACAAACGAAAATTGTTCTTAGTCTTCATGACGATAAACGCAGAATAATTCCCCAATCATTCGATACACTTCCTTGGGGTCATTATAGCGCATAGATTTTGTTTTTGTTTCAGGAATCAATATGCAATTGAGAGAACTTTGTATTAAGAGAATTTGTCAAGATATACGAGCAATAATACCTTTTATCAGTTGGTTGACATTTCCTTTGAGCTCTAATTCAGAAAATACACTATCATTACCTTTGAGCTTAACTTTAGAAATTGTTAAAAAATTAGTTATTATAAATGGAAGAAAATTTTAGAGTGTTCAAGTTCCGATAATGCTTACATTCCTGTTGATATGTTATATGAACGTAATATTTCTACATCTCAAAAGCGAAGTGCAGTTATTCATCATTATAATTGGGAATTAGAGTATCCCGAACCTAAATATTGTGTATGGGTTAATAGATATAAAATTCAAACTCTAAACTTATTTTTATGTAGATCATGTTATCAATTGCTTTTATATATTTTGAAAGAACATGATATTAATATGAAGTTGCATGTTTCGAGAGATCATTTTCATTTATTTCACAATACCAGTGATCTCCATGCTATATATCAAAACAGGTCTATGTGGTGTCAAAATGAATTTAAGGAATTGTTATTTGGACTTAAAACACGGTTAGAATGTAATATGGATTTACACGATGACTATCACTCTCGATTCAATCGTTTTTGTGATGATGATGATGACTAATGTATCACAATTATTTATGAAAATGTACTCACATTGTTTGAAATATCTGGAAAATAAAAACAAAATAAAACATTTGAATCTTTTATTTCTCAATTACAATTGTTCAAGAGGTAATTTACATAGATGACATCTTGATTGTGATGTTGGTGGACCGTCTATGTGAGTTCGCCAATCTGGTCGGTTGTAATCATAAAACAAGGTAATTGAACTTGTAAATTGAAATTATTTCGATAATCCCTCGGTAATTTATGCCACGCATACAAGAGTTCAATTGGTTGAGCTCTCTCAATCAAATATTGTAGAGGAAACTTTTCCAGTTCTTCTTCACTAAAATGATGCAAACTGCGTTTGAAATGACAATGGTCCTTCAATGGATGAATACAGTAACATGCTTCTTGATTCATTGTGTTTGGAAAAGTCTACTATTGCTGCTGCTTATAGTGGTGCAATGAAGTAAGGTATACTTCAATATACTGGTTGCATTAATACATTTTTATGTTTTTATATAATCAAAAATGTTGTGGAGGAATGGAGGGGAGAATAAAAAATAATTTATTCATTTTCAACAAGTCTCAACTTGTTTCTCTATACATTTATTTATCATCATTCATTATGAAATTTGTGTACAAAAAGTATACATTTGATAAAGCACATACGCATTTATCTTTATTATTATGGTAAAAACACATTGGCACTTCCATTTTCAAAGGGGGATGTTCATCCAATTCATGAACCGGACAGCTACAATATTTCTTGATAAAGTTGAATTTTTCTCTTCCTTTTACATACACCGCATCTGCTCCTTGGGTGAGATATTGTATAATATTTCCAAATTGATGTAGAGGAGTGAAACCCACATTCCAATCTATGTAGTGGTGGTTTTTCATTAGCCACAATGCTTGTTTTCTAAAGTCATGTGGTAGATTGTTGAAGGGAAATGGCGGTTTGAACAAGTAATGACTAATACGGCGATGACCATCGAAACAGGCTAATTCTTTCACTACAAATTTGTTATTTTCCACTTTGAAGCCTTGGAAATCGATAACTAATCTCATATTTGAAGATTTTTCAATTCTCGCTCAACCAATTTTCTCTTCTCTAAATATTCAATTTCGGCTTTGAGTTGTGTCAATTGGCGGATGAATTGAGCTAACCTGCATCTGTATTGAAGTAACATTGTCAACTGACTGAGTGAGACGACTCATTGTCGCACTATTTTATTTAAGGGATTGTAATAAAATTCTTTTTCGTGTAATATTAGGCAATATGCAGACACATTATTGCCCGTAGGTTTGATGTTTCAAATTCTATTCGCAAAACGACCGATCCGCTCTGAATAATTTCCTTTTGATGGGAACAATCGATATGAATAATTGGAGCTCTGTCTTTGAATTCTTTGGGGTTGAATATGGGTTGGTTGGTTTGGATATGATAATAACTTTCTTGAAAGTTTGCAAACATTTCGTATAGTGATGCGAATCAAAATCTAAATTTAAATCTTGATAGGGAAATATTTCACTATTCAGAAATACTCGTACATTTGTTAGATTGCAGTGATTAAATTCACTCATATCTTTCAAAATTTGACCTTTGCATGCATCTTGAAAAGCAATTATGATATGCCGAGGACTCTCCAATTGGGTTGAAGTTTTAACAGACCAAGTGTGTCGAGTTGAATCATTCAGTGTGGGATATTCGATTAATTCCCAACTTCTAAATTTGATGGGTAATTCTGTATTACTACGAACTATTTTATTTAAACGTAGTTGTTCATTTATACTCGGTGTTATATGTGGTACATTCCAATGTAGTTTAGTTATTTGAATTTTTCGTTTCTCCGAATTATCTGTAGCAATAACAGCATCAATGTCATCTTTTTCTCGAATAAGAACTAATTCTTGTCTCATATTCATTATAATTTTTCGGTAATCTTCGAAAAATCCCGACCACATTTTTAACGGTATGCATACATTAAAGTTACCCTTATCATCAATTGAAAGTTTATGTTCATTTTTTGGAAACCATCCCCCATTCTGCATCAGCTTGCTTTCATTTTCGTTTAACGATAGGTAATTTTTCAATGTGGAAACTAGACCAACGTTTCGAACAGAATCCATTACAACACCATTCAATTCATATCTTAGTTCTCTAAATAAATATGCTATGCCATTATTAATAAATTCAAATTTGGTAGGCACTTTGTTTTGATCCGTTAATATTTTGCCTTCTATGTAAATGAGGCTGTTACATGGCAGTGTGTATGCATCTAAATCTTGTATGGAAATCCTAACTTCATCATTGTAGTTGAGGGCTCCAGCATCGTATGCTTGATAAGTATGGAATTGATAATCTTCAATGGTCGTGTCACTGAAAGGTTGACCTGTTACATTCAACAAATCCATTATACTAGGACGTAAAAACCGAGAGAATTAAAAAATTGTCGATTTTCGGATGTTAGCGTTTTCAATGGCGTTAAAAAAGCATGTGGCTTCTTTGTACGACGCTGCTGCTTTTTATAGTTTTTGTATGGAAGTTGAAATCGATGGAATTGTAACACCATATCTATTCGATTTTTCTAAGATGTAAACAAACTGTTATTGTTTCACCGCGAAAATTCACTAAATTACTATTTTGATCGAGCACCCTCAGTTTTGGTTCTACTATTTTATAGCCTTTGGAACTTTGGAAATTTTATGATTAGTAACAGGTTCTCCATGCAGAAATGATCCTACTGCAATGTTACAATCTATACAAATTGTATTGACTGCTAAAATATTAACTTTATTTGTTGAGGTATAATGTTTGTTGGGTTCGAGTTTGATTTTTGGAAATCCCAATAGATTTCCTATGGAACGATCGATATTGAAATTAATCCAATCGGTGCTTTTAATTGAAATTGTAAATCTCTTTGAGTCTGTTGTTATATTGATAATAGTTCCTCCTCCTATCCGATACATTTCATCCTTTATTATTTTTATAATCTCTTCAATTTCATAAGACCCCGTGGAATTTCAACTTTGAATTCATCATTTACACCCCATACCAATAAATTGTTCGTTTCATCAATATTTGGAATAGTATTGAATGTATCAAAATTAACCAATCCAATTTCATATTCAACATTTTGATTTAAATATAATGGGGGATTGAAAGTATCACTTAAAATTGACGAATCTCCACTGAGTGTAAATGTATATGACATGACTGAGGTTTCAAAAAGAAATGGCATATTATTCATCAGTTGTATTGATTATATAAAAATTTGAGACAATATTGTCCACATTGATAGGAATTGAAATTTTGCATTGTATCATAATTATATCTGATGATCACATCACTACCCCCGTTGCTTTTGAAATATCTTACTAGTTCAATTGGAGGTGGTAAATTACCAAAGCTATCATAATAGATGACATTTTTGTTGTTTTTCGTATATGCTGTCCAATGAGTACCAGGCCCTCTTTGTTCATCGAGATTAACTATACCCGATTCATTTGTCCTCCAAATTCTTTTTGGTAATGAATCACGCATAAATACGCCTCGGAAATGTGGATTTTTTTTCCAATATGGCTGCTGCTGCTGAAACCCCTTTGGCTTTGTTGTTTTTTTTTTCTTTCGTAAACCATAACCCTTGTGAGGCCGAAGATAATATCCCCTTCCGGATTTTGGCTCGAGATAATGGAGGTTTAGAAATTTCCCATGTCTGCAAAGATAGAAAGCATCACATCATGGTGGAGATGAAGCTATTGCCTTTAAATTTCCCATGTCTACTAAGGAAGCATATAAAAATGATAATGATGATGGAGAAGTTTTAATAAATAATACATCTTTCAAATTTCGACAATTAACAAACAAATCCATCGCCAAGGGGGATGAAATGATATTTAAACTGGGAACAACTCCAACGATTTGTATTGAGATATTATTACAGTGTCCGTTAGTTGAAAATGAGTGAGGCACAAGTTGTTGAAGAACTTCATAAGCCAGTTAGATTTGATTTCAAAAGGAGACATGTTGTCGTAAAAAATTTGCATGATTTGATACAGGCCGATTTGGCCATTATGAATAAATTTGCAAAAGAAAACAGGGGATATAATTATATTCTTGTAATCATCAATGCTTTCAGTAAATATGTATGGGCCTTACCAGTCAAAAAAAAAACTGGAGAAGATATTACCGCTGCCATGAAATCTGTATTATCTCAAATGACTACAACACCAAAAAATTTACAAACTGACATGGGGAAAGAATTTTACAACAAAGATTTTCAAGAGCTGATGCAGAAATATGGTATAAATCATTATAGTACTTTTTCAAATTTGAAAGCTAGTATTGCCGATGGAGTAATTAGAACGCTAAAATAGTCATTATGGAAACAATTCAGTCATCAGGGATCTTATAAATGGCTCAATATTCTTCCTGGAATTGTCAAAAAATATAACCACACTAGGCATTCTACAATTCGTGCCATACCCAGTGAAATAAATGACAAAAATGCAAAATTTATAACTTCATTCTGGCATTTGAAAACTGTCGATCCAAAAAAGCCAAAATTCAGAAAAGGAGACTGGGTTCGTATATTCAGATATCGACATGCCTTCACAAAATCGTATACGCCCAATTGGACCACTGAAGTGTTCAAAATCAAACAAGTAAAGTTAACTAACCCCACAACATATATTTTAGAAGACAACAGAAAGGAGGAAATTCAGGAAGGATTTTATACTGAAGAATTACAAAAAGCCAAATACCCTGATATTCATCTGGTGGAGAGAGTTCTACGTCGAAAGGCCAACAAGCTATACGTCAGATGGTTAGGATTTGATTCATCACATGATTCTTGGATCAATAAAAAGGATTTAGTTTAAATATACATGTATTTTTTAGAAAAAATAATAAAGAACAGTTAACGATATATGTTTTTTATTTTTTCATAAACCTTATTTCTATGTCTTTCATGTAAAATATAATTCAAAGTGGGGGCTGCTTCCCTAATGCGATGCTGGAATCGTTCACGATCACGAGCTGCTGTTTCCCAAGGTCCTTGTCTCGCAGACTGATAGGCATATTATATAAGTAGAGTAAATGAATCTCTACTTCACCAAAGGTCACTTTTTTTTTCCATATCTAAAATAATTATTCCGCTTGAAGGAGTTCTGGATGCTGATATGTTACTTTCAATCCCAGAGTATATACTTCAGGATTGATGTCTTTAATAGTGTCAAGAACCTTTAAAGATGTGTTAGTTATTTCCGTTTTCACACCCAATTGCAGTATATTCATAACCATATCAAATCTCAACGATTTCAATACATCCATTCTATATTGAAGATTAGGTACAAAAATTCATAGTTTTGGGAGAGATTCACGATTTAAACGAATACTAGAATCACCACTATAAATTCTGATACTATCTGCTTGGCACTGCTTAAATTCCACTGCAAACCTCCCAACGTCAATTGTACCCCAATTTTCTGTTGATACCAGCAATCTGTCAATGGCTTCCTCATTCTTCACCAACTCAGTGCATTCCTTTTCATCGAATACTAAAGTTTCACCTTCGATGTCGGATATCACAACACAAGGGGCATAACCTAGATGCACTGATATACAGACCGACACATACTGGGATTTATCAGGGTTTAAATAGAACCAACGTTTACCCAAGAATATATCTTGTTTTTCTTTAAATAAGTTCATTTTGACTGACACTTTAGTTTTTGTTTTCATTGTTTTTATATCGCTAGAAAAAGGTGTGGTTTCCCCAGGTTCAATCAAACATTCACTTCAATTATATTTTTTAATAAACTTTACATTCATTACACGTGCAATTAAGGATTAATTCTCGAGTGAAAGGTATACCTTGAATTTTTAATAACTATTTTTAGAAAAATCGTAATAAATATAATAATTACTAATACTAAAATTAAACATGAAATATAAAACATTACATGTATTTTTTTTGCATACTGCATTCACTTCTTTTATTCAAATTTAAACTTTGCCATTCATGTTGATCAAATTCAGAATTATCAGGAAATATAATTTTCAATTTAAAGTTGAAATGTGTTGAGTTCGTTTCTGGAATCTCAATTTGAAAAACAGACAATTTTCCATTATTTGTATCTGATAAGCTTAATAGTTTCCAAGAAGTTCGGTTACACTCTTCTTCTATATTTTTCATATCGAAGCACACTGCAATATATCGAGCATTTTTCGGTACATTTCTATATAAAATTCCGTTCATTATAGCTACCAGAATTATAAAATTTGATTCCAAAAAAAACATTTTGTTCCAAATAAAACAAAATATGTGCTTTTTCTGAATGAACTGTATAATACTAAAATATTTTTATCATCGATAACAACTTTGAAAATTATTTTGGAGGGATGTCAGACGAACCAAAACCTCTTTCACCCCTCTCAGTGGTATTTAAAAATTCAACTTCTTCAATAATTGGTATACAATATCGTTCACAAATCAATTGAGCTATTTTATCTCCTCTCTTGAAGTAAACTGTATCATTTGATGAATTATATAAAAGTATTTTGATTGATCCTGTATAATCATAATCAATAACACCTGCAAATATGTCTATTCCATACTTTAAGGCCAAACCAGATCGTGGAGCTAGCCTCCCGTACGTCTCAGTCGGAAGCTTCATTTTCAACAAACTATCGACGAGTAATCGTTCCCTTGCAGGAATACAAAGATCAAATGGAGTTCTAATGTCCCAACCAGCAGATTCAAAAGTTGCTCTGGTTGGTATAAAAGCAGTTTCGTTCATTTTCATCACCCTAAGAACCCTAAAAAAATGTTTATATTATGATTAAAAAACACACACAAAATTATTATTATTATTATTACCCCTCGTTGTTGTTGATCATTTTTCGCTAGAGTTTTCGTGACAGCTATTTGAGATGCTATTTATATTCACAAACAATGATGGCAACTCAATATGATTTTTTGTTTGTTTTCAATCTAAATGCACCTGAAAATTCAACTCCCACAATCTCAAAGTAACTACTAATAATAAATATCTACCTTGTATTCAGAACGCAGCAAAAAACACTATTTCCTAGTAGAATCAATGTGTTCACTATATTATTAGTTTTAATAATCTCTCGTATTTATATAGTAATGAAATCCCTCCTGCAATTTAGAAATTGTTTCATTTTCCCTTTTCCAAAAGGTTCTGCTTCACATACCTAACAACTTTCATTTCCTAGATTCATCGAAAATAACCTCGATTGCTTACTTGATATGATTCTGATGCAATATATTTATTATTTGATCATTCACCACTCCTAAGCTTTCGAATTGCATACGTCCCGTTATTTATTCTACGCAATGTTGACCTTTAATTATTTAAAAAATCGCCACTCCTATCATACATACACATTTCAGAAAACAAAACATCCGCATTGAACGATGGATTATTTTTAGGGAAATTAGATAATTACAACTCTTATAATGTATACAGCAACATTATTAATAAGTGTGATCCATATGATAAGCAAATTGCTAAAAATTATATATTTATTTAGATTATTGATTGGGGGGCGGCTGCGGTCCCCATTCTTCAAATGCCTATTGTCCATTAGAATATTTTAAATGCTTATTGTCCATTGGAGACTGCCGCCAAATCCTTTTTCGAATGTTCATTGCCCCATTGTGCACTGTCAAATTATTTCGAAGGCTTATTGACCATTGAAATAATATTATTTTGATTGTTTATTGTCCATTGAAGACTACCAGATTTATGAAAAAAAGAATTACGGATACTGAACATTTTTTCATAATTGATATAATATATTTATCTCCAAAATAAATGCGATGGGTTCACTCAAGTGGGCTAAACTATCAAAATTAAATCTATCTATCCCCAGAATAGATATTTTTTACCAAAATACTTCAGAACTCATCCCAAAAACAGGATGGTGTGGAATATACAATTTTTTTTTTTTTTTTTTAATTATTTATTCCCAGAAAATTGTGATCCATAATAGATATAATGCCATAGTCAAGGCGGTCCTACTGCCAAAATTCCGCAGAACTCTTGTTGTTCTACTACTTATATATATATATATATATATATATATATATATATATATATATATATATATATATATATATATATGTATATATATAACAAGAAGTCCTTTTTTTTGCATACCAAAAAATATATTGGGCATCATTCCAACTACCCTATTGTAAAATGCCGTATGAAATACGAGACTGCATCAGCTAGCAAAAAACCATGTTTGATGAAGAGTTATGGGTTTCAATTGTCGAAGAAAAAATTAAGATTTCGACAGTATACCTTTTAAAGTTGAAATGTGGCTAGCCCGATTAATAATATTTTATTGGTCAGTTTTTCAATTATTTATGAAATTGGTCTATAATTATCGACCAACGATTCATATCCTTTCTTGTGAGGTGGTATGACTTTAGCATTCTTCAAAATATCTGGAAAATGACCAGTAATGAAAATCAAATTGATTGAGCTTGTTAAGGGAACAAGAATTATATCTTTAGTCCCCTCGATAATTTTGCTATTGATCCCATTTATATCAGGACAAGCTGAATTTTTCGATGATTCAATGGTTTGCTGTTCTTCCCCGCACGTAACGGGGGCTGAGAAAAAACAGATTCCGGAAAAGGACATTTTCGAAAGTTCCCCAATTCAGATATGGGTAAGTCAGGTAAAGATTTTAAAATGTTGGCGGCTATATTTGGAAAAGAACGTTAAACTCGTTTGAAGATGAATTTTGTGGAACACTTCCCTGTTTTGTTCCTATACAAATGTATAACTATCTTTAGCTTTATTATCAGCTTCAGCAATATACATATGTATTTATCGTTTGCTTACTTTTTAGCATTTCAGAGTTCCGAATTGTAATTTTTGTGTGCGTGTGTGTTGAAGTTTTTTCATATCATTCAATGCCTTATTATGTCACAAATTATTTTAAGTTTCGACAGTTTCCCTTTGTTCTCTCAATTTGTGATTGAACCAATAGACCGGTTGCTTATTGAGGTTTGGCTTGACTTGGCAGTGGAAAATTATTTTTGATCAGATCGTTGTAAGTAGTAACCAATAGAGAAAACACCACGGTCAAAATACCACGGCCATTCGAATTCGAAATCTATATCGTTGATTGTACTGAAGCATGTCCAGTTATATTCAAGTAGAGATGAAAGTATTTGGAACTGTCTTTGTCAATATAGATTTCTAAGGTATTCTACGCCCTACATTTTTTGGAAAAAGGTATTGACCTGTGCGGTCAGAGAATCTTGGATCGAAAATCCAAGCATTATATGACATATAATGCAAATTGGACAAAACGTTATCCAGGCAACTAGACTTTGAAACAGAAATCCTGCCTCACTACCTTAATCCAAATGATAAGGCCATATGAATCTAAAATGAATTTGAGTTCATCCAATAGAGATGAATGTTTCAAAAAATCGATATTGAAGTCGCCAAAAATAATTATCTTATGTGAAACTGCACCAATTTCTTCCAAAATGTTCTCAAAATTATCTCATTACCCTTACTGGAAATTGGAATCGTATTCAACGTTAGTTTGCATTGGGGTACATCAATCTCACCAAATCCAGACTGACATTTCTCATTGAAGTTTTCTTAGATAAATTTTTCCAGAAACAGGGCTACTCCACTATGCTCGATATTAAAACTACCGCAAAAAAGTGTTCCAACTTGTATGCTGGAATATTCGCTAGTCTGAGATTTTTTTCGCAATGTTCAGATATGGAAAAAAAAATAATTGAAATTCATTAAGAAAAAACTCAAATTGTTCTGATTTATTTCCAATACTCTGCATGTTCACATGGAACATACTCAATACACAATCAAAATAAAATTTCAAAATCCTTGTGAAAGATTTAGTCATGTTATTCTCAGCAGTTTTGAATAAGTTATTCTGTCGACTTTCTTGGGAAAATTTACATTTTTGAGTTTGAATCTCCCAATGGCTCTTTTGGGCCATATCGCAGGGTTATTGACTTCCAAATTATCAATGGGAAATGAAACTTCGATGTCGTTTCTGTTCCATCCTTCACAAACGAAAGGAATAGTAGGTGCTGTGTTTAAAACATTTTAAACATTTTCCAATTTCGTTTGACCCAATTTTCACCCTAGAATTAATACACCGTATCACCTCGGTGATAAGTACTGCTTATAATCGTTTTTGTGGGTTAACGGTGATTCCCAAAACTTTTTTGGGGTTCAATACCATTTTCGACGTCGTCTACTTCACCAGAGTTATAACTATCAGTGCCAGTTTTTTGTATTGGCACTGAAATCCAAAAAAAAATTATGACATTACACATGAAGAATTCATTGAATGGAGCAATGCTCAATATTAATTATTTAGATAATGTGCTACTTGCTACTTTGCGTACATTTCTTATAGTTACATTAATAATGTTGAAAACTACTACAAACATTACATCATAACTTGGATATCAGCAAATAATCAAAATTAGAATAGAATAGAATTGGACCTTTTTTTTAAAGAAACTCCAGACCACAATTGTTTGATTTTGTTTGATATACTTTTTTTCTTAATTACCAAAAATATCAAATAATTCTTTGTAGGCATTTTTGGTTATTTTTGGAATACGTGGGGCGTGTCGAAGAGAGACAAACTATTGAAAATTACTGTAGGTAACATTCAAGATCGTGGTGGAACTTTTCTATTAACAACAGAGAGTCAACGGATAATTACTATAGGTAGTCGAAGTAACACACAGCTACTAGCGGTTTTTTTAACGAGGTAGCCTTACCCTTCGCTGTGAATCTCACATCATTTAAAAATGTCAATTATAATTCGCAGCGGATTCCAAGAAGTGAATGTGGATGTTTTACGAAAAGAAAGCCTTTCAAAAGGGGCAGCTATATTAAAAAGTTGCCACATTGATAACGTCTAAGAACGGGCTGATGGAAATTTTGTGATCATTTGTGGAAGAGTTTTACGGGCAACTCCAGGAGCTCAGAGTTAAATAACGAATACGGATTATTATGAAGTCACAGTTGAGGTAAATTCAAATGAGTAATGAATATATTGAATAAAAATAATCTTAGGTTTATGGTTCATACATCCACCAAAAAAATTGTCAGTGTGTTTTATTTCATTTCTAATTATACCAGAATAAAAAAACACGGAAATTGATTGATGAATAGAAATTAATATCATAACATCAACATTATCCATTATTTTAAAATTAGAATGTATTTTTTAATTCAATGTTAATTGTTAATGAACATCAATACTTACTCTCGCCTGCAAACAGCGGGTATCTACTATTCTCTTCGTCCTTTCAGCCACCATTGTCCCGGAAAAAAATTAAAAACTGAGCTCAATTTTTACACTCAGAATTAGAGCAACCAACGACGCTTCAAATTCTTTGTGATCCATTTTCTTCCACAAAAACTGCACTGGAATCCATGCTGGCTAGACGAGAAGCTAGAGTGCATTCACTTTTGAGGCATCATGTTTGTCCTTTCCCCACTTAATGAACAGTTCCTCACGAAGATGTCCGAAGCGAAGCTATTACGAGAAATTCCATAGGCGTACCAAACGATTTAGTAAATGCGATACACAGACGTATCATGAATTTGATAGCATTCGCCATAATTTCTTCTTTCGCTATGGGAAAGTACTCACACCAGTTTCCAAGGCATTTTTGCAAAGTAACAGTAGACAAAATTGAATAAACTACACTAGATACCCACTTATTAACCTGACAAACGTAACTATTCAACCGCTCCATGTCATGACACTGCTGTATACGATGACATCATGTCTACTCGTGTTTTCCCCCTCGCCACCTACCATTGTGCTGTCTCAATACTGAATTCACTCTACCCCAATATTAATAAATATCACCGAACGGTGGCGCTGACAACATACTTCGACTCCCTATTGTTGATAGTGGAATTGTATGTCTTCAGTTCCAATTGATCAAACTTGTGTTTTAATGCGCTCTGCTTCTACCTAAAATTATCGTTTTTTATATTTTATGAAGACAATAAATATAGAAGACAAGCTGTCTGAAAGATCATTGAATTACCTGACAGAAAGAATTATACTGGTATTGACGTTCACGAGCATTGGCTATTCTCTTTGTTAGCCAATGCTCGTGAAAATATCCCAAATATTGAATGGTATGGTGACAGCAGATAAATCAGTGTGGTTGAGAGCTACATCAGGACACCTTGTATATAAAATCACCCAAAATTGTTGAGAATAGTCTTGAGAAACATTATCCCAACGTTACATAATTAATTGTTTCAAATGTATCTTGAATATTAAAATGTAATTCATACAACTTTTCATTAAATAATTGTTGCAATTGCGTTCTGATACTTTTTATTGAATGTTTCGATATTTATTGAAATATAATCGTGACATTGAGTTTGCAAGCATAATTTTTTTCATTCCACAAGCAGTGAACTTTGAGGTAACTTTTGCGCCCGGGGTTGTAAAAGTAGCCGCGGCTGCTGAAGTGACATTTAACTTCTATGATATTCTGAACAAAAATCATAGACAACAATAATTTGTTTCGAATACCACACACACTACAGTTGCTAGGCAACCGACCAACGTTGTTTATCTTAATCGAGTCATCTGAATATTTTCACAAACGTCAAACATACAATATTTTAAACTATTCCTGTTTTATTAATTTTTGTAATTAATCTAGTCCTTCAATAAGGAGACCATCTGAAGATTAACTCATCCGCCATCTTGGAGTTGTTACCTTCAATTTATGAATGTTAACAAAATATCAATAATCTTCGACTACATTCATAATTTCCGACACCAAAAACCACAACATACCATTTTGAATTGAATCGAGCCATAATTACAAAACTCGTCCGCCACCTTCAATTCGTGAATTTTGATAATTTTTTTATAATTTCCGACCCCAAAACTCCCCTTATCAGTTTTGAATAGAATCGGACATAAACACAGAGATCATCGGCCATCTCGGAGCCGCCATTTTAATTTTACGAATTGTGAAGAAAAATTCATAATATTCGACCCAAACCCCCCCATACCAGTTTTCAAACGAATCGGACAATAAACCTAAATCTCGTCCGCCATCTTGGAACGCCATTCTGTTTTTTTCTCTGACAAAAATTCCATGGGCAGCCATTTTAATTTCATATATATTCACAAAAAAAACATCATCTCCGACTCCAAAAACAAATTTTGAATAGAATCACAAAACTCGAATTCATGAATTTTGACAAAAAATTTATAATCTCCGACCCCTAAAACCCCCACATACCAATTTTGAATCTAATCGGACCAAAATCACCAAATTTTTCCGCCATATTGGAGCCGCCATTTCGAATTTTTGAACTTTGATAAAAAAATCACAATCTCCGTCCCTTAAAACCTCCACATACCAATTTGGAATCGAATCGTATCATAATTACAAAATTCGTCCGCCATATTTGAGCCGACATTTTGTTTTTTTCTCTAACAAAAATTCCATAATGCATTGTCACCGGAGTTATGAACACCTGCCAAATTTCAGCTCAAATGTCGGCAAATGCTCCAAAAATGTATTACAAATTTTGAACTGGAAAGACATACGAACGAAGCAAGTTAAATAAAAACTTGTAAAATGGATAGCAATGGGAGTGAAATTGAAAATACTTCACCAGAACCAAGAGAACAAGTTAAATAATTGTCATTGAATTCACTACCTTCAACTTCAAGATAAAATATGAAACTACATAAAAACAGTTTATGGATGAAGAAAAAATATAAAACTGAGTGTTTCTGAAAATATTTTAAAGAACTATCCAAATCAAGAAAAGCTTCTACTATGTGGTCAATATATTCAATGCTAAAATTGAGCTTTTTTTTCAAAGAAAATCGGACGCATATTTTGCGACGAAAGCACGTACTCCGACATCCGAAGAAATAAACCAATTTATAAAAGAAGCACTGGATGATATATACCCACTAACAAACGTAATTTCAAGATGAGAAAAATAAAATATAATATTTATGATTGTAGGTTGTTATGGTTATCGCAATTAGTGGTGCATGTCGAAGAGGAGAATTATGGAAGTTAAAAATGAGTGATACGAATATAGAAGACTAACTCCCAGAATTTTAATTCGAAATTGTTTCAATTCTACGTTGAATTATAAATACGAAATACATTTTTTCTCAATTATGGCATGAATTAACTTTTATGTGACGTTTTTTGTAATTTCTTTCTCAGTAATTTCCATTAATTAGTAGTGTTAACTGAATAAACTTAAAAATATGTAATTCATTATTATAATGAATACTAGCTGACCCGACAGACGTTGTCCTGCCCAAATTTCAATATTCCCTATAAATTTTTCCTGAAAACTCTCGTCCGCGTGGAATTTTTTTTTTCCTATGTTTTTTGTGTTGTTTCATCTAGGTTATGCCTTTGACTCTGCCTGCTTCCTGTTATTCCGTTTTAACCCTATCGCGTTTTTCTGTTATCCCCTTACCAGTTATCCCGTATTCCCATTATTCCGTTGTCCCATTTTCCAATTATCCCGTTTTTTCGTTATCTCATTTTCCCGGCACCTCGTTTTTCCGTTATCCGGTTTTCTCATTTTCTCGTTATCCCGTTTTCCCGTTATCCCGCTTTCCTGTTTTCCCATTATCCCGTTTACCTGTTATCCCGTTATTACGGTTTCCCGTTATGCCCTTTTCCCGTTATCCCGTTTTTTCGTTCGTTATCCCGTTTTCTCGTAATCGGTCCAGCCGTTCTCAAGTTATGAGCTAACCAACACAAACAGATATTCATTTTTATTATATATATTCCTGAAAACTTTTCTGGGACAAATAAATGTCAAATGACTTTTCGAAAAATCCTTTCTTTCCCTAAAAACCTCATTCGGAGTATTACGAACATTCAAAAAACAATAAGCCAAACCAATCCATCCGTTGTTTGTATAAAATAAAAAAAATATTACCGCGATCGGGATTCGTTCCTGTGACTTTCTGCTTGGTAGGCGATAGTGTAACCGCTGAGCTATTTCATCTATCGTAATAAATGACTCGATAGTCTTTTTCTTCGCCAAATTTCTTATATACCCG
Organism: Gonioctena quinquepunctata; assembly: GCA_018342105.1. NCBI lineage: Eukaryota > Metazoa > Arthropoda > Insecta > Coleoptera > Chrysomelidae > Gonioctena > Gonioctena quinquepunctata. Next base: position 20,929 of record JAFIRS010002805.1, on the reverse strand, counting down.
AATTTTCCAAATAGCCGAATCGAGATACATTTTTATTATATAGATTTGTTTGGGAATAAACTTAATTGACTTTATTTCAGTAAAAAAGTGTGTAGAAAAAGTATAGTGTGTTCTCTCTCGTTTGAATTGCGTCTATTCCAGTGGCAAATTTGCTTCAAAAATGGCATTTTCAAGAATTTGCAAAATGTCTGATGCCGCATTGCATATCTTTTCCTGTAAGCTGCTTTTCGATCAAGCGAGTCGCATCTGTTTCCTCGTAAGCTCCCATAAAATAAATCCAAGAGTGCTCTGGCACACATCTAGAAACAGTTGAAATCAGTGCGTTATATGCAAAATAGGAGGCGAGATCGTTCCTCGACGCTGAGGAGGGTGTTTCGGCAAATGAACGTTATTTAGTCGTACATGTCACACGTCACAAGTTTCATTACTTGTCAGAAGCACGATGAGGTTGTTAGATTCCCACCGGGAAATGATTGGGATTATGTATTCCATTTCCTCTTTCCTCCACCGGTTGCCGATGTCTTGTGTATTAGTTGTCGGCAAGGGAAATTGACAGATGAATTAGTTTCTGTTTGAAGGGTTTCCGAATCGAGGGTGAATGGACGGGTTTCTTTAATTGAAAGGTCGCAAAAGTTGGATATTTTCACATTTTTAATAGTCGACATGAATGGTTGTCAATATGTGTGACAATTTGCTGATTGAACAATAATCCTCGAGACCATTATATTTGAATATACTAAAACATGGATTTTTCTAGTAATCAACACCAATATGCGGAAAATTTGACAGTAGGTCATTCCTACCAAAATGAGTAAAAAAATTACCTTATTTTTCCGTAGAAATACCTTCGCCTATGGTTTCAACTGATCTGATGTGACTCAAAGGACTCAGCCAACTCACATTTTATTTTCACGCGAAGGATGTGAGGGATAATTATTGTTATCATCTTAAATAGTGTGTGTCCATCCATTAATTTAAAATTGGTGGTTCCTCACTATATTTTTTTCAGTGCCCCCAGTGATGTCCTTCAAAATTTACAGAGGAGTAGTTTTGTAATCTATTTTGAATAAAATATTTACTTTTCCAAGATTCGACCAAATTCACAGTTTACAATGACTACGAAACCGTTGTTCAGAAAACAGGATATTTGGGATTATTACTTTCAACCCATCGAGGACACTACAGATGAACATATGTTTGTTTTTTCTAAATGGATTCCAAAAAGGGCGAATACCCAAAATCATTCGAATAGACTATTTACAAGCATATTTCCGGTCATAGAGTGGGCACCTCTTCATAGTACAGGCAAAAATAGGATAACATATCTCAAGAAGTTATATTAGTGATAAAACGTCACTATAAAACTGATCTGATTAGTTCTCCGTTTGAAATGTCGGCCATTTGATTGGCTCTAAAATAATGACGGAAATAGTCGTCATGAAATGACATTTCATATATGCAAAAAGATTTTCCTGGGAGAATAATAAGATCAGAAAAATTTGTTAATAATAAGAGTTAGAGTAGAGTGGACGTATTTTTTTTCCATGCAAATGATTGGTTTTAACTTTTATAATCATAAGTAAAAACATTGTATTTTTAATGGATATATCTGTGGCTAGGAAAAATAATTGTTGAAAGAATATCGTAGATAGGAATATATCTGAAATCACTGAGCTATTGTTTGTATACGTTATAAGCTTTAGGTATTAGTGGAAGATTTCATGCCCCAAAAATGCTAAGATTTCTCCTATGGATATCCTTTCTGTTATTTTATTAGTTATATTAGGGACCAAGCCACAGATAATTGATTCAACTGAGCTGAATAAAATTAACATCTATTCCAATGCCCAATAAGATTTTAATTCAGAAGGAATGAAAGAGAATGTTGAAAGAAATGGAAACTTATTCAGTATAAAAGTTAAGTTCTCGAAGATTCAATAACTCTTTTTAGAAATTGAGAACCTGAAAGTTTAGAATCAGTGACAGTGCCCAAGTATCCAGAGTTCTTCCAGTCTAGCGATGGTCCATGGTTTTCAAAGATAGAATTTTCGGTAAGGAAATTATTTTGCCGATTCTTTAAGAAATCTTATATCACATTTTTCGAATCTACGCCAGCACAACTCTTTCGAAGGGAATTTGGTTCCGCAACCGCTCGACGATAAGAAATACAGTAAAATTTCAAGAACTATATTTTTATAAGGATAATAATCTAATTGATTAATTGAAAGGACCAGTGGTACAATAACATATTTTTTGTCACAGTTTTGCAAATGTTCCATTAGATACATCTTTTCTTCAGTAAAATCGCATGAAAATTGCTTCTACAACTATATCTCTATATAAATCTTTCCATTCTCGATAATACAACATGACTATAATACCAACGGAATGAATCGGTGAAATTGTCTTTTGACATCATATTTTTCATGACATAGTAAGAAAGCGATAAAAATAAGTTATGTATCGGATACAAAATAAATTTTTATTGATTTGTTTTAAAATGTTCATAAAATCAGATATGGAATCATCTGCGACTGGGAGGTATTCATGTTGGAAAGGGAAACATTCTCATTCGGATAGAAATATTTTTCAGAAAATTGAAGAGTCTACGACAATAATGACGTTATTTTTTGTAATACATAACAGAAAACAATTACAAAAATGTATTGAAGACCTAGTGAATTCGATGCCACTCTTGCATTAATGTTACTAATTATTTCTGTTCCTTTTTTGGAAAACATTCTTCTTTAAAGTGGATAGGAGCCACTCATATCACTAAATGATTTTTACTAAACTTCAAGAAAACTTAATGAAAAAGCTTTAATAGAAGTGTTTCCTACTCAAAACGAAAAATATAATTTCAAAATTAATATAATTTAGGCCATCCCACCAAAAAAATTTCTACCTTTTTGCGTGAAAATAACATCGATATCGCATATGAAACTGATAATAATTTAAGTAAATTCATTAAGAACAATAAAGATGAAACTGAGGAATCGGATGAATTTGGAATATAAATTAACGTGTCTCTTGTGCTAGTTTTTACACAGGACAAACAGGCAGAACATTTAAAAAACGATTATCAGAACATAGTTACTATTTCGTCTATGGAAAAACAGATTCCACTTTTGCTATTCACCTCTTCAGTGGAAAAAATTGATTTGTTAACGATTTTTACATACAGAAAAGAAAGGTTATAAATTCGACCTTCTAGAAAGTTTAGGAATTCATAAATGCAAAAAGTCGCCATCTTTGCTCGATGATCAGATCAACTTAAATAATTTTCCTCTGTTGAATTTGTTTTAGTGAAGATTAAACAGGTCATGTATATAATCTCCGTTCTACTTAGCCTCTCTCCTAATAAATACCTGATGGATAATCCTTGATATACCTTAAAGTCCTAATAATATTCATACTACGTGCCTTGACTATTCAACATGATACATCGTGATTGATGAGTTAGTATTAACTCCAATTGAAAAAGTTATTGTATAGCGAAACACGTGTCGTGGTTTTGTAAACCCAGTTTATTGAAAATCATTTAGTGAAGCGAGCGTTTTTTGTTTACTTTAATATGGATTTTGAGGATCGGCCGCATCAATTCAAAACATTCTTCTTTGCCTCATTCATCTATATGAGTTCTCAATTAGACATATACAATCAATTAACTTTCTGAATGAAAATTATTTTTTTTACTTTCGGATTTGTTTTTTTTTGAGTTAGGGTCTTTTCACAATATCTATAAGATGTTATTCAATATCCAGCGTAGCTCAGATACTACGAAAAAAAAATTGTGAAAAATCTTTCTATTCAATATTCCATTAAGAATGTTTGTCTTTTAAAATTTTCATTGCTTTCATTAATGTGTCGTGAAAAATATAATCGGAACAGAAACACCGCACGCATATCCTTTCTCCTCAAAAGACAATTTTACCGATTTTTTTCGTTGAAACTATAGTTATGTTTTCTCATTGAGCATGTAAAGAATTATATAGAGACATTTGTTTGAAAATATGAACAGGATGTTCATAAAATCAGATGTTTCCCTTTGCTATATAGAGGCACTCGTGGAAGAAAACTTTTTTCAATGATCTCGACTTGTAAAATAAACTCGAAATTCTCACTACATAAACAAGTAATCCAAGGCAGTAGGTGTTAGAGTAGCTGAATAGTCTTCGTAGCCATATCGTCTTCCTATCAAACCCAACTTCTCTATCCCAGTGTAATTCGATTTTATGTTCATATAACCATTCTTGTGAACAACCTCCTTCGGTACTGTTTTGTTGGCGCTTTATTAATGACAGTGCTGTGATGACTTGTATTATCCAAAACTATTATTGAAGGCTATTTGTCAATAATAAACTCAAGCAGATTTTTTTTATTCATCATATCCAACAGTATACATTGAAAACGAAAAACAAGTTTCATCCAAGAATACAAATTGACGTAGGCCTCCTCCTTGAGATTCATGTACTCATGTAAAAAGTTAATATGTTTACTTGCGATATTTGAGAGTTCCATTAAACCACAACGCTTCAGAATTTTCCATGAAAATGTGAGACATTTGAAAACATCACGTTCTTCCAGTTCATCCTTTGAAGCGATACGTTTTCCTGGAATTATTATTATCATTGAATATTGTGTGATGAATAAATGGATATAAAATACTAACTGTTTTTGTACATACTATAGATCATATCATTTCCAATTCCATGTTGATCGGAACCATCAATATCTACCACTGGTTTTACCCATTTTCGCTTTTTTGATTGACTGCTGAATACTTCATCCCTATTGAATTTAGTTGCAAAACGCAGAAAAAACTACAAAAACGCGGTTATATTGTAATTGCACCCCACGCTGTTTTACATAAGATTACATTTTTTGGTCAATAACTTCATTCTTATTATTTACAACTTCTCAGTCCATATTGCTACAAAAGTGTGTTTTTTAACTATCCGACTACGGGAGAAAAAATCCACATGGGATTGAAGTTTTTACTTTTGGTGAAAGTGTGAGACCAAACCAGTGCATTTACCAAATCTTTGTAATGTAAATTAGGCATTTTTATCTGACGATCTTGGTGAGAACACCAAGTCATAGCTATGAAATTAATGTATTGTCCTCGGTTCTTAATACGTGAGCAGAATTTCAAATAAATCGGACGTCTGGAAGTGATTGAAAATTAATTTCAAAGATTCCGTCACATACAGTCATACGTTCAGGTGAAGCTAATAATGAAAACGTGTTGAAAAAACAGATAATGTATACACTTAACCTAACATTTATATAGGGTGGTCATTTAAGTGTGTAACATTTGAGAATCTTTAAAATTTATTGCACAACCAGAATACAAATAATGCCGAAAGTTGGTGCATGTTTTATAATCATATTAGGTGCACTTAGAATCGTTGCAAGTCAAACAGCATACAGGGTAGGTCAAAAAATATAAAAATTGCACAAGAGTACCCTTATTTCAGAAAATTCAGCAAAATGTTATCGAAAGAAGTTGTTTAGAATTAAAAGTAGTGCCTAAATATCAAAATATAGTCCCCCCAAGATTTGTTTGAAACATTAATAATTTTCCATTTTTTTTATATTCACCCTAAACATTCTCATAAATTTATCAAAATAAAATCAATTTTGCACAACTCTGTTCAGTTTCAAGCGTATTTGTTGAATTAACTTGGATTTTACATTTTTTAGGGAATCACAAACTCAATGTTTGTTGCAACGATATTGAACACAACTTTAAAATTTCGCAAAAAATCTTTTTAATATGCTAAAACAGTAGTAATGATAATATACATATTGAAAAATTCCAATTTGAAGTGGAAATTTATTAAAAAACTGTAGAAATTGATCGAGAGAGAGAGAGAGAGAATATATGTTTATTGTTGGTTGTTAACAAACACAATGTCATAAGTAAGTTTATGGATAATCAGTCAATTTCCAAATTTTGTATAGCTTATTTCAAAATTATAACACAGACATAAGCTTATTGTAAATAGATACGTTTCCACAATAAAATTAATAAAAACTTGAGAGGTGTCAAGGTTCCTTTCGATTAATTAGTGAAGGAATTGTAATAAAATTGTATTTTTTTAAGTTATAATAATTTTTTTTTATCATTAACAAATATAATATAATATAAACTTAATCAGTAGGCTCAATTTTAGTACATACGCATTGATATTGTAATATTAAAATATAATTTGCTTTTAAATTTATTAAAGTTATGACGCGTACACTTGCTAAACACACAATAATGGAGAGATTATAACGCGTATGACTTGGTTAGCACAATAGTAAAGAGAGGTTATAATGCGTACGTGCTAAAAATACATAAGCATTTATTATTGTCTGTATAAAATCTCTACTCACCTAACTCCATCAGCAATATCTGGAACTTGTGCAGAAACACTGTCAGGATTCATTATTGTTATTATTTTTTATTATTTATTATGTACAAAAAACCTGTATACACTCAACAAAAATAATCGTCGCGACACCACACTGTTAAATGCGAAATAGAAAGACGAAACGAAAATAACTGGCTTGCTTTCTATGAGAGAGAGAGAGAGAGAGAGAGAGAGAGAGACAGAGATACACGCGCACGCCGCACGGCTTACAAATACAGCAAAAAGTCTCGTTACAACTTTTGGTCTTAATTTATTCCGTCTAGCCCCCTTTCGCAACGCGCGATAAGGAACTTCGTTCCAAAATGTAATATAATACGATGACGGAACATTCGTGTCAATTCTAAGGTAATGAATAAATAATATAGATTAAACAAATAATATAAATTGAGAACATTCGAGTCAAGTCTAAGGTTATTAATAAATAATATAGATTAAACAGATAATATAAATTAAGTATCAATAAAAAGATAAAAAGATTGGTATACTTAATAAACTGTGATATCACAGTGTGTCATTATAATGATCTATATGCTTTTTTTTAAATAGTTTTAGCCTTGTTGTTTCTTTAATTTCTAGCAGGAGTTTATTGTACATCTTAATACCATTATATATAAGTGAGTTATGTGTCAAAGTTGAATTGGGTATTGGAAGCCTGAGTTGGTTCGCTTGACGGGTTAAATATGCAGTGTTTGTGACTTCATAATTGTCTCTGTTCTTGTGGATTATGGTCACTGTTCCCATTTTATCTATTGAAATGACTGTTAGTATTTTATGCTCAAGAAAGAGAGGTTTACATGAATCTTGCTTCCCGGCCTTACCAAGATATCTGATGGTTCTTTTCTGTAAGAAAAAGACTGACTGCATAAGTGTGTTACAGCAACCTCCCCAGAAGGCTGTACCATACCACAGTTGGGAATCTATCGAAGCGTAGTACACAGCCTTAGCGTTGGGAAAACCAGCTCTTTCATAACATTTCTAAGCGCTAATTTTTTATTGAGATGTCTGATATGTTCGTCAAATTTTAGATTTTTATCTAGATGGACTCCGGGGATTTTGATGTGGTGCTATTTTTGATAGTGATTGTTCCTGAAGAGATATCTGAAAATGTACATTTGTTATTTTGGTGTTGAGTGTTGGTTATTTTGGTGTTAAGTGTTGGGAAATTAGAATCGCACCAATCTTTTACTTTAATCATTCTGGTATGCAGCCTGTCTCTGTCTTTGTCATGCCATATTAATGTAGTATCGTCGGCAAAGATGGTGAGTTTTCCTGTGAGTGGGATGTTAGTCAGATCGTTGATTATAGGAGAAACAGGACGAGACCCAGAACAGATCCTTGGGGTACGCCATATTTCACATTACTGATATTCGAATGCGAAGACGTCCTTACAATTTTCTTTCTTGCAGTGATCTTATCCAAATATGACTGTTGTCCTTAAAACCGTATCTGCTAAGTTTTTGCAGTAGTATATCATGGTTGATATAGTCAAATGCCTTAGAGAAGTCACATAGAACCGCTGCAGTTGTTTCCGCGTTGTTGATTTAATTATATACTGTCTGCAGGAAAGCAAATTTGGCATCAGATGTATTTTTATTTTTTTGGAAGCCACAGTGTACTCATTATATTGTTGTTGTCTGCAAACTCCATGATTCTTCGTTTTGCTAATTCCTCAATTATTTTAGCTAATATTGGGATAAGAGATATTAGTCTGAAGTTCGCCGGTTCATCTTTATTGCCACCTTTGTGAATTGGGATCACTACCGAGGTTTTGAGAAAATGTGGAAAGAGTCCCTCTGTGAATGATCTGTTGATGAATTCGACCAGGACATTAACTGCATCGTCAGGAAGGTTTTCAAATGTTTTTATGGAGATGTCATCTAAACCAGAGGTCCATTTTTATGTCTCGGAATACGTCATTCAATTAAGTTAGATTGGTGCTGTTCAAAGAAAATGAATTTTTTATGTTGACACTTTCTAGATACATTGAATGGATCATGAGTTGGAGTGATGAGATTATTAAGTTTTTCGGCTATGGAACAGTAAACATTATTTGAGATTTCCGGCTTTAAGTTCAGATCCGTTGAAGTTGCTTCAACCTCTTTTCCCCTGAGTTATTCAATTATTGCCCAGCTTTCTTTAGCTTTGTTGTCAGAATCGTCTATTTTTTTATTGAAATATGCGTTCTTCATGGCTCTGATGATTTTTCTGTACATTCTCCTATAATTATTGAAATAATTATGGAAAAAGAGATCATCAGTGAATTTTCTGATATGATGAAGTGACCTAAGGTTTCTAGAATAGATTTTTATGCCTTTAGTGATCCAAGGTTTGAGTTTTTTCTTATTGATGCTGATTTTAGGAAATGCTATTTGATTTTTTTTTTATAATTCCTTCATAGAAGGTTTTGAAGGGATCTTTCGCTAGCATTAGGTTTGGCCATGTGATTTCTGAGCATTGGTGATGAAATCAAAGATAATTCTTCGTACTATAAATTCTTCCATAGTTATGTTTTTTGGTATTTGTATGAATCCGAGTGACTGTGCTATATCTAGCTTCGTGGTCTGACAAACCGGATTGTAAAACTATACATGATGTAGCAGAATCGTCAATATTTGAACAGAATCATGGTTGATGAGAATTGTGATATGCGAGTGGGAGATCTAACATAATTTGAGATGTTGGATGAATCGAGTATATTTGTTAATCTCTGAGTGGTGTTGTCATTTTTGTCCTGAAAATTAATATTGAAATCACCAGCTACGATGACTTCTGATCGGAGAGGGATTTCTGATAGAAGATCTTCCAATTTATCTAAGAATATATAGACATTTGATGTAGGTGTTCTGTAGATACATGCGACACAAATATTTAGGTTTTTTGAGAATGCCATGGTTATTTCAAATTGTTTTTCTTCACGCATATCATAGTACATTTCAGCCTTATTGAACGACATCACTAGGAATGAGTTGTGGACAAGAATAGCTATGGAGTGAGTTGGTTCTACTATAACTAGATACAATGATGTAGTCAGGTATGTGAACAGGCACGTCAGGTGTAGCCAGTGTTCCGGAAGCAGTAGCAATTATGGATAACCTTGCTGTTTGAGTAATATATAGAGTTCATCACCTTTGTTACAGACTGGACGTTAAGAGAGAGAATGGATATCATATTGTCGATAGTGGCCTGGCTTTCAGAAGAAAATTTGCACTTTCACTATCTTCATCACTACTGACATCACCTCTAACATCACTGTTATCACTGTTTTCCTCTTGATTCGTCATATCAAATTTCCCATCAGTGCTGCTGTTCGTCCTTTCTTCATCAGCTCTTCCTGAACTCTGATTTATCATCGATTTTTTTTTATCAACTTTTTGGCATTTGGATAAATTTTTTCGAGGTACAATTAGGTATAGTTGCGTTGCAATATTTGGGATTGCTTTCAATGAGATTTAGAATTGCTTTACTCAGGAACAATTTCGTGAAGCTGCTTTTTGAAGTCCATTTCTTTCGTAGTTTGTCCGTCTTAGGATGTTATTGCATTATAAGATCTTCATATGGTTAGCTCTTTTGTGGAATGAATTATTTTGTAAAGATAAGTTAATTACATATATGTCTAAATTTTTGTCTTTGTTATCATATCTATAGGGTTCGGTAATTATGATGATATAAGTGTTAGTTTGAGAGGCAAGCTTATTTACTACCGAAACATTTATTCTAATTGTTCATATTATCAATGTATCTGAAGTCATGTAGTTTTTTTATTCTTTCATGGCAGTCCCTACTAGAAGTTAATTGCTGCAATTCATCATTAATATGGATTCTATCAGTTGATGTTCCTTTTTTAGGCTTGAGAGATGTCCTATGTGGTTTTTTCCATGAGCTCCTGCTACTATCTTATTATTAATATTTGGACTATTTGATTCTTTGTGATGGCTAATTATTGTAGCTTCCTTTTTTGAGAGTATTATATTTACTCTGTTAATACCTCCAGTTTGTTCCAAGTTTTCGTGTTTATTGCAACAATCTATACTTTTTGACTGAGTCGCAAGAGTTTCAGTTTGTGTAGACAGCGTTTTTTTGGGCTTCTCCGTATTTCAGATAATTTTTTTTAACTTAAATATTTTATTATTAGCGCTAGCGATCAACTTATTTTGTTGCCTTAATGTCTCATTCAGTTCCTCCTTCCTCTGTTGCACTTCGCTCAGAAACAGTTAATTTTTTTTAGATTTTTTTACGTGTGCATTTTTTATCTCATTGCTTTCTTCTAGTTTGCATACAGTTCTCTCTAAGATATTGTTCTCCTCAGATTTGGATTGATCAGGTTTATCACAGCAGGTGATTTGAAAATTTCGAACAAAGGTTTTTTTTTGACAAACATGAAATCCTACTAAAATAATCGCGGTTACCCATGGAAAAAACGAATGAGGGTTATAAGTAAACATTATTATTATTATTAATTATTATTAACCGAACAATGTATCCATCATAATGTATGCACTAAACGCACCCAAATCTCAAAAGCAAAAATACAATGTTTTTAAACGTATTTGAATGTGGTGCGGATGGTTTCGGCAATTTGTATCGGCTTAGTTTTATTATTACTTATCAATTAACAAAAAGAAATGAATAAGAACAGCAAATATTTAAAATACAAAAAATAAAAATTATGTGTACAACATTTTATCGAATTATTTTATAAAATTCAATAAGAGTAGATCGCAGTACATTTGCTGGAATATTTCTGCAATGAAATCGTATCGAATTTTCAAGCTCCTCAACATTATTGAATGGTCGACCATTCAGGAACATTTCTAGCAGAATGAGCGGGACATCCATCATGTACAAACCATAATTTATTTCGTTCTTGTATACTCATATTATCCAAAAATTCCGTGAGTTCGTTTTTCAAACACTGTAAATAGGTATCACCATTTAGGGTTTTGGCAAAAAACTCCCCTATTGATTTGTTGTTGATAATACCGTTTTTAGGGAATGCTGGTTTTTATTGGCAATGACAGAATTTGGATTTTCGTCCGACCACCACCTTCAATTTTGGGAAGAGACTATTTGTTATGAACGTTGCATGTCTTATTGAAAGAATTGATGATTTCTGAAAATAACTCTTTTACATCATCAAACAGAACACTCAAGAATCATACGAAATAATACACAAACGGAAAAATTAAAGTCACAGCTGTCATGCTATTATTTTGTTAAACGTTTGGCAACGTCTAACAGAGTAGGCAACTTTTAAAATAAAATTTTACTAATTTCGTCGATGTTTAACGCATTTTATTGGGGAATACTACTTTGTTATGTTGGATATACATAATTATCGGAAACTACATTATTTTTTTGACGCAGAAATACTATATGAAATGTTAAAAACAAGGATGTAGGCGAATAATGCTCACGAAATAGAATAAATATTTTTCAAATTTTCAGTCCTCACGCAAGAAATTATCATTGAATAACGTATCAGGAATTACAAGAGTTTGGAATTGTTCGTAAACAAATATATTTAATTTTTGCTGGGTATTTTGACCCATACCCCTACCGTAATAGAACCAATTTTATGAGTAAGTCATGATTTTTGGCAAACTCACCTATTATAACAAGCTTTTATCACATTTGTATGTTTATTTCAAAGTTCAAATCTTGCAAGTGAATTTTGACCCACTTCTAGTTGTCCGATTAACATAAAATTTGGCACGTGTTCATAATTCCGGTGACAATGCATTATGAAATTTTGTTACGTACGAGATTTGTGTTTATGGCCGGATTCAATTCAAAATTGTTATGTGGGAGTTTTTGGGATCAGAGATTATGAATTCAGTCGAAGATTATTGATTTTTGTCAGACTTCATAAATTGAAGATGGCAGCTTCAACATGTCGAACGACTTGATCTTTAAATGGTCTCCTCATTGAAGAACTAGATAGCTCAAAACAGGAAAAAAGCTTCATAACAACGATGCTTCAACAAAAATGCATAGATTAGGGCGTACTAACTGAAAAGCTTAAAATTTAATAACTAATAAAAAACTTTTTGAAGACAAGCTTCTATACTTGTTAGGGCAACAAGTAAAAAAATAAATAAAAAAATGTCAAATTTTTCAAAATTTTGGGAACCGCGGTAAAGTGGAGTTGTCGTAGATAATTATTTTTTCTCATATTGTTTTTCTGGCTTATTAAGGACTTCCAATTTAAAAGAAAAGGTATATTTTTTTTTATGGACTATCAACTATATATGGTATTGATCTCTTCGAACCCCACCCCTTAATTCGTGACAATTTGTGACAATCCACCACCACTATACATTGAACTTACGAATTGTTTATTTGTACGATCATTGCTTCCGTAGTACTTCAGGGCAAGTGAATAATGACAGAGACAGTCATAAAGAGTGGAAACGTTCCACCACGACTAAAAGATATCACAAATCAATAAATTGTAAGCTTTCCATAATGATTGTTAGTACGACCGTCATCAACAGAAATCGAATTGAAAAAAAAACTTCACGAATTATCCTCAAATACCAATTGGATTGCCAATATTGCATTTTCAACTTCAATGCAATTGATAATCTAGTGTTGGATTTCAAGGAGTACGAACGTAAATAAAAACAATATAGATTCACGTTTATAAAGTTGAGTGTGTATAAGAAACAAATAATAAAAAAATAAGTAATAGAACACATTTAAAAAAAAAATATTTTATGTAAGCAGTGTACTAAAACGTATAAAATAAGTTTGAGTCATCGCTGAAAATGATTTGATAATTTTTTGTTGAATCATTTGGTTTCAAAAAGCTTGTCGTGCGAACTGCAATGAAATTAAAACTTCGGAAAGTTCGGAAAGTTCTTACTTCAAATTAATTGGTACCCACTTTCATGAAAACTTCACGCGACAAGCTTTTTGAAACCAAATTATTTAACAAAAAATAATTAAATCATTGTTAGCAATGACTTAAACTTATTTCATACGTTTTAGTACAGGACTTAAATGAAAGCTTGTCTTCAAAAATGTTTTTTATTAGTTATTTTATTTTTTGATTTTTAGTTAGTTCGCCTTAATCTGTTCATTTACAATAGAGCATCGTTATTACAGAGTCTCTTCCCTGTAAGTTTTGAGCTGGAATATATCATGATCTCTGACCACAAAAACTCCCACACACCAATTTTGAATAGTATCTGACCATAATCACAAAACTCGCCCGCCATACTGTAATCGCGTCATCTGAAATTTATAAATTTTTACAAAAAATTCATAATCTGTGAAACTGAAACCACCCACATACCAATTTTGAATAAAATATGACCATGAGTTCAGTTCGATGTCTGAGACAGTATAGACGTAAATGAATTGCTCTGCTATATAGTGTGAATTAACAGCATAGACGTGGTGTAGTACTAGAAAAATCAAGTGGCAAGTGGAAAACGATACCTAATCTGTATCAGATAAAATGAATACCAGAAACAAACAAGAAATAACGGCCATAGTCACGGAATCCATCAGTGAATTTTTGCTTGACAAAGAATTCATCGGTCAACTAACAGAGAAGATAGCTGAGAGAATCGAACAAAAAATTAGGAACCTCGAAGAAGAGGTAAAAACTCATAAAGTAATGATTGACGAACTAGAAGAAAAAGTAGATAGCTTTCAACAAGAAATCGATAATATCCATCAACGAGCAAAAGTAAATAATATATGTGTATACGGGGTGGCTGAAGAACATGACGAGAATCTGCTGAATAAGATACTGGGCATAATAAATTCCAAATCAATTAAGAAACTAGATACTAACGATGTTCAAGTTGCATTCAGAGTTGGAACACGTCATGAAAATCCAAGCAAACCAAGACCTTCAATAATAATATTGTCAAAACCACAGGTGAAGTTTGGAATTTTCAAACGTGGTACAAACATATATCTCAACGAAGACTTAACGAAGTGCAGAAGATTGTTGTTAATGGAAGCGAAATTTGTTTTTGGGGTGAAAAATGCATGGTCATTCAATGGTCAAATTTATGCCACAATAAACGGAAAGAAAACCAGGCTCACCTGCAAGAAAGATGTTACTAAATATATCAACAATAATTAACATTAATCATGAAACATGTCTCATTCTCTTTTATTTTATCAGTGATGAATTTATAAATGAACACTGTTAAAATGTACCAGAAGCTCTAGCTGTTTTGATCATATTTAACTAATATATTTTGGCCAGAGCGATTATACTTGAATCTAGCTATATTATAAATTTTTCTGCGAATAAGAAAGTTTTAATTCTACCTTCTTACATTTATTAACTCTATCCTTCTTTTACTCTTTTCTTAACCTTTTTCTTAAAATAAACATATCTTTCCTTAGTTTTCACTCTAAATTAATTAATAAAATACACCCATTCCCATTATCAACACAACAAGATGAATACGCTGGATTTTCTAAACCACATAGAAAATTATGAGGAGAGAGAAACGATTGTTTGTGAGAATTTGGAAGACAATGTGGAACGTTTCAGGGGTGAGCATTTTTTGAATATATTCCATCTAAATATTAGGAGTATGCGAAGAAATATTGATGAATTCCTCTTGTATATTCAGTCAGCCAATATAAGTAATGTTGATATTATAATATTTTCTGAATCATGGCTGATTGATGATATCCAAATTTTTTCCATTCCAAATTTTGATATATTATATAATGAATCTCAATTCAACCAAAACGATGGGTTGATAGTTTACATAAGGAAAGATATCAACTTCTCTTCTGTTATAAAACACCTTAGTGAAATCAACTTATTAGAGATATCGTTTCCGATAGGTAATAGATCATTTTTATTAACTGCATCATATCGTCCACCATCATCTAACCTGGAAACGTATTTATCAGATATTGAGTCCTACTTTTCAAATCAACCAGATGCAGATATAAAAATATTCATTGGAGACATAAATATAAATATATTAAATACATCAGATACACTAGTTAATAATTACATATGCACGATGGCTGAAATGGGATTTTTTTCATTCATTAATAAACCAACCAGAGAAATGACAAACTCTGCAAGCTTAATTGACCACGGTTATGTGAAAATTTCAAAAAAATACAACAATCTAATCAATCCTTATATAATTGAATGTGATATAACCGATCACTACATGTCACTATTATCGGTAAAACTTGATAGAAAGTTGAAAACAACCAATATATGCACGAAAAAATCATACACCGTCACTAATTACAATAAGTTCATGGAAGCACTCAAGAAAGAAACTTGGGAGTCAATTATGCAATCCAGAGACCCAGAATCTGCATACAATACCTTTTTCGATGGACTAAAAAAGCATATTGACAAATGTACAGAAGTGAAAAAAAAATCAAATAAACAAACAAAATTGAAATCATGGATGACAAATGACCTTCTTATTTCTATACACCATAGAGACAAATTAAAACAAAATCTTTTGGCCGACTTCTCAGTAGAAAAACAAAACGAGTATAAACTTTATAGAAACTTCCTGACAAAACTTATCCGAGAAACCAAAAACAAATTCTATACAAATAAAATATTAGATGCTAAAAATGATTTAAAAAAAGTTTGGCAAAATGTGAACGAAATAACAAACAGTGCAAAAAATAAATCTACTAATTATGATATTGAAGATGAAAACAAACAAAAAATGTTGTTAGATAAAGAAAAGGCTGACTTTTTCAATAATTTTTTCGTTGAAATTGGTGGTGATATGGCAAGTAAAATTGAAAAGCCCACATTCCCCGTTATAGAAAACCGGAACAATATCGCCAATTCAATATTTCTACACCCAGTAACGAGAAACGAATTATTCGATATCATATCTGGATTGAAAAATAATACTTCTCCTGGTCCCGACAAGATCTCTGTGTTCTTTATCGAAAAGCTCCACACGTACTTCATAGAACCCATATGTCACATTTTGAATTTAATATTTAATGTTGGAAAAATACCTAAATCTTTCAAAGACTCAATCACAACATCGATTTTTAAGTCAGGCAATAAAAAATTAGTAACAAACTTTCGACCCATAACTCAGATTGATAATTTCTCAAAAATATTCGAAAAATGTCTCAAAAATAGAGTTATACAATTCTGCAACAATAACAATATTTTTTCAAAATCACAATATGGTTTTCTGGAAAGCAGATCAACTGAAAACGCAGTTTTTGAGATTGTTAACCAAATCAACAACTGTTTCCAAAATCAAGAAAAATGCATAACGGTGTTTTTGGTTTTGGCCACGGCGTTTGATACTGTCGATCACAATATACTCCTCCAACGTCTAGCTGACATAGGTGTGAGGGGTGTTGCTTTGGAAATATTTGAGGACTATTTGACAAATAGAACACAAATTGTCAAGGTAAACGAATCTTTGAGCGACCCACTACTAGTTACCCGGGGCGTAACCCAGGGAACTGTATTGGGTCCTATCTTATTTCTCCTCTATATGAACATCTTCAAAATTTCTAATTTCGAAGGTAAAATAACTTCATTTGCTGATGACACAGCTATCACTTTTGTTGGAAAAACGTGGGAAGAAGTATACAATCAGGCTGAAATAGGCATCAAAATGATTTTCAACTGATTGAGTACTAATTTACTGAGTGTCAATGTCAAAAAAACCAAATTCATTGCATTTACTCCAACTACTAGAGACCAACCGACTAGAAACATTATAAAAATCCACAAAACATCTTGTGCGAATGTTCAAAATTGTAGCTGTACTCCTATATATAAAACGGACACAATAAAATACCTAGGAGTAAAAGTGGACCAATCTCTTCGGTGGTATGAACACATTGATTATACAGTAACTAGACTACGTAAATTAATCTATAAATTTTATCAGCTTAGGAATATAATAGACAGGAAAATGATACTGATGGTGTATGATGCCTTGGCTAACTGCATAATACGTTATTGTATTCTAGTATGGGGCGGTACCTTCAAGACATCGCTAGTCAACTTAGAAGTGATTCAGAATTCATTAATAAGAATTATGATGAAAAAAGATCGGAGGTATTCTACTAAGTCGTTGTATGATGACACTGGAATATTCGGAGTTAGGAAACTCCACATTTTTCAGAGTTTACTATGGACTACTGATTCTTCAATTACATTTGTACAGCATGCATTCAATACTCGTACCAGTTCAGTTAAGACCATGAATGTTCCACGCTGCAGACTCACGCAAAATCAAAAATTTATATCGTATCTTGGTCCAAAACTTTACAATACTCTACCTGAATCATTGAAAGGCATGAGAAACAAACTCAAATTCAAAAGAGAGTTGAAAACATTTGTTGATATTAATTATGATATGCTTCTACTGATACTTGAATAAGGAATAACCATTATTAGAGGTGCCTTCCAGAGCGCATCACAAACAGATCTCTCTCTCTCTCTCTCACTTCTTCTCTCTATCTCTTCCCTTCTTCACTCTGCAATATTAATATGTCTGGTTATATAGGATTAGAATCACTATTTTGTTTGGGGCTACAATACAAGCTTGCTTAGTGTAGCCGTAACATTCAAACTTTGTTCTCCTAAGACTATGTAATCTTTATATTTATATGTATATATTTTTTTCCCTCCTATGTTAGAAATGAATCTATATCTGTTTTATACCTGAATTGAATAAATTTACTTACTATTTACTTACTATAATCAGAAAATCGCATATCAATTTTGAATCGAACATGACCATAATCACATAACTCGTTCGCTCTCTTGAATTCATGAATTTTGACCATAATCACAAAATTCGTCCCCCATCTTGGGGCCGTCATCTTGAATTTATGAATTTTGACGAACATTTCATTTCATTTTCGACCCTGAGAACCCCCACATACCAATTTTGAATCAAAACGGACCATAATTACAAATCTCGTCCTCCATCTTGGAGCCGCCATTTAATTTTTTTCCATAATGCATTGTCACCTGTATCATGAGCACCTGGAAAATTTCAAATTAATCGGAAGACTAGAAGTCGGTCAAATGTCACTTGCAAGATTTGACCCTAACGAACGAACGAACTAACAAGTGAAACTAAATAAAAGCTTGTAAAAACATTACAGTTGCACAATTGCTTAAAAAATTGTGGACCAATATCTACCATTCATCGAATAGCTTTTTAGTTGTCAATCACTTGCACTGTATGGATATATGTTGAAGTTAATTTTCCTCGAACTCCAAACGTTCCTTCACACACCCCACCAATTCCCTACAAACCCGACTCCCAAGACCTCCACCGAAACTTTCTCAATTAACAAATGGAAGCAGAAACGGAACAGTCAGCATGAATGACTTTCTATAATACAGACGCATAATAACAACTATTCTTGAGCTCGAAACGTTGGCATCGTGTAAAACACAAGACAGCATTGCAAATGAGCGTATCTGCCGAGAAGTCGGGCTGACAGAGATCCAGAAGGGCGTAAGAAACTGTTTTCGTGGCAGGATTGTTACGCCGTGTGAATGTTGGGGTCGAATACAATGGAGAGATGACACCCAAGAAAGTTTCGAGTTTCCGCAGCGCAGGATTACCAGCGCAGGATTACAGCTCTTTTTTTCAGTTCAGTATTTTTTCTACTATACTGCGATATTCTGTGTACTTCAGTGATATGTATCCCACCAAAAATATGAATGTGAAAAGGGTTCTGAACAAAGAACATGCAGGTTTGTCAGTTTACTACGATAAAAAAATTGAGATAAATCCAACTGGGTGCAAAATTCTTCCAAAGTTCCTTTGAATTCACCTCCAGAAACACATAAAATTGTTTAAATTACAGAAATTCTTGCTTCTTACTGAATCTTTAGCTTGGCAAGTATATTTATAATAAATGACACGTGTGTGAAAACATGCCAAATCCAAAACTAAGTAGTGCACAACGACATTTTTTTAATTATTCACTTGTTATATATTTCTGTAGATGATCAATTATTCGTAGAGCATCCTCGGTGGTATTTGGAAAGATGTGACGTCGAAGTTTATTGAGATATCCTCTGGTTGAATGGTATGTGACATCAACATTTCTATCAAGTGATCGGCATATCTGACGTGAAATTCAAATGTACTGCGTGTGGTTGTAATGCTTTGGTAAGATATCACGTTAGTTGATGTCCAACTGACTATTGGTATAGTGGTGCTCCTGGTTAATGGATCTTGAGAAAACCATATGACTTTCATATTTTTTTCCTACCCAAAAAACAATTTTTTCCAATTTGAACAGTCTTTCTCATTCTGTTATTCTTTCATTCATTTCTACTCTCATTTCTTTTTCCTTATAACTGAACACATATATTTTTCCAATTTCTGTTTATGATTCTTCCGTCTCCAACTATCAGCACAATATCATTGGCGTAGTACAATTCAGTTAATTCAATTTTTGGAACGAAGTTCCTTATCGCGCGTTGCGAAAGGGGGCTAGACGGAATAAATTAAGACCAAAAGTTGTAACGACACTTTCGCTATAGTTGTAAGCCGTGCGGCATGCGCGTGTTTCTCTGTCTGTTTCTCTCTCTCTCTCTCATAGAAAGCAAGCCAGTTATTTTCGTTTCGTCTTTCTATTTCGCATTGAACAGTGTGGTGTCGCGACGATTATTTTTGTTGAGTGTATACAGTTGTTGAATGTAAACAGGTTTTTTGTACATAATAAATAATGAAAAATAATAACAATAATGAATCCTGACAGTGTTTCTGCACAAGTTCCGGATATTGCTGATGGAGTTAGGTAAGTAGAGATTTCATACAGACAATAATAAATGCTTATGTATTTTTAGCAAGTACGCATTATAACCTCTCTTTACTATTGTGCTAACCAAGTCTACGCGTTATAATCTCTCCATTATTGTGTGTTTAGCAAATAAATTAAAAAGCAAATTATATTTAAATATTACAATATCAATGCGTATGTACTAAAATTGAGCCAACTGATCAAGTTTATATTACATTATATTTGTTAATAATAAAAAACATATTATTATAACTTAAAAAAAAATATTACAATTCCTTCACTAATTAATCGAAAGGAACTTCGTTCCATCCGGGTGTCCCTTGACACCTCTCAATTTTTTTTTCATTTTTCATAAACTGACCTTGTACAACATCATCTGATATCAAACTAAACAGGATTGGGATTAATATACATTCTTCCCTCCCAAGTGTTTTACGAATTTATTTGATATATCTTGCCTTGAGTTAACATGGTTGATAGTTTTTATGTTTCCATTCTGTGCCTTTTTTTCAGTATTATTTCGAAATCTTCAGCTACCGTATTCGTCAACATAATCTCAGTATAGTTAATGTTGCAGCTGAAGAGTAATGAAGCGAGTTCCATTACTGGGGGGAGTGTTGCTGCTGAAGATTATTAATTATTCATTTGAGTTTAATTCTTTAATTCACTTTGTATATTTTGATCACTTTGTATGAGAAAAACATGAAACTTGTCGAGTTTGACAAGTATTG
>JAFIRS010002804.1:0-179809 GCA_018342105.1 Gonioctena quinquepunctata | reverse complement strand
AAAGTAAATAATAAAACCATAATAACCCAAATTAATGAAGGCGCGAATAAAATTAATAATTTCTATTCGTCTAATCAATTGTTAATGTGAGTGCAAGTGATTTACCTGATAATTATGTAAGTACGTTTGAAAGATCATGTTTGGAAAGTCAATTATCCAAGTACCTCATTCCTAAATATTTTGGTTATTATCATATACAGGGTTAAGCGTTAAGCCTTAGTCGAAAGTAAAAAAGGATAAGAATGAAGAGAAATATTGATATTAGTGACTACCCTTTTGTAGACCAAAACTTGACATACTATCATCTTCTATAATTGTTTACTAGAGAAATAGCATATTTGGTTTTAATTGGTTATGTTATACGATTGTGCATGTATTTCAAGATTAGATTAATTATATTCATTTTTATAACTTTTGCCAGTGCATTATTTCCTGTGAATTCGAATAATAGTAAGGTCTGTAACTCTGAATTATAAATGAACAACCCACGCTCAACTATCTCTCAGGGCAGAGAGGAAGACTAAAGCCGCTCTTAGATCTTCTTCTATGTTATTCGAAGATCTCTTTGATTAACAACTCCCTGGGCGATTAAGATCTCCCTTTCAATACATACTTGGGGTAATTATTAAAACCACCGACCATCTACCCATTTGGTAGGCGGTTAGGTACTTTATTAATTAACATCTCGAGTGTGGAGCAACCCATAACAATTGGTGATCAGGTGAGTGTTAATTTTTTTTAACTAACACCTGGGAGCCACGACAAAATGTTGTACGAGAATTCCGAGATCGATTTGCTTATGGTCAAGAAGTGAATGGTGGTCATTTTGAATATTAAATTCAATTGTAAAATAAATTAAAAAATACCAAATTTTTTGCGGTGGGACTCTATTCGTGAGTTCCACCATGGGGTTTAACCTGCTTTGTCTTCCTTTTTCAAGGGACAGCTGGCTTCGTATGACGATAGGTTGGCGAAATTTCTCAATTTCTGCCTGCGATCCGTTTACGTTTAGGCTCGAACCTTTCCTTCACTTTCTCCTCATAGAGGTTCCATCGGTTGACTCTGGGATTCCTGTACCTGCTGTTTTCTGCATAGCTGTTGCCTGCTAGTGAGGAAAGTATGTCTTGGTGATCCGTTAACGTTTCTTCCACCGATACAGGCCAGTCGTTGACGCCCCCCGTCCGAGGAACATAACGTGAGATAGACGATTGTTTGAGCCAGGGGCGTGAGGTAAGTGGGCACTGATCCTCTATTGAGGATTTCAAGGTTACTGGAATTCAGGAATTCGAGGGGTGTCCTACCCCTTGGGTTAGCGTCGCGGTTTCCTCACAATGTGTGGTGGGAGTTTGCATCACAACCCAACAGAAGGAACAGTCCCCAATTCTCGAAGTGCACGATTAGTGATGCTACCTCTTGTAGGGGGTTCTCCGTTTCGTACGAGAAACAAGCGGAGCCTACTATGACATCGCCTGGCAACGGAATGGTGTTGACCTATTTTGCATGATTGCATACCTGTGCCTTGCTCCGGAGGTGCATTAGAATAGCGATACTCCGGCTTGGCCCATACCTCTTATCTTGCCTTGGTAAGCCGACGGTTCCTGGATAAGAAATATATTTATATCGAGTTTCCTGACCTTGCCGCCTGGAAGTGCTCTGGAGGTCCTTCCGTGCTGGCTTGCAGAAGTCTCAGAGGGTCGGAGGAGCAGGTGGAAGAGACCGCCATTTGGTAGCCTAGTCCTCCTGTCCCTCTGTTTTACTGAGGCTGCCGTCCTGTCCCCCTGTAGGAAGACTGTCTCGGTCGATTTCCGCCAGGGTCACGTCCTCCGAGTCGTGGAGGGCTTTCAGCGGGTGTCGAATCATCTTCGACGGAGACTGTCGTCCCAATCGATTGGTCCTGTGGGCCCTTAGTTGAAGGGTCTACAGTAGAGAAAGGAGAGTCCCAGCTGATCAGCGCCTTGGTTGCGCCGACAAACAGAGCGCAGTTGGCCTACCTGATGCCGGCGACTGACTCGGTGTCCATTCCCATCCACCAGGCTGAGGCCACGCTTCCCACCTGTTCTGCTTCAGACCCTCCACTGTCCGGTCGACAGACCTGGGTTTTGCCTTTCTAGGGCATTGAAGATGTCCTGGTAAGGCGGTCTTATTAGGATACAGATGTCCGTTCTTTGGAGTATGAACCTGTCCGGATCGACGATATGAGACTGATGCCTCCTCAGGGCCTGATGTTAGTCAGTTCCCTGAGAAGCCAATTTCTCTTCTCTGTATTTGCTACAGTGACAAGCAATTTTCCCTCCCCTGCCGCGTTGAGGCGAACTGTATTGGGGGCGAGTCTTCGCCCGTTGGCGTGCTATTGATTGCCATTAGCACAGCATCGAGGAGCTCTGCTGTCTTATCTATTCGCTATTCATGAACTCAAGAGGTAATGGGTCACATTACTTCTGTTGTGAACTGCACAAGGAAAAAATAGTTTGTGTAGATTTTCCACTTTCTCAAAATTGGCCTGGAAATTGGAACAAAGAAAGAAGTGGATAGCTGCTGTAAAAAGAAAACAGTAAGTGACATGATGAGGATCAATTTTAATTTCACGATATTATATGTAATGATAACTAGCGCAGCGCGAAATTTGCACTGAACTGCTCCACTCAGAAAAAAGTATCGCAACGAGACCAGAACCTTGAAAACCTTGAATATCAATATCAGAACGTTGCTCATTAGCTAGCAAATTGATGCATGGATTTGGTTCATGGTATTTTTGATATTTGATGGAGGAAATATGAAGTTTGCTTTGAGCATTTTGCGATTAGGAAAATTATACTGGAGCTTATTAATGATATTATTATTGATTGCTGGCTTCGGTTTTCAGTATTAATTAATATTTGACATCTGAAAAATATGTATTTCTATTAAAAAATATGTCACTGAGGTGTGCCTAATAATATGGGCTCATATTGAATAACTTTGGCCATTAATTCTCAGTTCTTCAAAATTTCTCACATGTGCTAAGACCAATTCATTTCCTTCCATCACAGTTTGAAGTTGGAAAGATTTATTATGTTTCATGCTCTCAAATCTTTTCTTATTATGATATCCATTTGTTTAACTTACAAATATTATAAATTGCATTCAAATATCGACAGTGTTAGACATTTCTTCACGTTCTTTACTTGATTTCAATGGGAATTGTCAAAACATGGCTCATTATCTAACAAATTCACGGGTCCCGAAATGTTGCAGTCGCTAGGCGGCACCACTGACGTGCACACAGCAAGTATGTATAGATTGGGTATTCACTATGAAGTTTCTTTCTTTTAACAATTGTTAGTCCATGTGATTCGTTGTGACAGGTTTATTTTTTAGTATTATCCATGATTTTGGTATGAAATTTCCTTCCCGAACACCACCTTGTTTCGCGATCATTCTGAATGAGTACTAAGTCTTCGGTAATACGATTGATATTATAGCAATATAAATAAAGATGTGAATAATTGGCTTCCCTCAGATCCTACAATATCGTGGCAAAGAGAGACTAATGGAACTATTAAATTCAAGACAATTAAGTCTCCAATTACGACGAATTGTACCTAACAGAGGCCATTAAAGAAAACCAAGCAGTATTTTATATTGTGAGAAGGATATTATACTACAGATTGCGTTACAAATTGTCCGCATTATTTCGAAATTCCGCATTAGTAAAGAGAAGTATTCTGGATGATATATAATTGTGGAAATGATGTAATGGGGCTCTGACATCTAAATCTAATCTGTTTTTTCTGAAAAATATTTCGTATTTGTTCTCCTTTTCATTCAAGACGCCGATTGAAAAAAAACACTTAAATGCATTAGGGGTATGAGTATATGTGTGTGTTATAGTTATTTATTGTATAAAATAAGCAATACGAGAGCGCAGTTCGAGTGTTTGCTTTTCTTGGGTGTTTTATATGTTTACTCATAAACAGGAAGACTTTTTCCAGATTGAGGAATCATTCGATGTTCATGACAGTTGCTTAAAATTTATAAAATATGTTGTTCAAGGAGGTTATGATATGGTTTCCATGACAAATGGTTTGTGCATCATGTGAGTTAAGATTATGATAATGAGAGTAAATTGAAGAAGAGGAAAAACTACTTTCAACTGATTCAAAGTTAGCTTTCCTGAATTTCTTTCTCATTCCATCTTTCTACTAGGATATCTTCTGAAGTATGTATGTTAAAAAACCAAAGAAGAACCTCTAGATATGAATGCATTCGATATAAATATTCCATCAACAATTGTTGAACCTGAAAACATAAGAATTGCTAAATTTTTTGACGAACTTGTTCGGAAATCACAAAATTATTAAAAAAATAAAGTAATTTCATTTTTATTCTGTTCGGATGTGTAGAAGATTCTTGTTCGGCTGACTAACTTTTTCCCAACAAAATTTGCAGATGAAATACTTTCCAAATATTAACTTTTGGACAACATGTCAACGCAAAATTGAACTATATACATCAAAATTGCTCTGACGAAAATGGAGAAAGAGAGACTGGCGGAAGGGTAGTTAATGTTCTTATTAGAGTTGGGTTGTTTGGGAAACCCTCATAATGCAAGACGTTTTATAAGTAAATGGACAACTCGCATTCCTCAACTATTATCAACACATATACTACACGATCCAGCGCTACAAAAATATGATAATATTGAAGAAATGTCCGTACAGTATATTGAGTTCAGTATCCATTTCCGATTTGCTCAATCAGTGTTATCATCTAGAACTTATTTAACTTAATTTCACAATGCCGTCCAAAATGTCTTCATTTTAAAACGAATCCTATTAGTTTCTCAGAAAATGTTGCCCTCGATGAAAGTTGGTGCTTTGCCTAAAACTCAATACCAACTCGATAACTACGGAGTCAAATACATTAAATGATTATAAACAATGTTATTCGAGAAATTCATATAATTTATTAAAAAACAACCACGTATTTTTGTATACATTTTTTGCAACCTAGCAATATGGTCAAGTTGTGCCTTCCAATAGGTTCTGGCCGTTTATCAATCAAAGAAAAGGAACACCTCCATCTCCAGTATTATGTCCTGCGATGATCTCTCACCAAATTATCCTGAATATATCGCCAATGGATTCGCTGATTACTTCAGCAAATCATACATTCCATCCACAGATCACATTCGAAATGATGATGAGGTGCACCACACTTCTATCAACATATCAAAATTTGAACAAATTGAGGACCTATGGGCGATCAAGCAAATGAATCCTGAGAAAACAACAGATCCTGATGAGATACCAGCATTTGTTGTCAGAGACTGTGCGTAAGGTCTGGCATACTAACCATATAGTTTAACATTTACATCAAGAACTGTTCAATTTCCTTTTCCTGGAAATCTTCGAAGGCATGTCCCATATATAAAAGGGGAACAAATGTTATGTTACTAACTTCAGACCTTTAACGATAATCTGCAACTTTTGTAAAGTCTTGGACATTTTATTACATCATTTGTATCTTTTTGTAAGAAATAAACTGACACCATATCAACATAGATTCATGAAGAGTCGATCAACCATCACTAATCTCATGGATATCTCACAATACGTTGCTGAAGCAATCGATAATGGCAGTCAAACTAATGTTATATACACACACCCGTGAATGATAACGAATTACTGTGGTTGAAAATCTAAAACAAAATGCAAATATGTTTTGTTCTTTGTTAAATTCGGCAAAATTTTGGGTAGTGCTGCCCGCCTAATTTCACCCGCTCTCACTTTGACATATCCGAATACAATGAACATTCAACCCGACATTTGAATAATGTGGAATGTTGAACAGATTGTGTGGTATATGTACACATTGCAGGCTGCCTGAAAAAGATATTCAATTTCAAAAGTGAAGAAAACAACTAACCTTGTTATATCCAAACTGGTGATAAAATTGGAATTGGTTGACCTCATGCTCGGCTTTGAGGCACTTATCATAATTATCACATTCACTTTTAAGAAACTAACGACACAAACAATATTGAAAAGGGAAACATTCCCAATGGAATATTTTTATATCGCGACCATTGCATGTAGTGATTCAGAACAACACGTGAACTGAACACAGAATACCTGTCAAGCAAGATTCTCGCATGCACAATTTACAAAGCTGACTAGGAACAAAAGTTTGTTAGATTGTACTACTGTTTTCTGATTGGCTGGTGAATGAAAGATCCCAATTAACAACCAATCAAAAAACAGTTCGCGATGTGCAGGATAATTAATTAGAACAATATTGTGTTTGTGTTTTGGTGGTTCTTGAAACCAAACACCGAGCTATTCCGTGCGTATTTTGAATAGTAGAAGACGAGACAAATCACTCGTTGCATTTATGAATGAAATAGTAAATTTCAGTACTAGTTGAATTCTGGAGTCGCCAATCACTGTGCATATCTGAAATGAGGAAATGCTTTGGGCGTTTTTGTACTAGAAATATTAATATAATAAAAATTATTTTGTTATAGAATGGCAAAAAAATTTAAGAGACAAAGGCAATAATGTTCAAATTGATTCTCCTGCACATCGCGTAGAAAAAGGAGTTGTCCCTTGGACCATTTTTTGATTTGTTGGTTACAGATATTTTGAGAGTGGGTGTTGAAGATCGAGATTTTTTTATTGAATAAAGCAATAAGTATTGTAACTTTTAGATTGTATTGTAGTATAAACTGAACAAAAATAAAAACAAAACACATTAAGAACTAAACTGTTGCAAAATGGTCCAAAGTACAAACTGGTAGTGTACCTTGGACCTACCCATGTTGTACCTTGGATCACTTTACATTATATTGACCAGAGTTGACTCCAAAGCGCACCATGCTTGCACTTCATGCTGTTTCACCCACGCTGTAAGGTTTCGGTAATTTGGCAATGACATCATCCTTTACAAATGTGTATTTCTCTTCGTCGTCATTGATTAATTTATCGGTATCTTTAAATTTACGTAAGTGTCTCAGTTCCATAGTATTCTCACAGCAGATCACCTCCGCAATATAGTAGTAGGTACCTTTTTCTCCAGGTACTTTAACCAGTAGGAAGTCCCCTTCGTGTATATTTTCGTCCTCAATATTTTTCTCTTAAGTTAATTCCAGTTGCTTTCTTCTAACAAAGTCTTCCCAGTTTTCTTCATCACTAGAATTATTAGGTATGTCAGAATCACTTGTTTCTGATTCTGATGGTATTTTATGTCTTTTGGTCTTCTTGGTAACTTCAGCACCAGCTGAGTTGTTGTCAAATACCCGTATTGTTGAACTTTGTTTATTTTTTTTCCCGCTTTTTCTTTTTTTTATTCTATTTCGATTTTTTCGGGTGTATCTGTGAGAATACGGGATTTTCCTTTTCGTTCCCCACCAGTTTTATTTTTTCGTAAACCAGCCAGTGTAACACTAGGATCAGTGATAGAACAGGAGGGGATATTAGTATTGATAACTTGCACTTCTGCAGCAGATTCTTTCGCTTCTTCAGGAGAAGCTTCGGTGGTAGATGTAGAAGGTTGTTCTTAGGCTTTTTCGGAAGTGGCTTCGGTGGAAGATGTAGGTGGTTCTTGGTCTTCTTCAGAAGTGATTGTTTGAACAGTGTTATCTGCATTGGTTGAATTAATTTTGACACGATCGGTGACATAACTTAGGAACTCATCATCAGTAAATATATTTTCATTTATGGGATAAATTCCACCTATTTGAAAACCTTTTTGTATGTGGGAAGTGGTGAATGCTTTCGGAAATGCTTTTCCAACAAGTTCTGCAATATCATAAATTGAAATGGGTTCTGCTGGGTGCATTAACATCAATTCGTTACAAGCTGTATTGTAATACGTTTCTAGTGGACCAAAAACTGTTCTATATAGTGATTGCACTTTGTGCTGGTATGGGGATGGAATGTTACAAGGAGTATACCGTTACTTTTACAAAAGTCAATTGCGTCAATAGTGATGTGACTATCGTGGTTGTCAAGAAGCAAAATTACAGGATCATCTACAGAGGGTTTTACGTGGATTTTAAAATGTTGCAGAAACTCTCGAAACAAAATTTCGTTTGACCATCCGGAGAGGTTGGCACCTTCAACTGTTCCAATTGGAGCTCCTTTTGACATATATGCTTTAAAATTGACCCTTGTAAAAACCATCATAGGAGGAATATGATTTCCTGACAAACTTATTGCAGCAATTAGAGTTACGTTTTGCCCACGTTCGCCGCTGGTCATTTGTCCTATCTGCTTAATTCCTTTTGGACAACGAATTTTAGGGGGCACATGGACAGTGGTTAGTCCTTCCAATCACAGTTCCATATGCTGTGAGCTGGAAATTCTTTGCGTTTAACAACTTCTTTATAATTTTGGAAAAATAATGCCACATTTGTTTTATTAAATTAAGTCGACCTAGCCAGACTTGTTGCTTCAGGCTTGCGAAGGGATAACTGTGGATGCCTCGCTGGGAAGTGCCTTAACCATTCTTTGCTTGCACATTTGTCCCTATTCCATGTATCCGGTATATTCTTTTTATTTGCAAAAGCATATTGGTATGCCAAATGTCGTACGTCCCTTTTGGTTAACCCATAGTGAAGATGTGCAGCAGTTATTAAATTCTGCTGTAGACAATGTTCCTCTTCATTTGTAAAAACTTGCTTGGTATTATTGGAAGCAGTGTATTCAAACTCGGCATCTTCTGATCGGTTGAATTTACCGATGTGTCTAATTAGGGTAGTTTTTGACACAGCTGCAGCCTCTCGTATTGATAACACCTTATGCAATACTTTTTTTGCGGCACATATCAGATGTTCCGAACTAACGGGTATTCTTTTAGGTCCTCCTTTGTTTCTAGGCATTGTAAGGCAATGAACTGAGACGATTTACCAAATATCAACTACTAAAATATTAGAAATCAACGTTGAATAATAAAATTTATTTAAGAATTGTACCCTGGACCGGTCCAAGGTACACGACATACATCTGGTTCAAGGTACAACAACATGCTCAATTCACAATAAATATCTGTAAAACCCTCAAAAATGTTCCTGCGTTGGAAATAAATATCTCTTTCAATAGCCAAGACCATCATGTATGAAACACTATAGTAAAAAAAAATCACATTAATAACTTACTAGGATGTTTATTGATGTTTAATAACAAAAATATTCACTTCTGCACACCATAAAATCAAATCACTGACTAATGCCCATAAAATATAAAATGGCGTAAACTAAACTAAACTATGAAGCGATAAATTAACTGAGAATCGCAGCGATTCTTAAATATTCTCCAGAACCCAGAAATTTAGAGTGGACCAAGGTACAAGCGTATCCGACGTTCGACACCTTCCCCTACTGTTTTCTGATTGGTTGCCAATTAGGATCTTTTATTCTCCAGCCAATCAGAAAACACCAGTACAATCTAACAAACTTCCGTTCGTAGACAGCTTTGTGAACCGTGCATGAGAGAATCTTGCTTGATAAGTGTTCTGTGTTCAGTTCTTCTTCTTCTTCATACAATGGTCGTGTTATAAAAATACTCAATTGCAAATTTCCCTTTTCAATATTATTTGTGTCGTTTGTTTCTCACAAGTGACTGTGATAGCTATGATAAGTGCCTCAAAGCTGAGTATGAAGGCAACTTGTTCCAATTTTATCACCAGTTTGAATGTAACAAGGTCAGTTTTTTCTTCACTTTGAAATTGAATATTTATATCAGGCAGCCTGTAATGTGTACATTTACCACACTATCAGTTCAACGTTCCACATTATTCAAATGTCGAGTCAAATGTTTTTCGCATTCGGAAATTGTCAACGTGGAAGCAGGTGAAATTAGGCTGGCAGCGCTACCCAAAATGTTGTAAAATTTTACAAAAACAAAACATGTTTTCAAAAATGTTTTTGAGATTTTTAACAATTGTAATTCGTCATAAAATGACATAATACACTTCACAGGTGTGCAAGAGGTTTGATTACACCCTGTATATAAATTTCACAAAGGCATTCGACAGACTTGACCACGGAATATTATTGAAAAAATTAGTTCATTCTGGAGTTTCTGATTCCCTTTTGGCCTCATTTTCTTCATATCTACATGACATGAAACAATGTGTTGCTATCAATGGCTACAAGTCGTTCGAATACTTTGCAACTCCAGGTGTACCCCAAGGGTCTAATCTAGGCCCATTGCCATTCAATATATTCAAAAATGATATTGTTGATGTCATTGATGTGAACTGTTTGCTATACGCTGACGATATGACAATATACTGAAATATAAACGACTTTCGTGATTGTGAGCGTCTTTCTTGTAACCTGAACAGTATTCAAAATTGGTGTCAGCTCAATAATTTATCTCTGAATATTTCGAAATGCACTGTGAGGTTTTTCACACTCGAATTAGAACCATTATTCTATAATTATGATATCGATGGCAAAGCATTGGAGAGGCCAAAAACATTCAGTAACCTAGGGGTGATCTTTGATCCTCAGCTCACATTTATACTCCATATTGACAACTTAATGTCTTCTGCGTTCATAATGTGTGGATTTATAGTTCGTACAAGTCGAGAATTTACTGATATGACTACATCCAAAATGCTCAAATATGGAATCCTCACTATCAGTTACATGTTGACAAAATAGAATAAGTTCAACGACGCTTCCTATACATGAATAAGTATAAATGTAGACGTGAATATCTTTCAGTGATTTTTTTATGTAATCATCAATAATCAAATAGATTCTGCCGGTCTGACAGAAAAACTAGATTTTCATATTCCAACAACTGCATCTCGAGTCATCAGCATATTTTATCTCCCAGCAGCACGCACAAACACTCTTTAGTTTTCACCAGTACACAATATGCTATCGAACTACAACTCAAAATGCTCTCAGATAGATATATTCAACTGTCCAGTAAATCTTATCATATCCGAATTTTTCAAGTTTAATATCTATAAAAGGCAGTATGTACAATTCCGCAGAATGATGTTATTGTTTTATATTATCAGGTAAATTTAGTCCTGCCTACATTCCTGTTTTGTAGATGGGATTCATCCTGAACAACAATTATTTGATGAATAAACTTGTGAATTATGTGTCAACAGATATCTTTGAGCCCCCAAAATTTTTCACTGGAAAAAACAGTCTAGTTTATTCTGTTAATTTCATCAACTGATAGAGAACAGTTGCATTATTAGATTAGTTAGTAATTTACCACGTATGGAAATGGTAATCAATACGAACAGTTGTGAACTTTTTTATTGTAAAAAAAGCATTGATCCACTTCACATATTTTTAGCTTAGCCTTTGATTCAAATTTCTTCAGTTAACAAGCAAATCGTGAATTTCTTGTGTCGTTTAAAAATTATTATTTCAGTTGTTTGTAACAGATAAAGATGTTTTTCGCGGCTGTTTCAACCTATAACTGTTGATGAATTGTTTTCGATGCATATCCTCTTTTCAGTTAATGGAGAAAAGACATATAATGAACTATATTGTCCAAATTTTTTGGTTGTGAATGAATTCGTGGGCTAAGAGATATGTGTTGAAACTCATTTCAGATGTGTTCAAAATATCACAGTGATTTAATACACAGGTCAGAGTATAATTTTTGAGTTTTCAAATTTATATCTTTCGTATATATCTGAAAATGAGTATTTTACTAGCACATGGACAATTTATATGAAATTTATTGAATTAGTTTTGAGTCATAGCATCAAACTTCATAAAAACAAGATTTTCTGAGAAATCCATAAAAAATTGAGTTTTCATATGATGCAGTAGTCTTTTTGGGTCTCACTGCATATGTAGTATTGATCTCTCCTCAATCAGTCCATCAAACTAGAAGAGGATTTACGAATGGTAAATTTATAACCCAATCGAAATGAGCTGAACATAAAAATAAAAATACGTCCTTTCGGAAAGATTTATTCCACACACTATTTCTGACCAATGCATGACGTTTTGACCTGCTATATATAGCTCATCCGTTTGTCACATATTCGGCTGATTTCATCATATTCTATTGTATTTGACAAAAAAATGAACTATAAATATTTAGCTTTATAATTATCACAAAGTCATAAAGGAGTATACAAGACAAACAAACAGGGGAAAGGCAGCGCTTGAAATAGCAGTTGAAAAAATTATTAATAAAAACATTATCCTGATTTTGACATTTAACGTGAAACTTTTAGAAACTCGTTGATGTTATCAAATGTTTTACTTTTCATCGCCAGTTGCGAAAAATACAGGAATAAAATTTGTAATGATTTTGAGGGTATTCAATACATAATATGTATGGTGAAAACTAATTATAAATATTAATAACATAATTAGAACAATTGGTGATATTGACCCCAGCTATGTAGCATTAATTTCCGTTTTTTCCATGGAAGTCTCTCCAAAGATGAGAACACGCTTTTAACGCACTGAAAAGCAAAAATGCATTTAAATATTCAATGACAATGCCGAAAAGCGTGGGGTGATTTGTCGAAATCAATTAAAATAGTCCAGGATCCCAGAGCCGGCAAACCTACGTCATTTTAGCAAAGCAGAAATTTCGAGTATGAGTAGTGTGATATGTAGTTAAGAACGTATGCATAATTGCTAGCTTGCTAGTCCTTTTACGGGTAGTAGGTATGAAAGTACATAAAAAAAAATCTTACTTACGTTGAAGTATGGTAATGCGTTTGACAATTAATATCGTCCAGTTGGCCAAACGGTATAAGGCGCCAAGATCTATGCTCTGATATAAAAAACAGGCGAGGGTTCGAATCCCCGCGCCTGACGATTTGTTTTTAATTTTTCCCATCGAAATTGGGAAATGATTTTTTTTTATTTGAATATCCATCCCAAAACTAAATTACCCCAGCTATGTAGCATTAATTTCCGTTTTTTCCATGAAAGTCTCTCCAAAGATGAGAACACGCTTTTAACGCACTGAGAAGCAAAAATTCATTTAAATATTCAATGACAATGCCAAAAAGCGTGGGGTGCTTTGTCGAAATCAATTAAAATAGTCCAGGATCCCAGAGCCGGCAAACCTACGTCATTTTAGCAAAGCAGAAATTTCGAGTATGAGTAGTGTGATATGTAGTTAAGAACGTATGCATACTTTTGCATAATGCATAATTTTTCCCATCAAAATTGGGAAATGATTTTTTTTTTATCCCAAAACTGAATTACTTCTCAATTTCAAAGTGAAAAAAAAAATTCTGGCAGTGCTAATTTTAAGAGTTGAAGCTAGTATAGTTATTTGTTAGGTGTTCTTATAATAAATTGTACCAAAAATTTATAGTGATCTACCTGTTAGCCAGTATTAAAAAGAAGGGTAGAACACTGGATAGCTAAGTGGAGAAGGGGAGGTTATTGTACAATAGTTACGTTTATAATAAACCCAGGTTGAATGGAGAATGAGAGAAGTTTATATTAATCAGAACGTTCCATATTTTCAGGGCTAACTTCCTAGCCCAGTACGAACTAGGGATTGTGACAGTTCTACAACTGAAAAAACTAAGCGGGGGATACGTATATTACTATATGGTTTCAAAATCAGTGATTGAAGGCAATAGGCAAATTGAAATATAAAGTATATTCATCCAAATCCCTGCAAACCCATGAACTGCAAGCACTGAGGGGGGTCTCTATTTCTAAGGTCTACACCGGGCCCTTGAAGATTCCTGAGAGTGAACCCAATGACGGATTGAAAAAAAGGCCTAATGAATGAAAAGGAGAAGAATTATTACATGATCTGGGATAAATGGTAATTAATCCGTACCTTAGATGGCGTGTGGCCTCAGACACTATTTCAGCTCATAATCCCTCTAAAAAAATAATCTCGATAATCACAGAAAACGAACACAGAGATTTAATCCCCACACTTGAGTAATATTCAATAAAATTAACAGAACGTAATTTTAAATGAAAGTAGACAACACTGTGCTCTCGCTTGAAATCTTTTGCTACTGATTCGGTTTATAAAAATGTTAAATGAATCTCTCGAATAAGAATGCGCGAAATACTCCAAGTGGAGTACCTCGATTGGCCATCCTTTTTCACCTATTGTCAGTTCTCACTGCTGTATTCGTTTACATATCGAACGACTGACTATTCAGGTATTTTCTACGTTAACCTGAGGTCGAATGATAGAACATCCAAATTATTTGTAGAAACAAGGAAAATACGTATCCACCGCTTTTTTTTATTTCACGAGTCTCACAACCCCTAGTACGTACCTACTGACTGTTTTGTATATGAAACGTTCCGAGTGATATAAACTTTTTTTATTCTCCATTCAACCTGGGTTTATTATCAACGTAACTATTGTACAAGAACCTCTCCTTCTCCACTGAGCTCTCTAGTGTTCCACCCTACTTTTCAACTCTGGCTAACAGGTAGATCACTATACATTTTTGGTACAACTTATTATTAGAACACCCGAGACATAACTATACTAGCTTCAACTCTTAAAATCAGCACTGCCAGAAAAAACCGTATCATGTTTTTCATGTACTTTTGTACCTGATACCTGTAAAAGTGCCTTGCTTTCAAGCTAGCAAGTACGCATACGTTCTCAACTACATATCACACTATTCATACTTAAAATTTCACTATGCTAAAATGAGGTAGGTTTGCCGGCTCTGGGATCTTACTCTAAAAATATTATATTTCTCAAACATACGCAACCAAAAAGCACCCTATGCTTTTCGGTATAGTCGTTGAATATTAAAATTATTTTTTACACGCTTTATATTACCTTCACTTGTATGTTTGTTTGTTTGTTTGTAACCGACTCCTTTGGGCGCGATTTTGAACCACTTCCAGACGTCCGAATGATTTGAAATTTGGCAGGTGTACATTATTCCGGTGACAATGCATTGAGAAAAATTTGTGGAGAAAAAACAAAATGGCGGCCCCAATATGGCGTACGAGTTTTGTGATTATGGTCCGATTCGCTTCAAAATTGGTATCCGAAGGTTTTTGTGGTCGGAGATTATGATTCTTTTGTCAAAATTGAGAAATTCAAGATGGCGGCTCCAAAATCGGGGCCGAATTTTGTGATTATGGTCTGATTCTATTCAAAATTGGTATGTGGGGGTTTTTGGGGTCGAATATTATATTTTTTTGTGAAAATTGAAAAATTCAAGATGGCGGCTTCAAAATGGCGGCCGAGTTTTGTGATTATGGTCTGATTCTATTCAAAATTGGTATGTGTGGGTTTTTGGGGTCGAATATTATGATTCCTTTTATGAAAATTGGAAAAATTCAAGATGGTGGCTTCAAAAATAGCGGCCGAGTTTTGTGATTATGGTCTGATTCTATTCAAAATTGGTATGTAGGGGTTTTTGGGGTCGAATATTATGATTTCTTTTGTGAAAATTGGAAAATTCAATATGGCGGCTTTAAAATGGCGCTCGAGTTTTGTGATTATGATCTGATTCTATTCAAAATTGGTATGTGGGGGTTTTTGGGGTCGGAGATTATGATTACCTAATTTGATAAGATCATTACATTTTTTAATTTGCAAAAAATAATAAAAATAAAAGTTTAAAAAAAACTAAAAAAACACGCTTTTATAAATAAACCACACTAAAAAGTGGGAAATGAATAATAGTTTAAAAAAACTAAAAAAACACGCTTTTATAAAAAACCAGACCAAAAAAATGTAAAATAAGAAAAAAAATAAAATAAAAAAAAAGCGTGGGGTGCATGGTATCAATAATTATATAGTACATTACACACCGAGGCGATACCATGCACCTTACGCTTTCTTTTAAATAAAATTTTTTTTTTTCTTATTTTCAATTTTTTTAGTCTGGTTTTCTATAAAAGCGTGTTTTTTAGTTTTTTCAAACTATTATTCATTAATTTTCAGTGCGTTGAAAGCGTGTTCTTCAGTTTTTTTATATTTATTGTTTATATTTTCAACTTGAATTAAAAAGGATCACATATCAAAATTATAAAAAATATTGTGTGGAACACGTTGAGAAACCCTATTTTTTGTAATTTGCTTTCTTTTGCGGAACTTGGTTCGCTCGTTCCGCAGAAATTCGGTCGTTACGAAAAGTAGTGCTTTTTCCAACTGGTTGCACTATTTATATACTAGCTTTTATTCAAATACGCTAAAAAGTAAAACATAATTGCTTTGGATTTGTGACGTAGGTTATTCCGAGAATTATAGATTCAAGAGCTTGTCGCGCAAAGTTTTCAGTTTGAATATGAATCTATAATTCACGGAATAATCTACGTCACATATCCAAAGCAATTATTTTTTACTTTATAACGCATTTGAATGAAAGCTTGTATTTTTATTAATTATTTTATTCTGTGCTTTTCAGTATGTACGACTCAATCTATGAATTTTTGTTAAAGCATCGTTATTATGAGGCCTTTATCCTGGAAGTTCTGAGCTATCTAGTTCTTCCTGGATCTGTCATCTGCAATTTATGAATTTTGACAAAAAACCAATAATATTCGATTGAATTCACAATCTCCGACCCCAAAAACCCCGATATACCAATTTTGAATTGAAACGGTCCATAATCACAAAACTCGTCCACCATCCTAGAGTCGCCATCTTGAATTTATGAATTTTGACAATAAATTCATAATTTCCGATCCATCATCTTAGATCTATGAATTTTGACAAAAACTTCATAATCACCGACCCCGAAAACCCACACAGACCAATTTTTTATATAATTGGAACATAATCGAAGGTATGCGCCATCTTGGATCCGCCATTTTGATTTTATAAACTTTGACAATAAATTCATGATTTTTGACCCCGAAAACCGCCACATATCAATTTGGAATTGAATCCGGCCCGTTTGAAAAAATCGTCCCCCATCTTGAAGCACCCCGCTTGAATTTGTGAATTTTGACAAAAAAATCATAATGTTCGACCCCGAAAACCTCCACATACCAATTTTGATTCGAATCGGACCATAAACACAAATCTCGTCAGCCATCTTGGAGCCACCATTTTTTCCATAATGCATTGTCACGGGAACTATGACCACCTGCCAAATTTCACGTTATTCGGGCAACTGGAAGTTGGTCGAATTTAACTCGTAAGATTTCATTACACACTTCGGGACAGGTGAAACTGAATATAAGCTTGTAAGAATAACTAATTTCAAGGAAATTTGTGAAATAAATGAAATCCACGAGAGCAGAGAGCCATGAAAGGAGTCGGAAAAAAGTATTTTAATACTCATCGAGCAAGTAAAGAGGCTGTGAAGACAATTCAGAATCTTAATATCGGCGTGACAAACTTGTAGCAAAACGCATAGTGTCTATTTCACCACAAATATTTCTTTCTCAACATTCGACAGAATTCACGGTTTACATAGAAACAAACCTTGATCTGTCAAATAGTTCCAAAGGGACGACCACCCACTCATTGTAAGGGCTATCTAGTTTCCAGGTAAAAGTGGATGAATAATTTATTTCATCGACATGAAATGTCATTTACGGCATTCGAATGGAGAGTTACAAAAGATTTTCCTGAGAGAATGTGATGTTATGTAATGATTTGTAACAGAAAATATTGTTATGAATAAGGAATTAGAAGGCTGAGAGGTATTTTTCAAGGCACTTAGAACTCCCAACTCGCGAGGAAAAATAAATGTCAGAATTATTGACTATGTGCGAGGGGCTTGGTGGGTACAGTCAAATCGATCGCAGCGCACGCTGTAGCGGAAATGTGAGACATATCAAATTTATTTTGATAATTTCACGTTAAATTCGTTGTGTTGTGAACTGTACAAATAATAGAAAAAATAGTGTGTGTAAATTTTTTTATTTTTCAAAATCAGTCTGGAGATCGGAGCAAAGAAAGAAATGGATAGCTAATGTGAAAAGAAAAAAGAAAGTGGCAACCTTATATTACGATTTCATTGAATCAATTTTATATTCGCGATATTATAAGTTCACACGTTTGTACAAATGTTCCATGGCAAGAAGGAACATAGTAGTCTCACCAAATCAACAAATCTGAAAAAATAACTGAACTGAACCCAGCTAAAGTCAACAACAATGCAGGGTACTTACATTCAAATATATTTTGTAGGGTGTTAATGTCACAGAGGCTTGTATCAAATAACTTTTGCCATCATTTCTCGGTTCTTCACCATTTCTCGCATATTGTGCTGAAACTAATTCATTACCTTCCAGCACAGTTTGAGATTGGAAAGATATGGCACAAACTGTTGAGAAAAAAAATAATAAAGAAAAAGGCAGAATGATAAACTCATCGAATCTAGCCGGCTTCCTGATTTCCAACCTGTCTCTTCTTGCAGTAACTAATAGCGTACTGTTTGTCGATTGTGATCAAGATAATTGGTTTGTTGATAACGGTGCAACTGATCATATTAATAACCGAATCCAAATCATTCGATGAAACTCACACAGCGAATGGAGGTTTCATTGAAGCTATCGGGAATGGCACGATTACTGTAGAAGCATGCAATAAAGGCTAATCACGGAAATTCCCGCCACTCAGAACTCCCAGAAAACTTATACACGTTCCAAGGAGTCTCTGAATCCCGGGTCTTGAACAGATGAAGGGTAATGTACAGAAGACCTCATAGATCGAGGTACGGAGAGGCTGAATAGCCATATCGACCCCCTTCTACAATCTATGAAAGTAACTTGAGAAGGGTTCAGAAGCAATGTGAGCCTAAAATATGCTAATAATCCAATCTTTAGAGCTCATGTGGACTATATTGGACCGTTTCGGAATCATGAGGTAATGGGTACTATTTTTGTGAATACTACCTAGAAACTAAAGCATATCGCAGAATTTCTGAAACCTTCTTAGTGATACGACTGTTCATATTCTGAAATATTTTCTAGAGGAAACAAGAAACCACCTATCAGAATAAGGCAAATCAGAAAGCTATTTCAGCATTGAATCCAGAAATAGGCTACAAGACATACCTTTGAACCAAAGGTGTTTAATTCCTAAGTTACCACGAAAAATGTCTAGATAACAAACGATTTTTTTTCAATTTACATTTGTTCTTACAATGTCTCGATATTATGTACACTCCTCGATACCATGTATCCTCCTCGAGAAATTAAATAGTCCATAAACATATCCGTAACGATCATAATTTTAAAACCAGACATCACTCGTGTGACCTAATTATAATTGGAATTTTTATAATTAGATCTTGGTGAACTTGTGTCTGGAAATATAATGGAGTGAAATAAATATTTATGCATTACTCATCGCTAGGGTACATAGCTGATTAATGAATTCGAACTACTTAATGAACTTTGAGTGATTCTAATGATAATATTTTGATTCAAGATCACAAAATACACTGATCATTACTCTAGCAGTCATAATGAAAATTACACAATCTTTGGAAAATTAGGAAATATATACAATGATCTAATTCTTCTGAATGTTGATATCTGACGAGAACAGATGGAAAATAATAATAATCTCCGTTTATCACTGCATTGGGTCTAGTTTGGCTTGCTCCAGAAACAGGGATACGTTAGTCTATAGTAGGTGAACCTTGAAGCTTTCCCTTATAATATGGTAGTTGTATATTCTATGTGGTGAGATCGTATTGTAAGAGAACATACATTGTTAGTTATTTGTGGCTAACCTTAGGTATTGTGAAATAACACAATCCTTTTTTGAGTAGATTTCAATAGAAATTCGTGAAATTGGTCCCGCCATCACAATAAGACTATCAAAAAACATATCTTCGCTGATCATGGTCCAAAGAATCCAAAATATCATCAGTTAAAATGTTTATATATGTTTATATATATATATATATATATATATATATGGGATATAACGAAATTTGCCAACAAAAATCGAGGCAATATTTTTCAACCGTGTTGAACGAAACTTGGCCCAAAAATATGTTCTATCAATGCCTCGTATGAGCCCAAAGATGGGCCAATTCGATCCAGTAGTTGTTTCGAACTGGCGGCTATTGAAACAATAAAAAAATCTGAATTTTTCAATTTCATACCAATATTGGCAAACTATAGGTCTTTTGATATAGCTTTATTAGCACTACAACTTTCATTCTTTTATAATTCTTCTCTAAGATTAACACACAAATAAAAAATCGCTGTAAACTACCATTTATAAGAATTATTAATTTTTTTCACTCTGTATGCTCATTCCATTTGAGGTTAATTCGTTCGTGTTAACAGATACCATTTGAGTTTTCCTTCCGCCGACAAATAGAATATCATTTTTTATTTTGACATTCCTCGATTTCAATATTATTTTTTCAAGTAGGTACATACTGTAATTTTTTTGAGTGCTGGTTATACTTATTTTTTCTGATCTGAGTACGATTACTTAGAAATATTAGGAAGAATTCAGGAGATTTGGATCCGTCATCAACTTTTGATTGATAAGTTTATACAAGGTTTATACAAAAATTTTAATTCTATTTTTGTTTCCAATGTTTTTCTGACACAATTTGTTAGGTTGATTGGTGGCCATTTCAGAATCAACAAATAATTTCGGTGAGAATACAGTGAGAATAACTTAACAGAAACATTATGGCCACTAAACAGAATCACCTCGAACGTTTTCAAACCTAAAAGTAGAAAGTAACCATCTTGTACCACTTAAATATCACTTAGGAGTCACAATGACTTTCATCAGAGTATGATAGTTCCCCCATAGTCACCCCTATCAAGTCCTCAATGTGGGTCACCCCCATCAAATCTTCAATGTGGCAGACACTTGATTTTGATATGTAATGTTGGTTGCCACGTTCTTGCTATCATAAGTGATTGCCACAACCCAACCTTTTATTTTCATAACGATATAGTCAAACTATATGCAGTTCCATAGAGCCTCCTGAGGATCCCAACTTTCAGCCATAAAGTTTTTATTCAGATGTACACACACTCAGAAAATCGCTATAAATTACCATTGATGTTTTTCAATGAATTGATACATTCTGATTACTATCGTTTCGGACGTCCATCGTCTTGATGTATTTAAAAGGTTTTCACGACGTTTCGAATGCTTGTATCTGCAATCGTCTTCAGGTGAATACTGACAAGTTTATGTGCTACTTACCAATGTATATGACTGTCGGCGCAATGATGCGTGCAATTTCGCCATGAGCAGTAGTGCGTGTAAATTCGCGCGGTGTGGTGGTGCGTGAAGTTTCGGGCCTCTGCAGCTTGCCAGGAAGAGCAATCAGGGGTTTCCATACGTTCTTGATCTCAACGCTTGGTTAACTGAAGGCGTTATTGGCTTCGATGTAGGCGGCCTCTTTGAACTTTCGTTTGAACCAATGCTCCTCTCTATGTAGAACACTTGCGTCGTCCCATAGAACTCGATGGTGCTCAGTCCAGGCGTGGTCAGCGATTCCCGATTTTGATGTTTCTCCACGTTGAGTCCATTTCTTGTGCTCATCCAATCTTACCGATAACGGTCTCTTTGTCTCTCCAATGTAGGAATCTCCGCATTCACATGGAACTTCATAAATGCAATTCTTACTGATTTCATTTTTGTTGTCAGGTTTGGTCTTGGTCAGGAAACTCCGTAAAGTACTGCCGGATTGAAAGCAACTCTTGATGTTGAACTTGTTTCCGATCCTTCTAATCTTCTCGGAGACACCTCTGATGTACGGAAGGCAGATCACTCTGCTTTGTTGTTGCTCTTCAGATGTCTTCGTTCTCCGGAGTTGTTTCAATACTTCTTCTAGGAGTTTCTTGGGATATCCATTCCGGTGGAGGTCCTCTATGATGTGATTTAATTCGGCATCTAGGGACTCCGCGTCGTTGCATATGTGCGTCGCTCTCTCCACCAATGTTCTCACGATCCCTCTCTTCGTCGAACTTGGATGGTTGGAGCTGTAACTGAGGTACTGCCCTGTATGTGCCTTCTTTCTGTAGACGGAGGTGCGAATTTCATTGCCTATTCTCTCAACGTTCACATCGAGGAAGGGTAAGGCACTGTTGGTTTCCATCTCCATCGTGAACTTGATCGAATCCCTGATTCTGTTAATTCCTGAGAAGAAATCCTGGAGATGTTCGTCTCCGTGATTCCATACAATGAAGGTGTCATCCACGTACCTCAACCACAGCTTTGGTTTGTATTCTGCCTCCCGTATAGCCAATTCCTCGAACCACTCCTTGTATATGTTGGCGATGATTGGAGAAAGGGAAGATCCCATCGGGAGTCCGTCGACTTGAGAGAAAAATCGATCCTTTTCCTGGAAATATGAGTTCTGTAGGCAGCACTGCAGTAATTCCGATATTGCGTGGGTAGGAAGGTCAGTCCTCTCGTGCAGCTGGTCATCCTCTTCGAGTTTCCTTTTGATGATACTGAGAGATTTCTCTACAGGGACATTGATGTAAAGGCTCTCCACGTCGAAGCTGATGAAACGATCTTCTGGTCCAAGTTCAACATCTGTGATGGTGTCAACGAAGTGCTTGGAATTCTTGACGTATGGACTGCTATTCCCTTGTAAGGGTTGTAGTATCGGTAGGAGGTATTTCGATAACTTGTAGGTTGGTGAGTTCCGTGAGCTGGTGATCGGTATCAGTGGCATGTCTGGTTTGTGGATTTGCGGAAGCCCGTAGAGATGCGGTGGTTTGCTGTAGTGTGGCGTTAGATGTGATCGTTCGTTGTCTGGAATGAAGTGTTTGAATTTCCTCAGAGTGTTGTAGATCTTCCTTTCTATAGTGGGTGTCGGATCCTTCTTCGAAAGTTTATAGTTCCCTGTGTGGAGTAACGACTCTATCTTGTCATCATATGTTGTGGTGTCCATGATAACTGTGGCGTTTCCTTTATCGGCTGGAATAATCTTTATGGATGAATCCTTTCGTAGAATTTTTAGGGCCCTCTGTTCCCCCGCAGTGATGTTACTCCGGGGATTCTTCTCCTTCTCGAGTGTCTCTCTCACTTTCCATCTAAACTCTTCTGCCTGGATGGGATTCATCCTGCTGCTGGTTAACTCTACAGAGTTCACAATGTCCTGGATAGGTATTGTTTCAGGTGCAACTGCAAAGTTCAATCCCTTTTCCAGCAGGGACTCCTCTACTCCTGTAAGTGGTTTAGTTGAGATATTAATAATGGTTTTCTTACCTTTGCTGCTTGTTTGTGGAGACCGTGTTCTCCCTGCTATTCGATTCCATTTCTTCTAATGCCTCCTCTCTTGTTCCTGGCGGATTCCTGCGCATCTATTCTCAATCCTGGCAAATATGGGTTGATTGTCCTCCTCTAAGGTGTACTCTCTGATTTCTTGGAATCTAGCAGTGGCATCCTGTAGCAGCATCTCTTCCTTCCAACGGTGATAGTTGATCTGCGACCTGATTAGTGCGTGACTGGCCCGCTCC
The DNA here is from genome assembly GCA_018342105.1 of Gonioctena quinquepunctata. NCBI lineage: Eukaryota > Metazoa > Arthropoda > Insecta > Coleoptera > Chrysomelidae > Gonioctena > Gonioctena quinquepunctata. The sequence continues at coordinate 156,453 of JAFIRS010002804.1, read as the reverse complement.
ATGATGCGTTGTGCTCGTTCCCCGGGAATAGGTGAATTTACCTGGAAACCGTCTGGGATGATGTTGTTGTCTCTGGCTCTTCGTAGGAACTGGATGTGAGTTTCCTCCTTGGTCAGTTTCATCATTGTCCTTTCGTAGCCTCTGAACTTGTCGCTGGTGCCGGGTCCGTCGACGATGGACGTCCGAAACGATAGTAATCAAGTTACCACATCGTCTACAACCTTCAAACAAACGTTGATACATTTTGTTCACCCTGTATGCTCATTCCATTGGAGATTTTTTCGTATGTGTTAATCACATGCCAGCTCACAATAGTTCATCTGGTTTTGATATGCATGAACCATAAGTTTTCAACTTTCTCGAATTGAATATCACACAACATCTAATCTGTGAAAAACGAAAAATATACAGTGTAACGCATAGGTGCGTGCAAGCCAAAACTTTTTCCCATCCAAGCTATCGAGTTTTTTTCCAAACGATAGCTCCGTCAATGAGGCACATTCTACAAATGTTCCTATATAAGATACACAACTGAGTTCCGTTTATTTTTATGAGCAACCCCCATTTTTGGCTTTGCCACTGAATTGTCGATATAATGCACCCAGGTTTCTTAGACTCATCTGCTGTTTTTGACATGTCAATTCATGCGTCAAAAAACATTGTGCATAGACCCACAGAAAAATTCTTAACTTTAGAAACATCCATGATAACTCAACCAATTCGCCTTTTTGCTATCAGGCGAACTGGGAGTCGATGTTTCATTGCCTACTACGATTTTTTTTAATGACAAATTACAAATGGAAATATCTTGACTTTCCCAAATGCAACACCCTATATTTTATTACATCATTGCATGAAATTTTCTGAGACATTTCTGCCGAGAGAAATCTACTTTATTGAATTTGCGTGATTTGTTCCAAAATAAGAAATTTTGATTTTTTTCGATAAAAAAAGGGATCGAGTAGGCCGCTGTCGTAAAATTTGACACATCCATACAATTCTGAAATATGTTTCAACAAAATGAAATTGTAATAGAAACAGGAGAACATCACATAGGAAACAATTCTAGTATACGTATTTATGTATTATGTGAGTAACATTGTTTTTGTGTATCTGTTTTTTCCCTTCCTTCGGAGCTTTTCTCCGATGATTAATTGTCATTTCAAGCAATCTTTTCAATTTGTTTTATATATACATTGTTTGAGAACTTTATTCTAAATATCTTGTTTTTATAGTTCAGAGTCCTGAAGATGAAACAATAAAGTTCCAAAACGTCGACAATTTGAAATTTTGTTTTTTTTCTCTTCATCCCGACCGACCGACGCTATTCTACTGAGATCATTCTAGTAACCTTTACAAGAACAGGAAAAGGTTATTAACAGGAAACAATGTACACATTTTGAGGAAAGGCTACTCATGAATACTCAAATAAGTCACCATCATGTTCCACACAAGTAAAAACTCTAGCAAGCATTGCTCCATCTGTTGTACGGAGGGTTCTGTAATCATGTTTTCCATATCGTCGGTAGTTGTTGGACGATATCTGAAAACTCCTTCCTACACGTACCCTCAAAGGAACCTCCAAAGCAATAAATCTATAGAAATGAGATCAGGGGATCCCGCGGGCCAAGGAATAGTACCTGTCCAACGATTAGGATAGGATTGATCTGAGAATCCTTGCACTATCCTATGGTTATGCACTGCAGCGCCATTGTGATGAAACCACCACATGCTCCTTCTGGTGTTCAAATCTACTTCCTTTAACATTCTGGGAAGATCTTCTCAAAGAAAATGTAAATACTTTCCACCATTCAGCACATTGTCTAAAAAGTAGGGTACAATAATGTGATTCCAATAATTCCTCCCCAAACATCAAGCGAGCATCGCTTTTGGTGGTTCTCATCCAGTGAGGATTTTCGATAGCATAATAATGCATGTTATGTTTGTTGACCGACCCGTTGTTCTTAAACGTTGCTTCATGCCATTAATTTGAATACAAAACGCAACTCTATTCGCAATCACCATCACCATACAATTTTTGATGTAGGTTCAGATGAGAGGGTGGAACTTATGCTCCTATATTATTCTGTTCGTACTACTTTGTGAAATATCTGTTTCCGCTGCTATTTCCTTAGTGCTTCTTTCAACTTTTGGATTGAAGACACACGTGCTTCTGGATATTTTTATGGTAGATTTCGCTTGCTAATAAAGGATATATGTCAGCTTCGCCAATACAGTAGATCATATCCACTAATTCTTCGCAAGTGAAATTCGTTATTAACAATTAGACGTGTACACTTATTGGAAGTACACGGATGTGTCAAATTTTACGGCAGTGGCCTACCTGATTCGTTATTTTCTCGACAAAACCATCAAAATTTCTTATTTTGCAACAAATCTCGCAAACTTCACAAAGTAGACCATATATCGAGAAAAAGCTCTCGAAAATGTCATGCAATAATGCAATAAAATATAGGGTTTTGCATTCAAAAAAGACGAGTTATTGTCATTTGTAATTTGTCATTTAAAAAAAATCATAGTGAGAGATAGAACATTGACTCCGAGTTCGCCTTCATTTCAAAACATGCGCTGAAGCCTAAGGAATTGACTGGAGAAAAGTTGGTCTTAAATGGTTCTGACGTTATGAATTTTTCTGTGGGTCTATGCACGACGTTATTTCGACACATTGTCAAAAATTATTGTAGATGAGTATAAGAAACCTGGGTTTCTTGACAATTCAGTGGCAAATCCAAAAATGTAACATTGTCATTAAAAACCAGAACTCGGTTGTTTATCTCATTTTGGGACATAAATATTTTCAGAATGTGCCTCATTGTTGAATCTATCGTTTAAAAAAAATCAGTCAGTAATAGTTTCGATTGGATGATTATTATAGTTATAACTTTTCGAATAAATTAATATAGCGCTTGAAACCCAAGTAAGTACTATTTATGTGTATTTTTGATTACTAGATTGACTAGACTTTCAGGACTTCTTGATATCTTTTTGGAACTAGAGGTCAATCAAACCGAAAGGAAAACAGTTATACTTTTTTCTTTTGATTTGAGTAAGATCACAAAGAAATATTGGGAGGATTTAGGGAGATTTCAAACCTACAACTTTGATCGTAGAGTCCAAAGTTTGCACAAAATTAATATTTCTGTTTGTGTTTTTCAATGGAAAATATGTCTCATAAAATGTCAACTTTATAACAATACAAAATATATATATATATATATATATATATATATATATATATATATATATATTCCAACAATGGAAATTAGGAAGCAATCAAATTCGTGATAATGTAAATTGTAGATGACATATTGATAAAACATATCGAATGATAATATATTCAGTTGTTATTCAGCACTCCCATACTCGATTGAATTGTCATCAATCATTGATATATGTCATAAACGAAATTATTACTTAGTGCACTCGACATGATGAATGTGAATTAGTGAAGTAGTAATACTCCAAAAATGCGAGTCATATTCAATTTGAGCTGTAAACAGTTTGAATTCCTTAGCGTTCCCATGTGGTTTCAAGGTTCATTTATATTATCCATTTTATAAAGCCGATATTTAGTTTTATCGTCACGTTAGGGGGGAAGAGTTGACTAACATTGAACATTCATGGAAATTATTATATCGATAAACTTGTTCGCACATACATGAATTCGTTAAACATTAAGTTCCGAAATGACTATTAGGTGAGATAGTTGACAGGATTTCTAATATAAAAACCCTTTCTGACCTTGCAAGTATATACTGTAAGAAGGTAAAATGTGAATTCACAGTAAGAGTCCTGGATGATATTCAATTTCATGTAAATTCAAGTAAGTCTGCAGTGACGTCTGTCAATTTGACGAATTATCATATTAAATTTTCTGCTACGTATAAAAAAATTCTGAAATATATAATTCTTATTATATAATTCCTTTGCATATGGACATAAGTGTTATCGCATTTGCAATATTCATTATATTGTTGATATAGGTGATAGTTTTTTATCATTACACGTTCAAACATGTACGCTTATTTCCAATTCTTCCTCAGATCAGTGAATCCTCATCCTTCTGTGCTAATTGGAATAATATTGTAGAAATTCATCAATTATAGCTGAAACTGCTTGAAAAAGGTTAGAAATCAGCGTGACCTAACATTTCTGATAGTAAAATCGAATTAAACGGTTTTCTTCACATAAAGGATTCAATATAAAATTGAACCAGAAAATGGTAGATCTCAGGTGAAAAACAACTATTTTCCTGGCAAATACCACGCAGAACGTTGAATGATATTCACCTGAAAATCCATGCATACTTCCATATAATATCAATGGACATTGAATGCAAATGTTTCTTTCTGATAAGCTCGATTATGTTTAATTTATGTCGTGTTCACCTAACAATCCGCATACCGGTTTCAGGCTTCTTGGCCCTCATCAGTACGGAGTAGTCAACCAGCCAAAGGTCAAGAACTCTGGCTGAAGTGAGACCAACGTAAACAAACCATCATCGATCTTGTAACACCTATAGGTACGCCGGAAAAGATAAACTTTAACTGGCGGTACCTAGTGACAGAAAGAAACACTCCCAAATCTCCACCTCGATAGGTTTCTAAATAAAGATTCCTTCTCAGTAGGAGTGGCAAGCCCGTCTAGCATATAGTGAAAGATAAGTGCCATGTGAAGTGGAATGAATAGAAAAATCGAATTAAACGGTTTTCTTCACATAAAGGATTCAATATAAAATTGAACCAGAAAATGGTAGATCTCAGGTGAAAAACAACTATTTTCCTGGCAAATACCACGCAGAACGTTGAATGATATTCACCTCTTCCTTTATGTGTTTCTTCCTGTCACTAGGTACCGCCAGTTAAAGTTTATCTTTTCCGGCGTACCTATAGGTGTTACAAGATCGATGATGGTTTGTTTACGTTGTATCTCACTTCAGCCAGAGTTCTTTGGACCTTTGGCTGGTTGACTACTCCGTACTGATGAGGGCCAAGAAGCCTGAAACCGGTATGCGGATTGTTAGGTGAACACGACATAAATTAAACATAATCGAGCTTATCAGAAAGAAACATTTGCATTCAATGTCCATTGATATTATATGGAAGTATGCATGGATTTTCAGGTGAATATCATTCAACGTTCTGCGTGGTATTTGCCAGGAAAATAGTTGTTTTTTCTATTCATTCCACTTCACATGGCACTTATCTTTCACTATATGCTAGACGGGCTTGCCACTCCTACTGAAGGAATCTTTTATTTAGAAACCTATCGAGGTGGGAGATTTTCGGAGTGTTTTTTTCTGTCACTAGGTACCGCCAGTTAAAGTTTATCTTTTCCGGCGTACCTATAGGTGTTACAAGACCGATGATGGTTTGTTTACGTTGTTTCTCACTTCAGCCAGAGTTCTTTGGACCTTTGGCTGGTTGACTACTCCGTACTGATGAGGGACAAGAAGCCTGAAACCGGTATGCGGATTGTTAGGTGAACACGACATAAATTAAACATAATCGAGCTTATCAGAAAGAAACATTTGCATTCAATGTCCATTGATATTATATGGAAGTATGCATGGATTTTCAAATGAATATCATTCAACGTTCTGCGTGGTATTTGCCAGGAAAATAGTTGTTTTTCACCTGAGATCTACCATTTTCTGGTTCAATTTTATATTGAATCCTTTATGTGAAGAAAACCGTTTAATTCGATTTTTTCTATTCATTCCACTTCACATGGCACTTATCTTTCATTTCTGATAGTGTTGCCCCTTCACATTAGTAATTAAACACTGATTTCAACAAAATAACCTTTTTGAAACAATAACTTCCGGAACGGTATTCCACAAACTCAAACCAAAAAAGTTGGCTGGTGCTGATAACATTTCATGCTACATTTTCAAGGCGTGTAGAAACTCATTACTTCTAGAGTAAGATCCCAGAGCCGGCAAAGCTACGTCATTTTAGCAAAGCAAAAATTTTGAGTATGAATTGTATGATATGTAGTGTAGAACGTATGCGTACTTGCTAGCTGGAAAGCAGAGCCCTTCCACAGGTAGCAGGTACAGAACAGACATAAAACTCACTCACCTATGTTGAAGTACGGTATTATTTTAACACATAATATAATGAGACAGTCAAGCGGTCTAAGGCGCAGGATTTAACAGATTTGAGCTCTGGATTTCGAAACGGAGCGTGGGTTCAAACCCACGTTTTTTTTAAATTTTTTTTTCATTCGGAAATGATTTGTTTTGGGACGAATACTCAAATACAAAAAATCGAAACAAATCATTTCTCAATTTCGAAGGAAAAAACAACTTCAGGCGGTGGAGGTGGATGTGATTGAACCCACGCTTTCTTTCGAAATCCAGAGCTTAAATCTCTCGAATCTGGCGTCTCAACTTTGCTAAAATGATATAGGTTTGCCGGCTCTGGGATCTTGGACTATTTATGTAATTTCTAAATCAACCGACGAAGAAAAAAAAAGAACCACGCATAACTTTTCACAGAGTAGTCTGATCCTGATTATTCTTTTTTTTTGTGGATAGGGTAAAGCTCGAAAGTGGTCCCGTTTGAATTTGAAAATCCACTCCTATGCGTAGGAAAATTGGGTATGATTGATTGTTCACCCACTGAATTTTTACCTGTTAACCTATTCTACCACGCATAACTTTGTACTGGGTTACCCGATTTGGATGTTTTTTTTTATAGAATAGAGTATACCTCAAAGTTGGTCCAATTTGAATTTGAAAAAAAAATTACCCCCAAGGGAAGACAAATACGAAATGATTGATTTTCCACCTGCGAACGGATTCTGTTGGAACTTGGCACACATATGTAGTTCTGGTGACACTACAACATTATGGACACCCAGAGTTAATCTGGTGATGGAGACGAAAGACAGTCGAGGAAATTTTTCAATGGTTGTAGCTCCTGTAAACCATTGAAAAATTTCCTCGACTCGTCGTGTTTGGGGTAATTATATTATATAACAGTTAATAGTTAAAGTAAGGTAGGTAAGTGGATATTTTAAAAGTATTCAAAAATTGAGTGGGTTGTAATTAGTAGATTCATAAAAAAACAAAAACTTCTTGAGAAAAAATCAAACCGATGAATAAAGAAACTGAAGTGCGAAAAATAAAATACACCTTTTAAGTATTAATAACTGAGCTCCTAACTTATGTAAGTAACTCATTTTGAGTCGGCGCCAAACAGACAATCAAGGAAGATCAATAAATTACTTCAAAGAAATAATCATTACAAAATAACATAAAAATGCAATGTGAAATCTACAGCGATAAACAATAACATTCGGAATCAGTTACCTACATTAGTTTGGGAGCTTAGTTATCAATATTAAAAAGGTTCATTTAATTTTTTGCTTTTCAGGATTTTTTTGTTGATATTTTAATATATTGTTTAAAAGTTTTAACCAATAAATCATTAAGTACAGGTGTGAAATCCAGTAGCAATTTTGAACCATATTAAATCTTTACCTACATAAAAAGTTATATCAACAAACATTATTTATAAAATTAACGTCATTTTGACCTTTGAATAGGTTGGCGCCCAATTTGGCGGAAATCAATTAAATGTGATATTTATGTCCGAATTACCAGTACGAGAAAAAACACGGTGATTGAAAAGTCGAAAATTGGGTTATCAAGAGATTTCGCCCAATGGGCTGAAGGTATAAATGAATAAATTTGCCTTAATATCGACCCTTCTCCCTATATTCATGACCTGTATGAAGTATAAGGGATTAAAATAGCTCAGGTTAGAAAAGGAAGACAGAAGTTCAGTGTATTTACATCTTATTCCACCTGCATTTTTCTTCGAATGTACTGAAATGAATTTACCCAGCATCATCGGACACGAGGATATATCACAATTAACAATTATACCAAGCAAGGGAATGAAATGGTTTCAAGAAGTCCGAATTTACCTTTTTCCGACCTTTCTGAGTTATAAAAACCGTAATTGAGACGACCGAATCTCCTTCAAAAACCAAAACTTAATTGGCGTATTGCATAGTATGAAGTTTCTTGTTATGTACTTCAAATATACCTTCACAGCCTCATGGGTCAATAGAGTTATTTATTAGGTTAAATTCCACCTTAAGGTAACCATGAAAATGTGTTCAAAATACTTGAACTTTCAGGGAAAACTTTCTAATGAATATTAACCTAATTATCACCTCCTTCATGTTCATATAGTCAGGGAATAAACAAATCGCTTAACATGACCTATTTTGCCACCAATTAAGTTGCCTGGGCATTCTCTGTCCTAGTTTATACCTACTGTTCCACAATGAGAGCGACATTACTACTATATTCATCCAATTAGACTAAATGTCTACAAGTCAAAGTTACCAAAAATGAAATCCCCAAAGAAACTTGCTCTATTATCAGATATTGAAGCCCGAATCTATTCGGATGAGGATGACATGATACAATTCACTCTCTTCAAGTAATTTATTGTGGGCGGAATTCTAGAAATCTATAAAATGCCAAGTGGAAACTCGAATAGAATCCAACCATACAGGTATACCACCAACTACTATCGGGTAACCGCCACATTGAGAATATAATCCGAACCTACCAAAGATCAGTGCGATCACTTATCTGGTACATAGAAATATTATTCTACTATGGGCTCCACGTTTTTTTATGACGGCAACAATTTCAAAACACTCATCATCCATTATTATGAATAAAAATATGAAAGCAAATGAATGTTAACCGTCGACGTAGGCCAAAACATGGTTACGTTAGGTGAATTGAATGTTCAGAATGAATGCATAGATAAGCTTATTTCAGCAAGCTTCGTCTGTGGCCAGCGGTAAACTACTGCTGTGGCGTCCGTTAACGTGGAATCAATGTTTTTAAGCCAATCATAATATCTCGATTTTTTTTAGAGGCCAACAACTTGAATTGGATATTTTCGGGCAACGCATTCTGCAAAGTTAGCATTCTACGAGTGCTTTCAGACTATGCTGAACGCGGAAATGTCAAACTACAATTTTTGAGCCAAACACTACACACCATCTAATATTAAAAATGTTATGATTGGCTATTTCTCTTCCTATGGAAATTCCCTCTTCACACGAGATAACTTATCATGGATATGACAAAATGTGCACTGAATACAATTATCGCGTACTATTTTCAACATCACTGATATTTGATGTTTAATTCTAGAATAGACACTTTAATTTCAGAATAAACATTTACGGGGTTTTGTAGTATACAGTGCGTCTCACTTCTCATAGAAACACCCTCGTATCTTCCGTAATTTTTGGAGTAGAATTTTGTGATTTTCACGATTGTTAGATATACCAAGGATGAGTCTGAATCTATTATGGGGTTAACCTGAGTGACCTATACTGCGCTCCAGGAGCGATGGATAGAACTATTTTTGCGAAAAATGATATTAGGGGGCAAGATAGGCTCAAAATAGATTGCTCTCGTTTCAGATGTCCATTGTCTCAATGGATTTGAAAGATTTCCTCCACGGATCGAATGCTTGTATCTGCAATCGTCTTCAGTTGAATACTGACACGCTTAGGTGCTACTTTCCTATACTGCCGGATTGGAAGCAGCTCTTTATGTTGAACTTGTTTCCCATCCTTCTGATCTCCGATGTACGGAAGGGAAATCAGTGTATGTCACTCAGATTAACCCCAGAGAAAAATTAGACTCATCCTCGGTATATCTAACGATCGTTGAAACTTTAGAATTCTACTGCAATAACTACGGAAGATACAGGGGTGTTTCCATGAGAAGTGAGACAAATTCGGATTTTTCAGGACTGAAAATTTTCCAGCGAAAATATGGATTGGTACTGAAGTTGATGTCCTGATCACGAATCCGTAAGAATGTTGAGCCTATCTTGCCCTCTAATATTATGTTCCTCAAAAATCGGTATATCCATCGCCTTTGGCGTGAATTGTAGCTCACTCAGGTTAACCCCAGAAAAGATTTAGACTCATCCTCGGTATGTGCAACAATCGTGGAAATTACAAAATTATACTCCAATAATAACGGAAGATACGGCGGTGTTTCCATGAGAAGTGAGACACACTGTAATGTATGTCGTTTTCTCTGGGTAACTAGGTATGGGCTTGACAGAGATACTTGTTTTTACCATCAATAAGAAGAAGAAAATAATATTCATTTTGACTCCGTTTTAGGAATCAAAATGATAATTCGAATAACGAAAATATAAACTTATTATCCACAATTACAATCCAACCAGAGAACGGAACGTATAGACATATTGCATGAAAAGACATCCCATAACATATTTGTATTCCATCGCGTGACCACAATTAGAAAGGGTCTGGAATCCCAAGATAAAAAAATGGACTTCGAGGTCAGGAATAAAAGTTACTTTCGGCTTATAGGAAAATACGATTTATAGGTCACATATGGGCTAGACGCCATGTTTTATGGCTTTCACCGTTTTCGCCAATAAAAAGATAATCCATAATTTTCTGGAATCAAGTCAAAAAATTGATGTAATTGATATGTATAACATACATCTAGGAAATTAGTTTTTGCAGTGGTTGATGAAAAAAAGTTGAGGAAGTACACTCAATTTTATGAATTTCTTCTATACAAATTTGATATTTTGAAGGGGCCCACTTGTTTATATGAGTAAAATTCATTATCACAGAAAAGTTTGTATCGCAAATAAAATCCGAACTAGATGTGAATGCGAAACCATCACTTGCTGTACGTTTCTTGACAGTTCTTTTTTCATACACCATGCAGATTAAGATACACAATATACAGTAAACTCTTATCATTTTCTAACCTTCGATCGTTTGTTTTATTGTAGTGTTTGTAACCTGAAATAAGTAGAAATGACTACATTTTTACCATCAGTCGATTAGTCTGAAGGCAAAATGTCTTGATTGCCTGATTTTCGACTTCTGAATTACTTCCATTCATTCCCTATATTCGTAAATTTAAGGGAATTACATCATAATAATTACCTTCACCCATTTGGGTGCTGACCTATTCGAAGGTCGAAATGACTTAAATTTTAGTTATATTGTTTGTTGGGATTGGAGCTATACCATGCCTTTGGAAACAACCAGATAGCAAAGTTTATCCGAAAAACACAAATATAATAAAGTACCCTCATGAGGGACTGGATTGATATGTTTTCAGTGACGAAATTACATAATTTCAATGAAATATCTACTGTTACCGCAAAAATAAACTTGGCGTTCGGAAAATAATTGTCAGATGGAAATGAATATGAATCCAGTAATCGCCATACAAACTTTTCTGGTTTATTAAATAAATGGGCCCCTCCAAGGATTCAAATCCGATAGAATTCCGTGTATTCTACAAACTTTTTCTGAAAAAAAGAGAGGTGGGAAATATATTCACATATGTATTATTTTCGTATTTTATGACGGGTACTTATTGGAATGTGGTTGTTTTGAGAATATTATTGATTTTTTTGTACCTATGAGTCGATAAAATGTCTATAAGATCCTTTTAGACTAACTGATAGAAAAACAGGCATGAGACGTAAAAATGTTCCTTGAAAATTAACTGAAAATTGGTGAACTGAATGTGAAATTTCACCTTATAAATGAATTCAACTCCCTTGTGATATGAGGGTATGATGTTAAAGTTATTAATGATTTTCCATAGGCAAAATTCTCCTCTACCCAGACAGCACTGGATATTCCATGAACATTCATAGAATATCATTTTTGGGATATTGGAATATTCTTAATGTGCCAGGGATATACATATTTTTTTGGAATATTCCTAGAATGTACTGGTGGGGAAAATTTCAGATATTCCTTGAATTTTCCATGAGGAATATTCCCAGAATATCCAGAATATTCCATGAATATTCCAGAAAGAATATTCCTGGAATATCCTCTGGGAATATTCCTTATATATCCAGAATATACCTACAATATTCCATGAATATTCCAGGAAGGATAATCCTAGAATATTCCATGAACATATTCTATAAACATTCCGAGAATATACAAAGTAATTCAGGAATATGATAGTAATATTTCCTAGATATCCTGGAGGGTTTTCAGAACAAAATAACCATCCCTTGAAATTTCAGAAATTGAGAAAATGAAGAAAAATACAACTGTTTCCCCACATGAGTATCCTCGAATATAAAATTTCGAATTTTACATCAATAATATGAACTTCTACAATTATTCCTGACAATTCAAACAATGTATTTGCTTACATTCGCCAAGAAACAAAACTTCATTTCAAAAATTATGTAGTAGTGCAATACGTAATTGTTTTCCTCAGAGTATTTGTGGATTGGAATCGCAGGTTCCACTCAGAAAAAACAACATTTGATTCCCGCAGATTGCGCACCCCTTCCCTACAATGAAATAAAACAACATGAATTTGAACAGGTCTATTTCTATATAGTTATAATAATAATGACACATATTTTACCAACCCGTTTCTGCTGTCACTACGGGGACATCTCTGAAAAACAAGAATTGCAAGATCGAACTACTGCTATCTGAATCAGAAAAACTTGAATATATTCTATCACTAATAGTTTCAACTTGATAACTTAACTGTCTTTTTGCATGATGTGACGGAGTTTGTGTAAAAATTGCAATAAGAATATTTCCAGTTTCCTGGTGTACTTCCTTATACCAAGCACTGCTTCTTTTTCATTTAGGCATTTTGTAGAAAACGCCTTGAAAATGAAATGATTAGTGATATACAAATTGATTTTTTTGGAATGAAATGAATGCTAACATAAAAGTGTACTTACCACACTGTAGTGATCATTAAGAATATTTGTTAAACAATTCCAAACACAGTAGTTTCACATACAAATATTCAAAAGTAACCCGTACCAGTAATAAAAACAAAAGATGTCAAATGTCAATTTAAAATACATTGAACTTTACAGCTCTGCCATCTGGTTAAGCTACGACTACTGGATGAACGACAGACGCTGTCGCGCGCTGAATGGTTTTGATTGGTCGTGAAAGTGCACCTCGATATTCTCCGACCAATTATAATTTGGTCAGTACAGTAGTGTATTTTTGTCAGTTTGTCTGAACAAACTGGTCTAAACCATGGTATGTAAAACTTTAAATAATTATGACCTTAAAAACATTCACTATTAGAAAAAGTTTGTATTATTGTAACCTACGATGATGGGATATAAAATTCAAACCTCACCTATATAGATGACATCAGTAGAAAATCCAATAAAATCAGAGGTTTTTTGAAGATATATACTAGAGATTATCCCATCAAAGATATAAATGTGAAAAAGAGCGATAATCGGTAGAAACGATCTTCGGGGTTGTCGGCGTCGCGACGCCGAGAGAAGAGTTGATATCTGAACGGGTGCAAAGTTCCATAGCAGTACCTTGAATCATAGCTATAGAAATGTGCAACGTTATTCAATTGATTCAAAAGATAATTTGTTACGTTCTTCGATATTGAATTCATAATAGCAAGTTTTGAAAGCCAATAAATTACGTTCAATGAGATGATAGTTGAAACAAGCTTGATATATAACTTTGCTATTTATTCTATTTTATACTGCAAACAATTCAATTGGATATAAAACTTGCCAAGTTATAAATTCAATAACAAAGAACGAAACAAATTTTCGTTTTCATCGATTGAAGAACGTTGTACGTTCCTATAGCTATGATTTGAGGAACTGCCCTGGAACTTGGCACTCATTCAGTTTTGACAACTATTTTCTCGGCGACACCGACAGTCGAATGTCGTATCTACCAAACTTGGCATCCTTTTCACATTTATATTTTTAGTGAGATATAATTAATGTTTGAAAAGTTGTATCCTTTTATTTATCTGAAGGCGATTATGCTGCAGTGTTTTCTTTTCATTATCAATTTCTATATTTCTATATTAAGGCGGAAATATTAAAATAAATTTTAGTGCATGGAGAAAGCAAATTTTTGTCTTTCAGTCTTGATGCCAACAATTCTGATGCTTGTTTAGTAAGATTCAAATCTCTTACAAGATCATGTAACTCATTCTGTGAAAAGCATTTAGGCGCATTTGATACATCTTCCAAATCAGTATAATTTTCTGATGGGTTTGGTCCTTTATTGTCTTGTACTAAGGGTTCAAATATATTTTCACTCACTGAAGAGTCAGGTGAATGTTGCACTGGATTCTGAACACAACTAGTACTTGGGTACTGCCATTTAGCTCGATTTTGAGCGTTTATGCTTTTGTTGTTGATACTACATAACAAAAAATTAAACCGACGAAAAAATCAACTGAAGAGCAAAAAATAAAATAAACCTTCTTAGTCTTAATGATAATTGAGCTCCGACTCAAAATTAGTTACTCACATTAGTGTAGGAACTCAATTATCATTAAGACTAAGAAGGTTTATTTTATTTTTTGCTTTTCGCCGGTTGATTTTTTCGTCGGTTTAATTTTTTGTTAAAAAGTTTTTATTTTTAAATTTTTTGTGGCTGAAATCTACTGATTACTACCTACTTAATTCTTGATTACTTCCAAAATACTTACTTACCTACCTTACTTCAACTATTAACTGTTAAATAATATGATTATCTACTTTAACTATTTATTGTTGTATAATATAAATTATTTTTGAAAGTTCTGGTACAGTTGATTCCATTACTTTGTATATAATTCCATCCTTTCATAGAATGTATTTATTGTGACGGATGTAGGAGGATCTTTCAATGTAAACTACATATGTGTGCCAATGTTCACAAGTGAAAAATCAATCATCCCCTATTTTTCTACTGGATTTTTTTGGCACAATTTCTCCTTATTGTTAGAGTTGACAAGTCGGGGCGTTATAATATTCGTAGGCGGTTTTACTCTACTAGAGCTTTCTTGAGCCCCAATTTGGTTTGGATTTGAATTTATGAGATAAACACCGTTAATGGTTTTGAGTTTAGAAAGTACAACATACGCCTGTCCTTTGCTGAATATTAAGGAGGGTGCTGTCAAGACAAGACAAGACAAGAATTATTATTGCACGTGCCAAGCAAATATGGAATTGTTTCTTGTGAACATATGCAATATCGCCTATTGATCTACCTTGATACCAAATTTCCAGTTTCTAAATTACTCGGAAGTTGATTTGCAAGCTATGACCTGGTATTCTCACAAGATTTGGTGAACTCACTACCTAGTCAAAATGTCTTATTTACATTTCTAAATTTCGGTGAATTCACTAGTACGGTCTCAGTACTCCCACCAGAAGTGTTGTACAAAGAAATTTCAATTCGAATTTTATTTTCATTGATTTCAACCACGGAGTATAGAGTATTCTTCTATTTTTAGCCGACGAAACCAAAAAGGAGGAGGTTCTCTATTCAACCCGTATATATTTTATTTTCCATCATATTTTTTTATGTATGATCCCGCATAACTTTTTACTGAGGCGTCCGATTCCGATAATTCTTTTCTCAGTGGATAGGGTATACTTCGAATTTGGTCCCATTCAAATTTAAAAGATGAAATCCACCCCTAAGGGTAGCGAAATGAAGGATATTGATCACTCACCCTCTGAATTCTGCTCTGTTAACCGATTCTATCAGGCATAACTTTGTACTGGGTTCTTCGATTTGGATGATTCTTTTTTTAATAGATAGTGTATACCTTATATTTGGATTTCGACAGGAATTACCCACCCTTACGGGTAGAAAAGTAGGGGATAATTGATTTTTCACTAGTGAACATTGGCATACACATACGTAGTTGACAATGACAGATCGCTACTGACATTATTCTTGTTTCACATCCGTCAAAATCAGTATATTTTATGAGAAGATGGAATGATATACAAAGTAATGAAATAAACTAACCAGAACAACGAAAATAATTTATATTACAACAAATAGTAAAAGTAGATAATCATATTATTTAACTGGTAAGTAAGGTGGGGAAGTAAGTATTTTGGAAGTCATAAAAAAACAAGTAGGTAGTAACTGGTAGATTTTAGCCACAAAAAAATGAAAAATAAAAACTTTTTAACAAAAAATTAAACCGACGAAATACGGAACTGAAAAGTAAAAAAAAAACTTTTTAACAAAAAATTGAACCGACGAAAAAATCAACTGAAAAGCAAAAAATAAAATAAACCTTAGTCTAAATGATAATTGAGCTCCTGAACTAATGTAAGTAACTGATTTTGAGTCGGCGCCAAACAAACTAGCAATTGAATTAGGTGAAGCGTAAAATGATGGCAGCGAGATGCACGGCTGCGTTTTGATGACTTCTTTCATAGATAATGATCTTCGATAATTGTTTGTTTGACGCCAACTCAAAATCAGTTACTTACATTAGTTTAGGAGCTCAATTATCATTTAGACTAAGAAGGTTTATTTCATTTTTTGCTTTTCAGTTGATTTTTTCGTCGGTTTGATTTTTTGTTAAGAAGTTTTTTATTCGCTTACTAACTAGAATGCTGGAAAATAATCGAAGGTAATATCATAAGTGCTAAGGGTTTTATCGTTCCAGATTTTTGAAATTTTCGAGAAAGCATTTTTGGCTGGAAATTTTACTGAGTGCGATTTGCGGTCCTATTATCTGTTTTAATCTTTGATAATTAGGACGCAAATTGCACGACAGGAAAAATTCAAAAAAAGTTGTGATGAAATCCTCTAGCACGAATGCTATTCGATGAGAATATTTTCCAAATCAAATTTGAAACTGAATAAAATTACCCGAATTCATGTTATATTTAAATTTTCAACGGGGAAAATTCTTCTCGTTCCAAAATTGAAGGAATCGTGTCCGTTTCTAAATGCTTCGTTTTACAGAATCATACATTTACAATGAGTGCTCTTGAACTCGCCCAGAAACCGAATATATATATATATATATATATATATATATATATATATATACATATTTCACTATACAATCAATTATGTTTGTATCTGAAACGAATAAAAAAAAAGTTCCGTGATTCGGAATCGAACCCGAGCCTCCTGGGCGAGAGACTAACACGCTAACCACTACTCCACGATAACTGTTATTGATATTATGAAAATAACAGAATTCAATTATTCATTGCGTTATTTGGAAACCTGAGGCTTTAAACATGTTGAAAAAGGTATATTTCAATTAAAATATCAAATCACTGTAATAGTGAGTTGAGAATCCCTTATATAATAAATTTTGCATTCCGTGTTTCCCTATATAGGAATTGAATCAGTTGACATATAATTTTGACAGGACCTTAGTGTCGTTTTATCGCAAAACAATATCGAATAGACTGTTGTTCGATCAGTATAAAACAGCGAGGAGACGTTTTATCACTATAAAACTGATCTGATTGGTTCTCTGTTTGAAATTTCGGCCATTTGATTGACTCAAAAATCATGAGGGAAATGGTCTCTGCAATTAAAAAAAAACAGCTCTTTTATTTTCAATTATTTTCCAACGAGGGGTTTCACCTTACCCAGATTTGGGTTCCTTTCATTTTTATCTGACTCATTCATATTGTTGAGTTTCAATTGGATGACTTTTTTTCGAAATTTTCTCGTTAATTTACAAGTTGAACTGTTTTTTTTTAATGAAAACCCACTATTACAGAAATGGTTGAAATAACTCATCGTCATCGAAAATCATTTCTGAATAAGGAGTTGCATGATAATGGTGGATGAATCGTTGTGATATACTTTGAAGGCTTTTTCAATTCAAATTCAAGAGTTTCCTTTCAAAAGTTCATTTTGACCACACAACACGGGCTTTTCTCAATCGTTTGAAAACTGGAAATGATTGGAATTTTGAGCAATTTTTCAATTTCAGCAAGTACCCACCGCTGAAAAATGCTTTCATATATGCAATCTTTGTTTCGATTTAATCGTACCCATATATGAGTCTTTTCTATATTTCCAACAACTCGGTAGATAATTTTCACCTGATTCCTTTGCATTATAGAATTTCTCTGGATTAACAAGTTTTTCTTTTTGATTTCACGAATGACCTAGTTGAACTATTGCTTCTTATGGGAACCGTTGATCTACTAGTACGTTATTCTATTCTATTCATTATTTTTTTCCATTGTGTTTTGAAAGTTATGGCAATGGTATGAACATATATTTTTTTAAAGTACCTATATATGCGACTGCGTACCGTATCTATCGTGGGTCAATTTTCATAAAAGTGCAGTGTCCTTTCAGATTCTCGAAACTTACGATGATGATTCAGTCGCCCAGAGATATTTTGCTTTTATTCATTTAGATTATTGAAATTTTTATTTCAATACTTTTATTGTTCAAAAATTGCACAAGTAACCATTTCACAACAGGAAATCACTCCACACTTATATGGACATTTCGATAACTAAGTTATTTTCATCAGTAGGTAAAGTATACTCAGTAGTGTAGTTTGCAAAGGTTCTGCGGATATTCTGTTTTGCTGTCATGCTTAGAACATCAATTCGAAAAAAAAATCAACAAAATTAAATTAATAATAAAGTAACGCATTGATGATCTTGATACTGAGACGTAAAAAATATAATTACCAGTGAACAATTGTATAGTGATTCGAAAAAAACAGGATGATGAATGAAATTAAAGTATAGGCTTTCACTCATTCAAAACTGACGTGCGCATTCTGATCAAACTCAAAATGTACAGAGATGCAAATTTGGCGTCTTTAATGCTGATATTTTTCTATGTTTCTGTATACATTTCAGTTTTTGTTAGCTAGTTTGAATGCTGTTAGTCTAGGCCACTCAAACATAAGATATTCGAAGGTATGTGGGAGTCTGGAAATGGCAATGTCGCAAACTTTATCGAAATCAGTATTTTGAAATTAGTCTTGATTGTACGATTATTTTGATCACATGAATGGGGGTTCTGAACTGAATATATTTACGTTAGCTAGGATTGATCGAAATGTTAACGAAAAAAGAGAATAATTTGTCACATGCGCGACGTTGTTCCAAAGATCTTCAGAGTTTATATTTATTAGAAAATATTTGATTTGTTGAGTCCCATTTCATTTGGGGTCAGTATCACTCTTACAGTTGCAGATCCAACTTGCAAAACAAAAATAATTTTGCAAAGAACGGCATTTCCCCATATTCATAGAAAAAATATATCAAAACAAAATAATAAAAATTTATCTGGAGTAATATTTCTCGGTGCAGAATTGTACATTCTGGATGATTCTCTCCGTACATTCCCCAACTTTTTTGACAGGGTAAGCTGAGCCAAAGCTGACCCTCGAGTGACTCCTACCTGGTAGCGCTCCTGGACCGATGGTGTGCCCCTGGGCCTACCGTCATGGGCCTGCCCCTCTCTTCCAGCATCGGACTCCCGAGATCTTCGTCCCTGTAGTAGGGAGAGGAATGGTATCCGTAACCGTGCTCCGGCGAATTATTGCCCGACCTCGTCTGTCTCTGCGGTTTCCGACCGATAGGGCTGCCACTAGGGTATGCCCTGCTGGGGGAGCGATCCACCGTCGGCAGTCTTACGCCACGCGGCGATCGGGTGCCCCCCACATACGCGTCGCGGGACATTTCATGACATTTTACTGCATTTCATGGCATAGTCACTCACGGGGCAAGCAGAAGATGTCCGCCAAACTTCACTCACTCGCAAGCACACTGAACACTGGACTGATCAATGAATCGGGTGTAGCGTAAAGTGGCGCGCGCACCGCACACGCGACTCCTACACGCAGCCAAGGGCGTAGAAAAGGGGTTGGTTGTGACAGATGTGGGGCTGTAGGACGGTAATGACCAGTGGCGCTTTTGAAGAAAGAGTCCCCTGGTATGGATACTCAATATTACTTGAGAAACAGTCCATTATCAAGCGTATAAAAAATGTGAGGTAGTAAATGATATATATATATTATATATTTTTCAATTTCTCAGAATAAAGGTCTGATTCAGTCAATCTATATAATTTCTATCAACGACGTTTCGACATGTTATTTGTCATCATCAAGTTAAAATTTAATTTTCTATTTTTCACTTCTGCAATTTTCTTGTTTATGTTTGAGTAATCTTTCAGTAGTTTCGTGTTCTTTCTTCCTATTCTATTTTCCATCGTTGTGAAGTATCCATCCATTTCTTGGCAGTATCTAGTTGACGAAAATATATATGTGGTCAAGAAACTAACTACTATATACTACCCAAAAATGGATGGATACTTCACAACGATGGAAAATACAATAGGAAGAAACAATACGAAATTACTGGAAGATTACTCAAACATAAACAAGAAAATTGCAGCAGGGAAAAATAGAAGGATGTTTATGTGTTTTAACCTGAAGGTGACAAATACCATGTCGAAACGTCGTTAAAAGTAATTATGTGAATTGACTGAATCAGACCTTTATTCCAAAAAATTTTAATATTTATATATATGTATATATATATATATATATATATATATATATATATATATATATATATGGTCAAGAAACTAAAGAAAAAACATATTCGGCTGGAAACTAGATACTGCCAAAACATGGATGGATACTTCACAACGATGGAAAATAGAATAGGAAGAAACAACACAAAATTACTGAAAGATTACTCAAACATAAACAAGAAAATTGCAGCAGAGAAAAATAGACGAATTTTTCTGTGTTTCAACCTGATGATGACAAATACCATGTCAAAACGTCGTTAAAAAATTATATGAATTGAATGAATCAGACCTTTATTCCGAGAAATTAAAGAAAATATGTATGTGGTCAAGAAACTAATAAAATATATATATATATATATATATATATATATATATATATATATATATATATATATATATATATATAGTAGGGTGTTGGTTTTTCGCTCCCAACCGAAAATTTTGTTGGAAATGAAAAATAAAAAATCCCACAAAATTTGAGCCCTTAATATTAACATTAAGTACTTTCCCAGAGCAAAGTACTTATTGTGACGTAGCTGTAATCTGCACCTGTGAGATTGTACGGGTCACTAAATCTGATTATTGTAGAAAATTCTTATTTTTTTGACATTACTTCATAAGTGACTGAATTTATGGAAAAAATGTAAAGGGCAAACTTGTAGGGAATCGGATATCCCACAAAGAAGGTACCATAAACCGAATCGCTGAGATTGATATTTGTTGAGATATAAAACGTTAACTTTGTCGTAATATGAAATTTTTGAGAATTATCGAATCAAACTTTTCAAATTACGAAAAAGTTAACACTTTATATCTCGAGTAATATCACTTTTTCTCTGTAGAAAATTGAATTTTCTACAAATTGGTTATTACATTTTTTCCATGAACTCAGTCATTTATGTAGTAACGTCAAAAAAAAATCGAATTTTCTACAAAAATCTGATTTTGTGAACAGCTACGTCGCAATAAACACTTCTGAAGAGCATGTAATCCTGAGTACATCGCGGTTTGGTACGATATGATAGCATGAAATGCCGCTGAGTTATAGATATTCGAAAAAAAATAACAAAGTTTACGTGTATTTTAAATGGGAAATCTTTGCATGCTCTGGGAAAGTACTTAATGTTAATATTAAGGGCTGAAATTTCCAGGGATTTTTTGGATATTTTCACTTATAATACCACAAGAGCTTCAAAATTATCGGGTATTTCCCGATAGGTTCGTTGCAAACAAATTAAGGAGTCAAGTTTTTCAGGTTAAAAAATCACGAGCGCGAAGCGCGAGTGATTTTTCCTGAAAAACTTGACGACTTTATTTGTTTGCAGGGAACCTTGAGGGAAATGCCAGATAATTTTGAAGCTCGTGTGGTATTCGGGGGCTTATTTTTCCGTCCCAAAAAGTAGTAAATTGGTTCCAAACTGTTTTTTTTGCCTTCTCCGTATTAATGGGAACATTTCCTTTGACTTTTTTATCGATGGTGGACAGAGAACAAACTCCAAATCGACTCATTTTCATGCAAAATCTCCAATTGTCACAATTGAATTCAACCTGTCAGTTTGAAGTGTGGTTAATTTGACTGGATCATGTTTTGTTTTTTATATATAGCAACTACCAGAGAAAATTTTCAAAAAATTATCAGTATAATACCATGTAGGTTGTACCACGTGACGTCGAATGGTGCAATTCTATTGGTCGATATTTGGGTCGGAAAAATAATCAACAAAATTTTCGGTTGGGAGCAAAAAAAATAAA
Source organism: Gonioctena quinquepunctata (assembly GCA_018342105.1). Classification (NCBI taxonomy): domain Eukaryota; kingdom Metazoa; phylum Arthropoda; class Insecta; order Coleoptera; family Chrysomelidae; genus Gonioctena; species Gonioctena quinquepunctata. The sequence goes on along the minus strand of JAFIRS010002804.1, from coordinate 134,298 downwards.
GTCCTTAAAAAAAAACACCCTAATATATATTTCTTGACCACATATGTTTATATTCTTTGTTTTCTCGGAATAAGGGCCTTAATCAGTATATGTACTTTTTATTCGATACGAAGTTTCGACATTGTTTATGTCATTTCAGGTAATTTTTTAAAAATAATGTATAACATGTAAAGTTAAAAACATAATACGTTACATAACATCAAACAAATACGATTAAATTCAAAGAATAAGAATAACCTTTGAATGATATCATGTTTTAAACAACTCTTTGAATTTTAATTGTATTTGTCTGATGTTATGTAACGTATTATGTTTTCAACTTTACATGTTTCACATTATTTTCAAGAAATAACCTTAAGATGACATAAACAATGTCGATACGTCGTATCGAATAAAAAAAATTAGACTGACGAAGGCTCTTATTCCGAGAAAACAAAGAATATATATATATATATATATATATATATATATATATATATATATACAGGGTGTCCCTGGACTTCCTCTTTTCCTCACGGGAATGTATAGATGGGGTCAAAATATCACCAGTACTTTTCATAACTTTTGTTCCTGAAAGCCTTCGTTACCAAGTTACGGGCCCTCAAAATTACAAAATGAAAAATGTTTTTCTTTGATAACTTTCAAAGTGAATATTCAAAATCATCTTAATTTCGGTGATTGACTAAACAAATGAATTCCTTCGATGAGCTTTCATGCAGGAGTCAGTTGTTTTGCTACAAAGTCAGGAACGGACTACCCCCGATGGTCCACACCCCAAAACTTTGAAATGACAGATAATTTTTCAATAGTTTTCAATAAAATAAGGTTACGTAGACAATTTTCTGAATAAAAGTACTCGTGTGGAAAGTCGATCGGAGCAACGATTGTTAATAAAAATGCAGTTTTACTCGACGACATCAAACCCGATCGTCCACCATAAAAAATGTTCACAGTAGAAATACTAATGCTAACGGTAATTCAACAACATTTATAACAGAAATAAAACAAAATATGCTAAAATAAAGTCGTAAACAAAAAGTACAGTACCTAGTTGAAAGTTTCATTCACAATGTAGATATTTTTTCAAACGAAATATCAATTTATGTAGATTCGTGGTGTTTTTGAACTAACAAGCTACTCCACTATAAAATATCGAATTTAGTCCATATTTTGTATGTACGCGTGGAATAGGCACGTTTCGTGTTGTGTTATCTGAATCTCATGATGCTCGAAATTTGGATGTTGCAAATCCGTATTCACAGCTCAAATGTTGAGGAGTTTCACTGATAAGTATAATTTCATGGGAGAAAATCTTTAACCCGAAGATAAATTCAGCTGAAAAAACGCACATCGGAAGACATAACTAATTAAATGCAAACGAATAAACTACAAAAACGGTTGCACATGAATAGGTGAAAAATATCCGGTGAATAAATGTATGTTCCATTTCTTCCACAGATGTTGACGAAAACACCTTGTAGAAAGAAATAAAATCAGTGTGAATAAAAAATGACAACTGGAATGCGATTTTGTTTTGTTGAGTGGTGCGTTGTCATTGTATTGTCAATATTCTAATAGGACAGTTTGAAATACCGAATGACCGAACAGTTTACATTCAACGAATATGCAGATATGCATGCATTGTATGGACGAGCATTTGGTAATGCTGCAAAAGCCCGTCGTCTGTATGCCGAGCATTTTCCCAATCGAACGTTACCGGCAAGAGAAACGTTCAAGCGTGTCGATCGCAGCTTGAGGGAGACAGGTATGTCTAATGGATAATTAATTGGAGCCTGTTGTTTTCTTTAGATATTATTGTAGGTTCAGTTATGCCAAAACGGAGTGGTGAGGGCGCTCCTAGGGCTGTGCGTACCGTTGTATTGGAGGAAAATATTTTGGAAGCTGTCGCTGATTATCCTTCAATGAGATCAGAAACCTATCAGAACAGTTCCATACATCCAAGTCCACTATTCATAGAATAATTAGGGAACAACTGATCCACTCATATCACATCCAGAAGGTACATGCCATGACACCTGAAGATTTTCCAGTACGACTGGAATATGCCAATTGGTTCCTGGATAAGCAAAGAGAGGATATGACTTCTATTACTCCAGTTTTATTCACTGATGAAACAGGTTTCAGTAGAGATGGAGTAATCAACTCTCATAATCTCCACATATGGGCCGAAGAAAATCCCCATGGGATATTGCAAACTAAACACCAACGGAAATTCAACGTGAATGTTTGGGCTGGTATCATAGAAAACCATCTTATAGGACCATACGTTCTACATGACCGATTGAATGGAGAACGTTATTTGGAGTTCATTCAGAACGATTTGAATGGACTTTTGGAAGATGTTCCATTGCAAACCCGAAGAGATATATGTGGTTTATGCATGATGGCCATATTCATGGCCAGCGTGGTGTCCGGATTTGAATCCAGTGGATTTTTTCTGTGTGGGCATCTGAAAAGCCTTGTTTACGCTACACCTATTCACACCAGAGGTGCCTCGTTGAATATAATTACATTACATTGTAAATCCATACGAAACGACCCTGGCATGCTACTTCAAGTGCAGAGAGGGTGTTTGCGCCGACTAAGAAAATGTATTGAGAGAGACGGGGGTCATATCGAGCAGTTTTTGTAGCGGATTTTGCATTTTGATTTTGCTCTTGAGGCTTGCGATTGATTAATTACACCATGAGTTTTGTAAGGTAAACGTGTTTGCATGATAAAAATTCGTTATGAACATTGTACCTATCATTTCTATTCTCATTAGAAATTAATCTTTTCGAATAATGGTAGACATCTCAGGTTGGATGTCGTCGAACAAAAATGCATTTTTATCAAAAATCATTGCTCCGATCGATTTTCCACACCAGTACTTTTATTCAGGAAATTGTCCAGGTAATTTTGTTTTGTTAAAACATATTGACAAATCCCAGTCATTTCAAAGTTTTGGAGTGTGGACCATCGGGGGTAGTCCGTTCCTGACTTTGTAGCAGAACAACTGACTCCTGCATGAAAACTAATTAAAGGAATTCATTTGTTTAGTCACCAAAATTAAGATGATTTTGAATATTCACTTTGAAAGTTATCAAAGAAAAACAAATTTCATTTTGTAACTTTGAGGGCCCGTAACTTGGTAACGAAGGCTTTTAGGAACAAAAGTTATATGAAGTACTGGTGAAATTTTGAGCCCATCTATACATTCCCAAGAGGAAAAAAGGAAGTCCAGGGACACATTATATATATATATAATATATATATATATATATATATATATATATATATATATATATAACTATGAATTTATAAACTTAGTAGGAAGGATATTCCTTGAGGTTGCAGTCAAATTTAATGGCCAGGAAAAAAGAAAAACTCTTTCTTATTTTGTCAAGCTTTCGAAAATGTTTATTTTCATCATCAAGACAGCTGTGAAAAAAGGAAAACACAATTGTGAAATGCAATTTTAAACAAATTTATAGAACTTACTAAGGTGAGGTTAAGTGTAGACAGCGATCTAATCACCATTTTGTGATTGAAGAAATTTTTCAAAATCATATCACTATGAAACACTACTTGTAATATATATAAAAATTAAACAATTATGATATCAATTTCGATTGGTTAACAGATCGGTGTAGTTACCTATATTGACTTACCTGTTCACATCTGCTTGCCAGGTAGCCATGCACAGTAATAAGTAGGCAAGCCTACCTAGGCATATTCTGTGTGTTAAAAACTATCAGTTGAGATGAAACTCATTCGGTTATCAAAAGAGTGAAAGTGATGAAAGAAAATTGATTAAAATTCATTCAAATAAAAATAGCTATGAACACATTTCGATAGGCAAGTTATCATAGGCATATTTGTTTATAAATTATATTTGATGAAAAATATGTCTCATCGAGTTATCAGATCGGTGGAGGTCGATCTCCCACGGTCTCCTCTACTAGTAGGAGATTATTAATTTTTTGGTAAAATTCATCAATTCCAGATGGTGCTGGCTTCAAGATAGCGGACGAGTTTTGTGATTATGGTCCCACTCAATTCGAAATTGGTATGTGGGGATTTTCGGGGTCGGAGATTATGATTTTTTTGTTAAAATTCGTGAATTCAAGATATCACATTCCAATTATGAATCGAATCAAACCATAATCACCAAACTCGTCCACCATCTTGAAGTCATGAACCTCGACAAAAAATTCACAAACTCCGATCCCAAAAGTCCCCAGATACCAATTTTCAATAGAATCGGGCCATAATCACAAAACTCGTCCGCCATATTGGAGCCGCCATTTTGTTTTTTCCTTCGACTAAAATTTCATAATACACTGTCAAATTCAACTTGTTAAACACCGGCACAGGTGGAGATGAATAAAAGCTTGTAAAAAAATAGACTTGACCGAATTTTTTTAAGCAATCCATTTGTGATATATTTGTTAACATATTACATTTGGCATAAAAAAATCATCCGGTAAGCGGATGGGTGAAGGTCGCATCACTTTGTATCCTGTACTATAGGAATCATCCAAAGTGATAAGTGTAAATGATCTTTCTCTAATCGACGCGTATATTTTGTTTATGTATGACCACGCATAACTTTTTACACAGTAGTCAGATTAAATGATTCTTTTTTTAGTCGATCGAAGTTGGTCTCTTTTGGATTTGAAAAAAGAAATCCATGATTGTTGGTTCACCCACTGAATTTTTACTTCCTAACCGATTCTACCACGCATAACTTTGTAATGGGTTCCGATTGATTCAGATGATTCTTTCTTCACTTCATAGAATATGCTTGTAGTTGGACCAATTCGAATCAAAAAAAAATTACAACCCCAAGGGTGGAAAAATGATTCATCGATTTCACACCTGTGAACCGAGTCTGCTGAAACTTAGCACACATATGTAATTCTGAAGACACTACAACATAATGGAGACCCGAAATTAATCTGATGATGGAGACGGAAAACAGTCGATGGATTTCCTCAACGGCTCACAGCAGCTTCTTTCTCGTGTTTGGGGAAATTGGTACATATACAATTACATCTCCTGACTAACTGACTCACTGATTGACTGATATTCGATCAACGCCGAGATCAAACCACTGGACCTAAGAGCTGAAATTTTGACAGCATATTTTTTTGTTATTCCATCCCTAAAAGGGTGAAAAGGTGGGTGAGGAGGGGGGTAAAAGTGGAAGAACAAATGGTTTTGGAATTAGAGTCATGTAAATTAGTATTTACGCTCTTCTTCACAAATAAAGATAAATATATTTCAGGGTTATTGAAAATTCAACCCTGAAGATGTAAAATGGTGTTTGAAAGTCTGTACAGTTAGTTTTGAAGTTAGAATAATGAATATTGGGTTTTGGGGGTCTTTGTAACTAATAAATAATATGTCTTCCAGTGTTTTTGGATATTCAGCCCCTGAAGGGATGACATGGGGGTTTTTTCAAGTTGGGGTCATGAAAATTGATATTTGAAGTCTTTGTTACAATTAGAAGAAATATGTATCATAGTGTTTTTAGAAATTCAACCCCTAAAGTGGTGAAATGGAGGGTGAAAGTTTGTATGGAGGTTCCATTAGTTTTCAAGTAACGGTCATCAGAATTATGTTTGAGGCCTTTGTAAGGGATGAAGAAATACACGTTTTTATAAATGCAACCTCTAGGAGGGTGAAAGTTTGTGTGAGGGTTCCGTTAGCTTTGAAGTAAGGGGCATAAAAATTAGTAATTGAGGTCTTTGTTTTAAATGAAGAAATACGTGTTTCTATATTTTTATAAATACCGTCGCTGAAGGGGTGAGTTGATTTGTAGTAGTCGTCACAAAAAATACAAAGTTCAACGCTGACGAAGTTAGTTATAGTATATAGTTATAGTATATAACAGTTAATAGTTGAAGTAAGGTGGGTAAGTAAGTAGTTTGAATCCAAATTGTGTAGGTAGTAATTAGTAGATTTCAAGCACAAAAAATAATAAAATAAAAAAAATAAACCGACGGAAAAAGAATGAAAAGCAAAAAATTTAATGAACCTTTTTAGGCTTTCAATAAACCAATGTTAGTAACTAATTTTGAGTCGGCGCCAAACAAGCAATCAACGAATTCAAATACCTTTAAAGAAATGACCAAAACAAAAAAACATAAAAATGCAACATGAAATCTCCAGCGATAAACAATAACATCCCAGAAATGCGCCCTCCGCACGACCACTCGCAAAGACATGTGCTGTCACATGTGTGCCCGTTCGGGTAGCTGTCTCGCTGATATTGACTTCCAGAACGCTCGGCAATTTCCGGCGAAGGGACGCGCCTCCACCGCGCACCCGATGACATCATTTTACGCTTTACATAATTAATTTACTTGTTTGTTTGTTTGGCGCGCCGACTCTAAATAAGTTCCTTACGTTAGTTTAGGAGCTAAGTTATCAAGCCTAAAAAGGTTCGTTTAATTTCTTGCTTTTCAGTTTCTTTTTTCGTCGGATTAGTTTTTTGGTAAAAATACATATTGTTTCATCCAAATTTTGTTTCGTTAAAACAATTGAAGGAGATTTAGAAAATTTTGAGAACGAGGGCATATATAGTCCCCGAAACGTCAATCAAAAACTATATAGAGAAGTATCTTTTGAATTTTAACTTTTTTTTATAGGCATATTCAGGGAACGAAAAGTTACTGACAAATCGAATCATTTTTGTATAGGAAATATAATTTGGTGAACGCAGTAACTTATCGGGGTGAACTAATCAGTTTGCCCTTCCTACACTTGTATAGATTTTCCTGGTTATATTTTCATTATCAGACTGTGGAAGGTTACCCAAAAAACATGTCAAGAAGCAAAAGGAAATTCAGAAAAATTAGAGAAATATTTTCAGACAAATATTCCAACATAAACAGGGTGTTACCAAATGAGTGCAATTTTTGTCGAAAATTAAAGGGGGTCTTTCTTAGGCTTTTCCTTGGAACGTTACACGCTCCCAAAATGGGAAAAAAATATTTTTTCTTGGAATTGCTGAGTTGAAGAAATGGCATTTTGTGGGAGTGTTCCACCAATAAAAAGGCTACCTATGGATATTTTTTTAATTTTGTTGTGATATTTTAAAGGGGTGAAACATGCGAGCCTTATGCCATTTTTTACCAGAACTTTTTAACGAAACGAAATTTGGATAAAACAATATGTATAAAAAGAAACTTAAAAGCAAAAAATTGAACGAACCTTTTTAGGCTTGATAACTGAGCTCCTAAACGAATGTGAGGAACTAATTTTGAGTCGGCGCGCCAAACAAACAAACAAGTAAATCGATTATGTAAAGCGTAAAATGATGTCATCGGGTGCGCGGTGGAGGCGCGTCCCTTCGCCGGAAATTGCCGAGCGTTCTCGAAGTCAATATTAGCGAGACAGCTACCCGAACGGGCACACACATCAGGGCGCATGTCGTTGCGAGTAGTCGTGCGGAGAGTGCATTTTCAGAATGTTATTGTTGATCGCTGGAGATTTCACGTTGCATTTTCATGTTATTTTGTTTTCATCATTTCTTTGAAGTGATTTAATGATCTTCGTTGATTGTTTGTTTGGCGCCGACTCAAAATTAGTTACTTACATTGGTTTATTGAGAGCCTAAAAAGGTTCATTTCATTTTTTGCTTTTCATTTTTTTTCCGTCGGTTTATTTTTTAATTTTTTGTGCTTGAAATCTACTACTTACTACCTACTCATTTTGGATTCAAACTACTTACTTACCCACCTTACTTCAACTATTAACTGTTATGTACTATAACTAGCTGGTACCAGCGACTTCGTAAGCGTTGAACTTCGTATTTTTTGTGACGATTACTAAAAATCAACTCACCCCTTCAGCGACAAAATCTCTAAAAATATAGAAACACGTATTTCTTCATTTAAAACAGAGACCTGAAATACTAATGTTTATGCCCCTTACTTCAAAACTAACGGAACCTTCACACAAACTTTCACCCTCCTAGAGGTTGCATTTATAAAAACACTGAATCATGTATCATGTACTTCTTTATCCCTTACAAAGGCCACAAATACAATTTTGATGACCCTAACTTGAAAACTAACGGAACCTCCATACAAACTTTCACCTTCTATTTCACCACTTCAGGGGTTGAATTTCTAAAAACACTACGATACATATTTCTTCTATTTGTAACAAAGACTTCAAATATCAATTTTTATGACCCCAACTCGAAAACTAACGGAATTTCTATACAAACTTCCAATCCAAATTCAACCCCCATTTCATCCCTTCAGGGGCTGAATTTCCAAAAATACTGGAAGAATATTATTTATTCGTTACAAAGACCCTCGAACCCAATATTCATTATTCTAACTTCAAAACTAACTGTACAGACTTTCAAACACCATTTTACCACTTCAGGGATGAATTTTCAATAACCCTGAAACATATTTATCTTTATTTATGGAGAGGAGCGTAAATACCTATTTACATGACTCTAATTTCGAAACCATTTGTTCTTTCACTTTTACCCCCCTTCTCTCCCACCTTTCCACCCTTTTAGGGATGGAATATCAAAAAAATATGCTGTCAAAATTTCAGCTCTTAGGTACAGTTGTTTGATCTCGGCGTTGATCGAATATCAGTCAATCAGTGAGTCAGTTAGTCAGGAGATGTAATTGTATATGTACATATTTCCCCAAACACGAGAAAAAAGCTGCAGGGAGCCGTTGAGGAGATCCATCGACTGTTTTCCGTCTCCATCATCAGATTAATTTCAGGCCTCCATTATGTTGTAGTGTCTTCAGAATTACATATGTGTGCTAAGTTTCAGCAGAATCGGTTCACAGATGTAAAATCAATAAATCATTTGTCCACCCTTGGGGTTGTTATTTTTTTTTTAATTCGAATGGGTCCAACTACAAGCATATTCTATGTAAAGTAAAGTAAAGAAAGAATATTCTGAATCGGATAACCCACAAATTATGCGTGGTAGAATCGGTTAAGAAGTAAAAATGCAGTGGGTGAACCTACAATCATGGATTTCTTTTTTCAAATCCAAAAGAGACCAACTTCGATCGACTAAAAAAAGGATCATCAAAATCTGACTACTGTGTAAAAAGTTATGGGTGGTCATACATAAAAAAAATATACGCGTCGATTAGAGAAAGACAATCTACACTTATCACTTTGGATGATTCCTATAGTACAGGATACGAAGTAGATGCGACCTTTACCCATCTGCTTACCATTTGATTTTTTTATGCCAAATTTAATATGTTAACAAGTATATCACAAATGGATTGCCTAAAAAAATTCGGTCAAGACTATTTTTTTTACAAGCTTTTATTCATCTCCAGCTGTGCTGTTGTTCAACAAGTTGAATTTGACACTGTATTATGAAATTTTAGTCTGAGGAAGAAACAAAATGGCGGCTCCAATATGGCGGACGAGTTTTGTAATTATGGCCGATTCTATTGAAAATTGGTATCAGAGGGCTTTTGAGATCGGAGTTTGTGAATTTTCTGTCGAAGTTCATGACTCCAAGATGGTGGACGAGTTTGGTGATTATGGTTTGATTCGATTCATAATTGGAATGTGATATCTTGAATTCACGAATTTTAACAAAAAAATCATAATCTCCGACCCCGATAATCCCTACATACCAATTTTGAATTGAATGGGACCATAATCACAGAACTCGTCCGCTATCTTGAAGCCAGCACCATCTGGAATCAATGAATTTTGCCAAAAAATTCATAATCTCCGACCAAGAAAACCTCCACATACCAACTTTGAATTGAATCTGAACATAATCACAGAATTCTCCCTCCATTTGAAGCCGCCATCTGGAGTTATGAATTTTGACAAAAAACTCATGATCTACCCCAAAAACCCTGCACATACCAATTGGAAAAATTACAAATCATACTAATAGAATCGGACGATAATTACAAAACTCGTCCGCCATCTTGGAGCCGCCATTCTAATTTTTCTCCAACAAAAAGCCACATTGCATTGTCACCGGAATCATGAATACCTGGCCAACCTCAAGTTTATCGGACGATTGGAAGTGGGTATAAAGAAAAGAGTCTTGACCGATTTTTTTCAGGCAATCCATTTTTGATATATTTGTTAACGTACTACATTAAATAAAAAACACATTTCATTCGGTAACGTCCATTGCTCAACCATGGTGGTAGGCATGGTTATTATATTCATACAGTGCGCGTCAAAATTATGGAACAAATTCGATATTTCGCAAGCCAAGTACTTTTGACAGAAATCCTGAAATAGGTCGATTTTTATTTTGAAATTCCGATTTTTTTATGTATATTCAAAGAGGTTATGTTACTGGTTTTGACATGGTGACGTAATCGGTAATTTTTGTAAATTGGAATTGATGTCTTGTGATACCTCATCTGAAAGGCCCTTCAATACTGCATTCAATGATAATAATTGATAAGATATTTTTTCACAGGGTGAACAAAAATTAATATTTTATTTGAATAAGAGAATAACTTTATATCCAACGAAATAGAACAGTTAAATAGGATGTTCGAAATGCCATCCACCAGTCTCTTGACAATGAGCAAATCTACGGACACATTTCTCTTGCACATTGCGAATAACTTCCGGAGTAATTCTGTTAATTTCGATCCTAATTCGATTTTTCAACTCTGGTAGATTTTTCGGCCTATCTACATAGACCTTCGATTTCAAATAACCCCACAAAAAAAATCCAGGGGCGTAGGATCTGGAGATCTTGGGGGCCACTCTATCGGTCCGCGTCTACCAATCCACCTCCTAGAGAAACAGTTATTCAAAAACTCGCGAACATCACGTACATAGTGCGGGGGTGCACCATCTTGTTGCAACCAAATACTTTCATTTGGTGAGTTAGGATTGTTGGCGTTTGAAAAAATATCGGCAAGGCTAGGTATGAGTTCATTTCTTGAAAATTCCAAGTAACGCTCCCCTGTGAGATTTCCTTCGAAAAAATACGTTCATCATCCCTGCCCAAACATTGACTTTCTGAGGGTATTGAGTATGCCCGTCCATCATCCAGTGAGGATTATCCTTACTCCAATATCTGCAATTCTAACGATTTACTGTACCATTTAGGCAAAACGTAGCCTCATCGGAAAACAGAATTTGTTTTATAAAACTTGGATTGCGGTTACACACACAAATCCTGCATTATTTCACAGAACTCCACACGGCGATCGGAATCATCATCATTGAGTTGTTGATGTAGCTGTACTTTGTATGGATGGTACATTTCTGCTTTCAGAAAACGTAATACAGAACTTTGGGATATATCAAGGTCTGCTGCAATTTGTCGTGAAGTATTGTGAGGATTATTCTCTACACCCAATAGAACATCAAGTTTCACGTTTTCTTCTATTTTAGGACGTCCAGCATTCGGAACGTGTTTGACATGACCAGTTTCTCTAAATTTTATTTCAATCTCACTGACTGTTGAACGACTGATAGGTCTATTTGGATACTTCGCATTGAACAAGTCGCATACCTCTTGCCGAGTTCTGGTTCTATCTCCGCATCCAATGAAAATTAAAATTTCTATGCGTTGGGTTTCACTTAAAGTAGCCATAGTTTACTTTAAGAACCTTTTCACTCAGAATTTGTGAGGAATATTTGTTGATATTTCAACTGACATTTATTTGACACTAACTTGCCTATTATGGCATTAATTTGTGATTGTCTTCTGTTTCAATTTTAGACTAGGAAATAGCTAACTATTAATATTCGGAAAGGATCCGTTGGTGTAGTAGAGCACTGATTCACTAGTCTGCCAGGGCAGTCTAAGGGATTAGAGCCTTGGCTCAAAAAAGTAAAATTTTGCATTTTTTAACACGCTTTTATTATCTTCACTTGTAACTGAATAACTCACAATGTAATAAAATCTTGGAAGTGAATATTCACCCACTTCCAATCTTCCGAATAATCTGAAATTTGTCACACATATCAAGGACCGATGACAATTCAAGAATTCCATAATCATAATGTAATAATAATAAAAATATATTTTTCCAAACGCCAACAATCCTAACTCACCAAATGAAAGTATTTGGTTGCAACAAGATGGTGCACCCCCGCACTATGCACGTGATGTTCGCGAGTTTTTGAATAACTGTTTTCTAGGAGGTGGATTGGTAGACGCGGACCGATAGAGTGGCCCCCAAGATCTCCAGATCTTACGCCCCTGGATTTTTTCTTGTGGGGTTATTTGGAATCGAAGGTCTATAGAGATAGGCCGCAAAATCTACAAGAGTTGAAAAATCGAATTAGGATCGAAATTAACAGAATTACTCCGGAAGTTATTCGCAATGTGCAAGAGGAATGTGTCCGTAGATTTGCTTATTGTCAAGAGACTGGTGGATGGCATTTCGAACATCTTATTTAACTGTTCTATTCTGTTGGATATAAAGTTATTCTCTTATTGAAATAAAATATTAATTTTCGTTCACCCTGTAAAAAAATATCTCAATAATTATTATCATTGAATGCAATATTGAAAGACCTTCCAGATGAGGTATCACAAGACATCTATTCCAATTTATAAAAATTACCGATTACGTCACCATGTCAAAACCAGTGACATAACCTCTTCAGAATATCGGCATTTTGAAATAAAAATCGACCTATTTTAGGATTTTTGTCAAAAGTACATGGCTTGCGAAATATCGAATTCGTTCCATAATTTTGACGGGCACTATATATATATATATATATATATATATATATATATATATATATATATTTATATATAGTGACTGGTTACGGCGAAACCTCCATTTTGATGACGTCTGATGTGTGCCAGAATAGACAACTTTAACTTATTAACTTATTTTCAAATTTCGAAGAGTAGAATGGAGCTGAATGCACTGAGCAGAGAAGAAATAAATAAAAATACATGAAACGAATCCATTTTTGTAGAATGTTTTGTTAAGGCATCGAAGAACAATATGTAAGGAGACTAAAACGATCATTTCACATGGTATCAGTTCTACCATCAGTGTATATTCATCTATTGATTCATTTCTCCCTATCGGAATACATTTTCGAGCTTCAATATTTAACGAAAATGACTGACATCCTCAAACTTCTCACACAATTCAGTTGAAGATAATGGATTAGAGCCGGGACATATTCAAACTAGACATCATTTCTATGAGAATGAACAGAAGATCTGTAGACATATCAACCATCATGCATTTGAACTGATTCTTGGTCTTTAAATGTATTCCTAAGTGAATATGTTATTATTGCTGATTAAAAATTATTCATATTTGTGCTCCCTCGTTGATAGCATAATCGACTTCCTGAATCAATACAGAAGACAATTCAAGAACAAGAATGTTTGACGTAGTTTCATAAGGGTTCATATAATTAGGTTTGATACACTGAGAAAATGGAATCATAAACATTTAGAAAATCTCATTTTCACAGAATTATGAGGAAATAATTAAAACATTCTTCAATAAAATTTCTATAGATATCAACCGACATAGTTCCGAGGACCATATTGAAAAACTTTATTCCGTCAAATGAAATGTTGGAGAGCAGATTCGTTTCCCTCATTCATTCCCAAAATGACGGAAAAGAACACGTGGATAGAATGAACGTGCTGAAGTTTTTCTTCTGCTATGAAAGTGCAGTAATGTTTTTTTACGAAAAATATTTCTGTTGAGTTGTTTAAATTTTTTTTTCATTTGTGTTGTGTTGTGTTGTGATGAAAGACATCTGAAAATACACACAAGATTAACGAAAACCCAATGTGGTTGTAATGATCCTTTTGTATCTGATAGATTTTTTTTTTCAAGAATTCCACATATGAAAGAGTTTATTTGAATTTTTAATAAGATTATTATTTTTTAACATGAAGTGGAGAAGTAGAAAGCCAAAAATAACCCCAAATTCAACCCGACACCCCATCCTTGAATATATTCCTAACGCAACATATTCATTGGAAAATTAATTATACTTATATGTGCTTTCTCGATGATAACACTTTCATTGAGTTACAAAAAGGCTCCCAATACTCCACTCCCTGGTTTAATACAGAAGACAATTGTGAAAAAAGTATTTTTTGCTGCTGCTACAAAATTATTAAAGGTTTCCTCAATTTCAAATTATACATGTAGGTTCTGCCAATAAATCAAACAATGAGATAAACAGCCCGCTTGGAACATTGAATAATTGTTCCGTCATCATTCATCCTGTGATGTATTCATTTGAAGATAAACATATGTATAGAACGATATTCACATGAAGAGAAGCATATCAGTTCAGCAAATTGTGCACGTTCTTGTTATTCTATTATAATTACTTTGTATAACGATAAACTTTTTTAAACAGATTCGACAATTTCTTTTTTATGATTGAAGTCCAATAAAATGCAATTTTCCAGTTCATTTCGACTCTGAACTAGAGGAACTAACTCACAGTAACACTGACTAGTTAGAACATTGGTCCTCCGATCAAAAAACATTGGTGAAAGTATGTCCATTCCAAGAAGGAGTGAACGAGAACCAAAGAGAATTCCCCCAGACAGCTAAGAAGACAGATGAAAACATGAAACAGGAACAAGTGTCTTCTCATGCATCAAGTATCCACGAGAAAACCAACTCAAAAGTTGAATCCAAACTGACAAAGTCGTCAAGTTCGAGGAGGAAACTTTTGGAAATAGAAGTGGAAGAAGTAAGAAATTCAGCAGACATTGAAAAAAGGAAGGCTGAAATTGATGCTGAAATGATAAGGAAGAAAGCCCAATTGCGGCGTGAATTACTTCAAGAATATTCATCCAAAAAATCCACAATATATAGCGCTGAGAGTATCTTCGACATGAAAGAAATGACTATTCAGGAAAAAGTAGATAACTGGAAAACCGAAGAAACGGAAAATAATCAGGTACCAATGACAAATAATCCGCTGAAAATTGGAATCAGATTTGTAATAATTTGAAAGTGAACTCTGATAAGGTGAAATACACTGACAGATCGGAAAGTTGGCCTTCATGTTGAAGACAATATGAACGTTCTATTAAAATCTTCAGTATGTGTGACGAAGAGATTATGATATGTCTTCAAAAGTGTTAGGAAGAAAGAGACAGGGATGCAGTACAACCGCTTCTTGTTGCACCCCAGAATGTGAAGAAAATCCTAGAATCCCTGAAAATTACATTCGGAAGGCCTGAACTAATAATTTCGAATTTAATAGATAAGTTCGACGAACTACTCCTTCAAAAGAAGAAAGGTTTGAAACATACCTACTTTTCTCTAATGTTGTTGAAAATTCAGCGACTACAATGGAGCTTTCCAATAATACAAACCCATCGATATTGAATGAAATTGTTATTAAATTGCCTCTTTTTTACGTCTGAAATGGTTCGAAAAACTCCCCTAGAAGTTAACATTACGTTCTAATTATTTTTCGTATGGATGGAGAAAAATCGCCATAGTAGCCTCAAGTTGCACAGCCTCAATAGCTGCAACTTCCCTGAGAAAAAAGCGTATGAAAACAATAAATTTCAATCCAGGAAAAATGTGAATATTTTTTCCACCAAAGAATTTGATGAATGTCCATGATGTCAGAAATATCATATCTTGATAGATTGTCAAAATTTCAAGAAAATCGATTTTAATGAATAGTGGAAACTGGTGACTTCAAAGGAGTTGTTTTAACTGTTTGAAACCATGGCATAATATTTACTCATGTAGATTCAAGCAGGAATGTGGAATAGAGAATTGTCAAAAGTTTCAGAATAATATTTTGCACAAAGTTACCGCTCTGTTACCAATAGGTGAATAATGTTACGAAAAATTAAGAGAATTGTGGAAATAGACGGAGTAGAGATACATTCCAAAATGTATAAAATGAATAATGTCAGAACTCTTAGTGGAATGTCACTACCCAAATAAACTACAGCAAATTAGCGAAACTTATCCATATTTTGAAAAAACACATGTTCATATTTCATGTGACGCCCAACCAGCAAGTCCCATTGGCTGAGATCAATGTGCTTTAACAATTTCAAGAAACATTTAGCAGAGTTATTGGCATGCACCATTCGTTTCCAAAACCTTACTCACTGGGTTAGGTTGTATATGAAAGATATTCCCAAAGAAAAGGAAATTCAGAAAATTCTCCATTATTTCATGAAGATATCAACAAACCAGTAAAATATTTTTTCAAAATAAAGAAATTTGGGATAACATTTTCGTAAAAAAACGGCAGATCAAAAGAAAAAACAGAGCAATTGAAATTATGGAAAATACCATCAAACGAGTTGGAAGTCACTTCGAAATAGGCCTCTTATGAAAAAACGGAAATGTTACATTACCGGATAGCAAAGCTGTTGCATTAAATCGTCTCAAATGTATGGAGAGGAAAATGGACAAGAATGAGGACTCTTGAAAAGGGTAACGTTCGGAAACTGAGTACGTTGGAAGCAGAAAAAGAAGATTCAAAAATATGGTATTCACCTCATTGTGGTGTGGTTAATCATAATGAACCAGGCAAGCTTAGATTGGTGTGTTCGACGCTGCAGCCAGGTCAAACGGACTCAGTATGAACGATCAACTTCTACAAGGTCCAGACTTGTTACAAAATTAAACATAAACATCAGGTTTTGATTCGAAAAGAAGATTGCTCAGCTCAACGCTCCTTTTGGCGAAGTATGGACAGATAAAAAAAGCCCGATGAAAGCTATGACATTTGGGGCAACATCTTCAACTTCAAAAATAGAAATGCCGAAGTATCAAGAGTATCCTGAAGCAGCGAGGGCAATCATTACGTTCAGGACTATCTGGATAGTACAGAGACAAAGGAGGAAGCAATCACAGTCATTTTAGAAAGTATAGAGATCCTTAGGAAAGGTGGTTTCGTAATCTGAAACTGGAAAAGCAATTCTCAAGAAGTTATCGACAACATTCCTGGACAACTCATATCGCAAAATGAAAAAAAATTAAATAATCTTCTTCGTCAACCTGCAGAAAGAGTGTTAGGGCTATAGTGGAATCCCAAGACAGACAACTTCATATTTTCACTTAACCTTCAAACATTGATCAAAAAATTATGGAAAAATAAAAATACCGACAAAAAGGGAAATTTCTAGAGTTGTCATGTCTGTTTTTGACCCTGTAGGATTTTTATCACCATTGGTGGTGCAATTCAAAATTTCAATGCAATATTTATGGAAATGTGGAATCGATACGAATGATCAAATATCTGAAGACATGAACATGAGATGGATGTAAATGTTGGAAGAACCGAATAAAATTGAGGGAATAAATATACCCAGATGATATGGTCCACAACTACCTACATAAAAGCAGAAGAGTAGAACTTCACGGCTTCTGCGATAGCAGCGAAAAGACATTTTCAGCTGTTGTCTGCCTGAGATTCACTGATCAAGATATATGTCAAAACTCCTTTGTTAGTGCAAAAACACGGGTGGTACCTCTTTAACCAATCACCATACCGAGATTGGAGCTACAGACCACAGTTATGTTGAATACGATAAAATCGAAATTACCGAAATTTATTTCTGGGCAGATCCAAAAATTATTTTCTACTGGATTCTATCTAACTCAGGAAGGTATATGACTCTCATATTTGTAATAGTTGAGGAAATAATAGACATCAGAGACATGATAAATGTCATTGGGTCCCTGGAGAACAAAACGTGGCAGATGAAAGCACGAGAGAAGTAAATATAGCAAGCAAGAATGAATGGTTAATAGGACCGAACTTGTAATACCTTGAAGACCACTGACCAAAAGAAGTTGTAGAAAATTTCGAATTGAATTCGAAAGAGAACACAAAATATTTTATCAATACCAACTGAAAAAAAATATTTACCCGATACTGAGAGGTTTTCAAATTACGGAAGATTGGTGAAAACCAGTGCCTGGATGTTTCAGTTGATAGCCAGTTCTAGAATGAAAAAAAAACACTACATATTTGGAAATGTCGGAGTTAGATGAGGCAGAATAAATTAAAGTCAAATTCATTCAAAGCTTAGTTTCACTAAAAAATATCAGATTTGAAAAACAATAAATCTTTGGAAAAATCAAGTTGACTCTATACACTCACACCGTTTCTCGACGAAAAAGGTATTCTCAGAATAAAAGGGAGACTGGACTGGAACAATCTGATTTTTCCAAGAACACCATGCGCTTCTTAATCCGAAACATCGCCTCACAAAATTGTTTATTTAATATTATTATATTAAACTTGGACACCAGGGCCAGAAACTCATTATGAATGAGATTCGACAAAAATTTTGGATCCTAAGATTGAGAAACGCTGTTCGAAAATATAGAAACGAATGCTTCTCTTATAAGAAAAGGAACATTCAACCACAGGTTCCTGAAATCAGCTACCAGAAAGTCGACATCAAAGCTTCGTGAGACCATTTACTGGGACCGGAATGGATTATTTTGCACCAATATCAGTAACAATTGTAGACGACATGAAAAAAGCTATATTGTTTTGTTCACCTGTATGAGTAATGTGTCTACGTAGAAATAGCGAATTCACTCAATACCGACTCTGCTATTATGGCAGTAAGGAGATTTGTAAGTCAACGGGAATGTCCAAGGGAGATACATTCCGATACAATATGCATTCTGCTAACAGATAATTGATAGAAACCGCCAAGGATCTGGATTCAACGAAGCTTTTTGAATTCATTGTCCTCAAAGGCATAATTTGGAGATTCATTCCAACATCATCTCCGCCTATGGGAGGGAGTTGGGAGAGATTGGTGAGATTAGTAAAAGATGCCCTCAGGGTAACTCTGCGGGAAAAACATCCCAAAAAAGAAGTACAGGAAATATTAATAGTAGAAGCAGGGTGGTGAATAGAAGACCACTCTCCCACTTATCCAGCGATTCTTCAGATCCTGAAAGTCTCACACTCAACCACGTTTTATTGAACTATTCCAACGGAGTCGCACCACACACTGGAGAATTCGAGGAAGTCGAAGTGAGCTTAAGAAAGCAATGGAGATCGTCTCAAGGTCTAGTTTTGGAGAAAATTAAAAAAAAGAATACTTACTCAATCTGAACAGACAGACGAAACGGCATGCGAAGAGAGACTGTATCTCAGTGAACAATATAGTACTTGTTATGGATGACATCCTTCAAAGAAACATGTGGCCGCATGGAGAAATACAAAGAAAGGAAAGGATGGGAAAGTTAGAGTGGTTGACGTAAAGACAATGGCTGGAATTTACAAACCCCCAGTCGCCAAAATATGTGAATTACTCAGCAGCAACGAAACCTGAAAAAAAAAGGTTTGTGATTTAATCACGCAGGGAAGAATGTTCTTGTTATTCTCTTATACTCTCTTTGTACAATGAGTCACTTTTTTAAACAGATTTGACATTGACTTTTTTATGATTGACTTGTATTGTTCGAAGTGAAATAAAACGTGATTTTCCAGTTTATTTCGAATTTGAACTAGAGGAAATAACTCACAATAAAACTAACTAGTTAGAACAGTGCATATAACTTTCATGTGAAAAACATAGCAAAACATTGCTTCCAAATATTACCAGTGATGGCGCTTATCATTATGGGGTGCTACATTAGCTTAGAAATAGAAGGAACATGGGCTTAGAAGTAGAAGGAACACTTCTTATTCTTGGAGTATTGCATACAACATTTCGTTACCTCCCCTTCCCCAAATAGAGTTTCTTCAACAAAACTATTGAGAAGCCCCTCCTGCTTC
Organism: Gonioctena quinquepunctata; assembly: GCA_018342105.1. Classification (NCBI taxonomy): domain Eukaryota; kingdom Metazoa; phylum Arthropoda; class Insecta; order Coleoptera; family Chrysomelidae; genus Gonioctena; species Gonioctena quinquepunctata. Next base: position 114,552 of record JAFIRS010002804.1, on the reverse strand, counting down.
TCGATTACCCAAAATAGAAGTTTGGAATGAATTATGGAAATGTTGAACTTGGAGTTATGAATTAATCAATATTTTCCCAAAATAAGATACTCACAGAAGAGATTCTATAGCTGATAACTAGCTTGAAAGTTGAAATAAAATGAAGATATATCCTGAATGCTTCTTGAAGAAGCTCTAGCTCTTCAAATAGGACACGGTATCACAGTTTTTTTGACGTTGACTGCCAATTACGATATAATTCATAGTTGGCGTTCTTGCCTAGGATGCCAACTACGAGTTACTTCGTAGTTTCTTCGCTTGCCTAAGTGTGCAGCTACGATTAAATTCGTACCATAGCTGTGTTATATGAATGGATAGCCTGAGGGAGGAGAACAAAAAATCATGGTGGCTTACAAACATGAATTTATAAATTGATCATAAAGAAATGGTCTATATGTTTTCGATGAATACTATGCACTATAATATGTTTTTTAACAATTCAACTCATGTATAAAAATCGCATATGCCACAGTGCAATTTACAGCGGCAAAAGTTAGCTGCAACTTCTACAGCGACAAATGCACTAGTAGTTTTTTCACTTATTCATTTGTTTATCAATTATCGCGGTGTTGGTTGCCAAAATAAATAAAGTTTGCATTGATATGTTTCTGAATTTCTTATTCATTAAATTGCCCTGCCGAATTACACTCGATGTTTGTATTGATATCGGGTAAATTTGTGTTGTTCAAATTCTAAACTGTTTCCTTTAGCAATTTGACTTGAAAAACTGTCAACCTAAAAACGCTCCACCTTCGGTGTCGCGTTTTCAAAAGTTTAGTTTTTTTCTCGTCTAATTGCTAGGCAACAGTTTCTCATTAAACAACCCAAATTTACGCGACAAAATACAAACCTCTCCTGCAATTATAAGTGATAATATAATATGAATATATTGAATTGGCTTTTCAGACCGGAGTCCTGAGAAGTAAGAAATTTTGTGAATGTTTCACCACTGAACAAGAGTTTTTGTGTTTTTAAATAAACAATTTTGAAGCACAATGCCGATTATTTGAATATCGAGTAGCCTTCGTAAATTTGTTCACGCCCTTTTCTCAAAATATAATTTTCCACACAAAACGTGTGATTGGAATTTCTGGGTTTATCAATATTCGTTCACACAAAAACGAAGAGAACTAGAATTCCATGTATTTTATCTTGAATTTCCATAAAGAAAAAAATCTGCGAGTGGATAATTAAATGTAATTATCAGTGTCAAAAATTAGAATGAGACGAGTAACTACTCATTCAACAATATAATTCCTTTTGCGATGATAATTCTTATCTCAAACTTCTCATGATTCACTTGAATCGATTTTCCCCCCACCTAGATACATGAGAAGTATGTGGGTATGTCATAGCTTCTGAATTTGATTCTCTTGGTTGCATCCATCACTGCTGGTGGTTCAGTCTTTATGGAGGCCAATTTTGGGAGAGGAAGAGGCCATCCTTCCTTCTGGGCTTATTAAAACAAATCCAAAGTGTGATTCTCTGCACTGCAGTGCAGAGTGATTGATTAGGATGTAAGTGACTGATTCCTAATCCTCCAAGCAACACCTCCATTTTGGATCTTTCGTGATCCCGATAAAAGAGAGTGTTTGTTAGGATGGCAGTGAGGAGCTCTACCGCAGTTCTGATTCCCCCTCCTGTTAAGTGCTGGAAGGAACTTACTGCAACTTGTGGAGGATCTTCTATATATATTCTCCCCATTCATCGTCAAACTTGTTTCCCAGAATTATGCTCATGGTTGATAAATCCCATGAACATGTGACCCCAAATATTGGGTCTGGCCCTATCGCAGGACATCTCGCACCTTTTCTGGACAGATAGCCTTCAATCGCCGACTGACTATCACTGCATATAATAACCATGTGACCATTGTAGCCATTGTTGATGTTCTTGCAAACAAAGGCGAGTAGCGAATAATTCAGCACGAAACACACTGAAGGCAAAACGGAGTTCTGCCCTAGGGGATTACTCATAGACTCCCGCACCAGCTGAGTCCTTGAATTTTCAACTGTGTATGAACCAGATAACTCCGGTTCCGATGACAAGGCGTACTGAAACGAGGTTGATATTTTTGTCGTGTAGAATCTCAGCTCAACAGCAAATAATTCGATTACCCAGATTCTCTGCGGTGAGATCTCTCGCTTTCAGTCCCAGAATAGTTTGTCCTACCACAACAAGAGTGAAGAGGCCGTCACAACATCCAGGGAGCGGAGCTCTGTTAAAGAACCGAATAGGGCAGTTGTGAAGGAGCGCTATCAGACCCGATTAAGCGAGATCGACAAGGACCCGGCAGAGTGAAGCCAGACGGACCTCAAGGAAGTCGGCCGACCACCCGAGTCCTGGATAGAAGGAGCAACATAGAAGCCAGAGCACCGACAAACCGTAAGCCATACGTCAACAACAGAATTTAGAGGTAACTGGTAAATCAGGTACGAGGTATTTGCGGAAGTTAAAGTATTGACATTCTGTGTCTGTGCTTTGAGTTGTTTGAAGTCGCATCCGAAAGGAATAAAGCTCCATATTTGCTCAGATTTGCAAAGTAAACTTCAAAATTTTCCATCCCGCAGATAAGTCGAGAAGTCACGGTCTGCCTATCAACATTGAAGCCCCCTAATGTTTAGATTTGCAAAATAAAGTCCAAAAGCTCCACCCCATAGGATAGTCGAGGAGCCACGGCCAGCCTCTTAACTTTGAAGCTCCCGAATGTTCAGCTTTGGAAAAATCGCAAGCTTCCTTCCTGGTTTATCGAGAAGTCACGGTATACCTAACAACTTTCGAACTCCCGAATGTTCAGATTTGTAAAGTACAGTTCAAAGCTCACTCCCGAAGGTAAGTCGAGAAGTCATGGCCTGCCTAATAACTTTAAAGCTCCCTCTTGTTTAGATTTGTGAAATAAAGTTCAAAAGCTCCCTCTCGCAAGTTAGTCGAAAAGTCACGGCCTTCCCATTACCATTGAAGCTCCCCTGTGTGTAGATCGGCAAAGTAAAGTTTAACAAAAAGCTCCCTAATATAGTGGAGTAGTTTTCCCTGAGTAAGTTGAGAATACTTTCCAACAAGAGAATCTGAACAAATATAGAAGAGAAAATACATTAAATGGCTCCAATTAATTACTGACTTCGCCAAATTAGTAAGAACTTGTCATTTTCTTCGGACGAAATGAAGAAGTAAAAAACGAAAATTTTCCTTATATCGTATAATGAGAATGGTTCTCCAAATATCTGATAGATCAATCAAAACTTCCCTTTTTGGATTAAGAGACAGAAATCTGTAACATTCTTGATAGCCAGCCATAATTTCATTCAAAATGGAAAATGTCTGATTCCTCAAAACATCTGACAACAAAAACCTATACAATAGGTGTATGTTGGTCGCATATTAATAAAAAACAACTACTTCCCTGGCTTATGCCTTGACGGACATTGAATGACATCGGATGGATAAACGTGCGAAGTCCTACAAGGTACTTTGCAAATGTTTGTTGCAGAATTAGATCCATTTTGCTATTAACCACTTCACTCAGGTTGACCACCTGTAGAACGGTTTCGGGTTATTTGCCCCTCATCAGTATAGGGTGGGTCAAGCAGACAATGATGAATGTCTGCGTTTCCTGACTGAAATAATTGATATAAATCCTCGAAACATTTGCTGGGATCGAATTAGCAGAACGGAGCTAACGTCATCTCAACACAACTAGTGCATCTTAAACATTACTAATGAATGTCATCCTGAATCCCAGGCTAGAAATATCTGCAATAAGAGACATAAATCTGTAACATTTCTGATAGGCAGCCATAATTTCATTGAAAATTAAAAATGTCTCATTCCTCAAGACATCTGAATACAAAAACCTATACAATAGGTGTATGTTGGTCGCATATCCATATGAAAACAACTATTTCCCTGGCTAATGCTTCGACGGACGTTGAATGACATCCGATGGATAAACGTCTTAGGTAACACAATTCTCTCCGCGAGATCTGTGAGAGGTTATAATTAGGATCTCATTGGTGTCTCCAGTTTTTAGTTTTGTTTTTTGAATTCCTTAGAAAAAACAGTTGTTGGTTTACCTTGCCAAAATCAAATCAACCGTTATAGAGATATTCAAACAAGAGCTTGACAGTTTTGGTGGATTGATCAAGTAATAAAGAATTGAAATTTTCAAGAAATCTCTACCAAATTTTAATAGAAATAATTCAGCAATTCTTGATAAGTTATTGTGAATAACTTAATTTCTAATTTCCAACTGACACCCTGTGGGATATCCAAAGGGCAGTGAAATTTGAATTAATATCCCTAATATTATGCTTTACCATTTGCTTTCAGGTCTACCGAAGGTGACAGCTAGATTTAGGCCAAAATGTTATTTTTTTCTGTTTTTTTTGTGATTTAATTTTGGGTTACATTATTGATATCTCTAGCTTATCTTGTAAGATGAGGTGTTCAATGAACTTCATATTAGCTCATTACTTGTTTCAATATTCTTCCTCTCTTGAAGTTATATTAATGCAAAGTGTTCTGATCTCAATACTTTTGCTGCAGCAACACACACGTGTTCAATCCCTTGTATAATTTATAAGTCAATTATGTGCTCAAGAGGTCTACCAACTTAGGTCGTGAATAACGCAAAATGGCTATTATCTTCCTTTGTACTGTGTATGAAAAATAATCTATGAGGAAGTAGAAAAATGTCACCAATTCGATACTCAAAAACATTATGTGGCCCTATATACTTATTATATTGAATCCATGAAAAAAAAATTATCTTATTGATATAAGATTCACCTAATTTGTTCAGACTAACATGAAGAACAGCAGTATTATTCTTATCCTGAATAGTGACATCAGTAGCTCAGTTGGTGGAACTCTGAAGTATGGAATGAGCTTGAAAAAACGATACAATATGGATTGACTAAGTTTGATGGTAATTTCTTCCACGAGCTCTCAGAGATATGATGCCTCAACTTCCCAGTGATTCATACAAATATGCTCGCAAATGAATATGTATCACAAAAGAGTAAATGACTGAAAGATAAACTTCATAAACTATATCTTTCATCGTTCAGGATAACCTCTTAGTGGGTTTCTCATGTTGAAAGAGAGAACATTATTCTCAATTGAAAAATGGAAAAAAAATCATAATATGAAAAAATATACGATGAAAAATTGAAGTTACTTTTTGTAAAGTCTAACAGAAAACAACTATCGAGCGAAATTGCTTACTTTTAACGTGAAGAAATCTGATTTACATTCTGATTCAGATATTTGATTGAAAAACTTTTTATCCAATCTTGAATGAGAAAGTTTCTTATACAAATATCAGAATGAAAATGCAAATATTCACTATTTTTCAGGAATATTTCACAATATTCATTGTGATATAAATTCAGATAATGTCAATGTCCAGCATGCCTCAGTGGCTGTGAAGTAGTTGTTTGCTGTTGGAAATTAGAAAAAGTAACTTCAGTTTTCAATCGTTGACTTCTTCTAATTCTGAAAAAAGCTTGTTTTCCAATTTTCAATTGAGATCGTTTTTTTCTTTTTCAATATATAAGAATATCCTGTACAGATCTCAACAAAAGCAGGTGACGTGAATTTCCCAAAGAACTCGCCAAAAGGCTGAGTGTGCGAAGTTCCCACAGAACTCGCCAGAGGCACTGCCTGCAATATTCACACAGCTAGCTTTCATGCGAGCTCACAGAGACCTCGACATGAGATGTAAATAAGAATTTCCCAAAGTACTCGACACAAGATTTCGCAGAGATCTCGCCAGAGTGTATTGTTCGAAAATTTACACGTGGGATATCATTAAGACATCGCTGAGAATGTCGCAGCGGCGGACATTTGACGGAGATATAGAGCTCTCAACAACCTATCAGAGAAGTTACAAAAGGCGTCACAATTTCCTAAAAAAAGTTCGCCAAAATATCTTCAGGACCTCTTTGTGTTGCCGGGGGTGCAAGTCCTACAAGGTACTTTGCAAATGTTTGTTGCAAAATGGATGAATAATAACCACATCACTCAGGCTGACCACCTATAGACCGGTTTTGGGGAATTTGCCCCTCATTAGCACAGGGTGGGTCAAGTAGACAATGTCTGCGTTACCTGACTGAAACAATTAATATAAATCCAATTTCAAAGCATTTTCTGGGATCGAATCAGCAGAACGGAGCTAACGCCATCCCAGCACAAAAAGTGCAACTGAAACATTAGCAATGAATGTCATCCTGAATCCCAGGATAGAAATTCCTGCAATAATTTCATTAAAAATGAAAAATGTCTCATTTCTCAAGACATCTGAATACAAAAACCTACAACAGGTGTATGTTGGTCGCATATCCATAAAAAAACAACTACTTGAGGAATAAGACATTTTTCATTTTTAATGAAATTAAGGCTGGCTATCAAGAATGTTTCAGATTTCTGTCTCTTTTTACAGATATTTCTATTCTGACATTCATTGGTAATGAAAAAGAGGGAATTTTGTGGCATAGAGGACAAATTATCAAATTAAAGAAAAAAAAAGCATTCTCAAGTGGGAGTCGAACCCACGACCTTATGATTTCTAGCCATACGCTCTACCATCTGAGCTATTCGAAGACATAGGAATCGACACACACTCGTGAACACTTTTCTTCCACAATTTAATATTCATGTGAGAAATGAATCGAAAATCAAACGTACTTATCACTGGCCGTCGAGATCCATTACGTGGCACTCAACTTCATCCTCATTCGAAAATTTCAGTAACAGAAACAAATGATTTCTAACCACTGATGAGAATCAGCCGAATATATAGGGTGAAAGTGGAAATATTGTGTCCGAAATATATAATGAGAAAGGGGGAATTTTGTGCCATAGAGGACAAATTATTAAATTAAAGAAAAGAAGCATCCCCAAGTGGGACTCGAACCCACGACCTTATGATTTCTAGACATACGCTCTACCATCTGAGCTATTTGAGGACATAGGCATCGACACACACTCGTGAACACTTTTCTTCCACAATTTAATATTCATGTGAGAAATGAATCGAAAATCGAACGTACTTATCACTGGCCGTCGAGATCCATTACCTGTCACTCAACTTCAACGTCATTCAAAAATTTCAGTAGCAGATCTAAGCAGATGATCTCCAACCACTGATTAGATTTAGCCAAATATATAAGGTGAAAGTGGAAATATTTTGTCCGAAATATATAATGAAAAATGGGGAATTTTGTGGCATAGAGGACAAATTATTGAATTAAATAAAAGAGCATCCTCAAGTGGGAGTCGAACCCACGACCTAATGATTTCTAGCCATACGCTCTACCATCTGAGCTATCCGAAGACATAGGAATCGACACACACTCTATGCCACAAAATTCCACCTTTTTCATCATATATTTCGGACACAATATTTCCACTTCCACCTTATATATTTGGCTAAATCTTATCAGTGGTTAGATATCATCTGCTTGAATCTGCTACTGAAATTTTTGAATGACGATGAAGTTGAGTGACAAGTAATAGATCTTGACGGCCAGTGATAAGTACGTTTGAGTTTCGATCCATTTCTCACATAAATATTGAATTGTGGAAGAAAAGTGTTCACGAGTGTGTGTCGACTCCTATGTCTTCGAATAGCTCGGATGGTAGAGCGTATGGCTAGAAATCATAAGGTCGGGAGTTCGACTCCCACTTGAGGATGCTTTTTTTCTCTAATTTAATAGTTGGTCCTCTATGCCACAAAATTCCCCCTTTTTCATTATATATTTTGGATACAATATTTCCACTTCCACCTTATATATTCGGCTAAATCTCATCAGTGGTTAGAGATCATCTGCTTAGATCTGCTACTGAAATTTTCAAATGACGATGAAGTTGAGTTACGGGTAATGGATCTCGACGGCTAGTGATGAGTACGTTTGATTTTCGATTCATTTCTCACATGAATATTAAATTGTGGAAGAAAAGTGTTTACGAGTGTGTGTCGATTCCTATGTCTTCGAATAGATCAGATGGTAGAGCGTATGTCTAGAAATCATAAGGTCGTGAGTTCGACACCCACTTGAGGATGCTTTTTTTCTTTAATTTAATAATTGGTCCTCTATGCCACAAAATTCCCCCTTTTCCATTATATATTTTGGACACAATAATTCCACTTTTACCTTATTCATTGGTGATGTTTCAGTTGCATTAGTTGTGTTGAGATGGCGTATGCTCCGTTCTGCTAATTCGATCCCAGCAAATGCTTTGAAATTGGATTGATTTTAATTATTTCAGTCAGGTAACGCAGACATTGTCTGCTTGACCCACCCTGTACTGATGAGGGGCAAAAACCCCGAAACCTGTCTACAGGTGGTCAATCTGAGTGAAGTGGTTAATGTTTATCCATTTTGCAACAAACATTTGCAAAGTATCTTGTAGGACTTTGCACGTTTATCCATCGGATGTCATTCAACGTCCGTCGAAGCATTAGTCAGGCAAGTAGTTGTTTTTTTACGGATATGTGACCAACATACACCTATTAAATGGGTTTTTGTAGTCGGATGTTTCGATGAATAAGACATTTTCATTGAAACTTTCCTTTTTAATGATTCGGGATCCTATCCATTCATTCATAGAGGTACCTTTTTCAGCTTTCATAAATAACTGTAGTATATATGAAGACTTCAGTGAATTTTCATTTCGTTCTTAGTTTCATCTATCTGTAGGTATATGAAGGAAGGTTTCCATTATCAGACAACAGTTTGCAAAGTTGTCACACGATTATTTCGATAACTAGAATAGTTAACAAAGAAGAATCCAAATATTCCGTAACGTAATATGAATTTGGAATTCGAATATATAAAAATGATGACTAATGGAAAATTCTGATCCTATTATTAAAGGTTGGAAATATCGGAATGAAAAGGACTGATCAATGAATTGGATTTATAGTAGAGTGATTCGGCACGCGCAACATACACGCGACGCCCACACGCAGCCAAAGGCGTAGAAGATGGGCTCATTTGAGGAGTTGAAAATAATATCAATAATAAAAACAGCTTATTGGTGCAAAGCATTCAGAATGATTTATGAAAATAAATCATAATGTATTCACAATAATTATTCAAAAACGTCACTGGGAATCAAAAGGAACTCAATAAAATTATTTGCAAGGAAATATTCACAAAATAGGAGAAACAGATATGTGTTCTTCCAAATTCGAATATAATCACCTTTACAGTGATATTCATTATGAATATATAGTTTTTGTTTTCGGAATGAATCTTTAGTATTAACGAGCTCAACAAAATTCTTAGGAACAATAATTAACTCACATTTCACTTGGCGAGAACATATAGAGTTCACATCTAAGAAGCTGAATCAATCGTATTATCCCATTAAATCCCTAAAGAATAAATTACATACTGAATCATTGATATCAGTTTATTTTGCCAAGTTTCATTCAATTATTCTCTACAACATTGCTGTTTGGAGTTCAGCTTCTGAAATAGACAGAAATTTCGTAAAACAGAAATCATTGCTGAGACTGATCTTCAATCTAGATTACAAAACGTCATGTAGAGAGATTTTTCAAAACAAAATAAAATACTAACTGTTGCATGTATGTTTATTTCAAAAACATTAACGTATATCCATGAAAATAGAAAGAAACTAGAATCGAGATCAGCAATCCATAATCACCATACCAGGAATAACAATGATTACCACCCAAAAACACCATCATGCAAAGTATGAAAAGTCTCCTATGTTTGTTGGTATCCGTCTTTATAACATGTTGCCAAGCGATATAAAGACACTGTCATCTCAAGTTTTTTAAAAACAGTTGAAACTATTCCTAACAGAAAAATGTTTTTACACAGTAGATCAATTCACACCTGAGGTTAGTAATGCGGGATCATTTTCATTGTGACGAATTTATTTTAATATATTACAATATGTTATTTATTTTTTTATTTAATTTTTATCTATATCTTCATGTATGCGTTTGTTCCACAACATGTATCACATTTCATGCGCTACTGATATTCATATTGTAAGTTCAACTGACCTGTCCTGTTAATGTGTTTTAATGTGTTTTCATATCATTCAATATTATTTATTTTTTCATTTTACCATAACTTAATTATTTTTTACATTTAATATGTTCTTTAGAAATATGACCTGTCCCATTTACATAATTTTGCTCAAAGGTAATTTTTTTTGTGAAAGGTTAAATCAAGGAAATTGATTTTATTTTTTGATTCTACTGTGAATTGATTTCATTTTGTGGAAGGTAATAAAAACAGAAATTTACGCTTCATGGTAAGTTCCAATCTCTTTTTCTCCGACATTTACACTATTTTTCTAATTTGTATCATTTTTACAGTTGACCAATGAATATTTTGAAAAAGGCATGAGTTCCTGCTGAGTTTTTCCGTTTGTACCTTCAATAACTACCACAAAAAAATTCAATTCACAGTAGAAGTAGAATCAAAAAATAAAATCAATTTCCTCGATATAACCTTGCACAAAAAAATGACTCGATACAAACTGAGTGGTACACCAAAGAAACATGGTCTTTGCGATACACCAATTTTAACTCCAATCATCCCTTATCCCAAAAAAAAATCGTTGATAATTGGGTTAGTCGATAGAGCTATCAAATTATCTGATACAGAATTTAGAGAAAAAGCAATCACCAGAGCCAAAAATGCATTGATGAAAAACAATATCTCCCTTAAATTAACTTACTCAATTTTCAGTATCAGAATCAACCTATTTTACAACAACCAATAAAAAAACAATAAAAACAATACCCAAAAAATTTTTCAACCATTTCTTATATAAAAGGATTGTCGGAACAACTAAAACACCTCTTGTCAAAATATGACATTTCACTTGCTTTCAAGGGTCACAACCTTCTGAACAATAACTTCAGCAAACTAAAAACTCAACTCCCAAAAAAGAAAAGATCGCATGTAGTATACGAAATTCCTTGCGATGACCTTAATGGTGTATATATAGGACAAACTAGTCAATACTTTTCATCAAGATTACAGTCTCACAAATACCACAAAGAAAACCAAACTGCTCTATCAAAACATGAAACTCAACTAAACCACAAATTCAACTTTGACGAAACCAATATTCTGAAAACAGAAAAAATAAACGTAAACGCGAAATTTATGAAGCCATAGAGTTAAACAAAACTCAAATAATGGCAAAAAAGATACCAATTCAATTAATAAACGTTACCACAACCTACTTTAATCTCAAAACGTCCACCCGTGAAAATAACACCCTCGTACACACCAATAAAGAACAAGGTATACATCCGTCCGACAATCCAAAAAAAACAACACCAAAAAAATAAAATCATTAATAACAGCACAATCTAACATCTGCCAAGATGGGCTGGCCTCCTTTCAGTCGATAAAAATCCTCTCAACGGTGTCCTGTGTCTTTTAAAAAAAAAACAATATGTTAAATCTTCCCGCAAATTGTTTTACCTCACATGAGAAACAAATCAGTATAAGAAATTAGACCATTTGGAATAATAAAAACCGAAATATGCGCTTTATAGTAAGTTCCAATGTATTTTTCTCCAACATTCACCCTATTTTTCTAATTTGTAACATGTTTACAGGTGACCAATGAATATTTTGAAAAAGGCATGAGTTCTTGCCGAAACGTAAATAAAATTACCAATATGTTGAAACGACAATTTTTTTCCGTTTGGATCTATCCCAAAAAATCCGATATTCTAAAAATACGAGGGTCAAAGAAGAATATACCAAACTCTATAAATATATAAGCTTCACCACACAGATTATAGGTGTCACCATCTATAATTTTGTGCATTTCATAAATAAATATATATATATATATATATATATATATATATATATATATATATATATATATATATAATAAATAAATATATATATATATATATATATATATATATATATAATATATATATATATATATACCGGGTGTCCACGGAAGGTGGCTCGCCCCTATAACTTTTTTGTTTTCGTAGATAACGGAGTGAAATTTGGAGGACCTATTTAATGCATAAAACTGCATTTTTTGACAAGTAACTCAACTTCATGCAAATTTCGTATTCACCGGAAGTGACATAAACTTTCGATTTTTAAATGAGACACCTGATATATTTTCAGTTTTTTTGTCTCCATATGACATTTAGAATACAACCATGTATCATTTGTTACTGTTTGTAACCGTTTTTTTATTTTTTTTTCGATATAAATTTCATTCTAGAGGGCTATGGATAAGTTCAAATAATTAATTTCAGTCCTAAAATGTTTGTTAAAATACAACTTCACTGTTTTCGATCAAAATGATTCAGCTATGTAACGTTTGATTTTAAAATTTTTATTACATTTTTTTTTTCAAATGGCAACATGGTGGCTCGTCTGGTTAGAAAAAAAGAACATTTTATTACGATTAATTTGATACCGCACTCTATTAGGTTGTAGGAAAACTTTCGATAAAAAACTGAAAATATTACGTTAGAACTTTCATTGAATGAAGAATCTTATTGAGATTGAAATTAGATTTGAAATCATCGAGTAGTCTGTGACCAACACAACTGAAACAAAATCATTAAATTATTGCGGTAAAAATTGACGTGTCGACATATTATTTTACAACTCTTCTACAAAGTCAATTAGGTAGTTATTGTGTACCTCATTGTTTGAAAATCATGGAAAATAACAATAACAATAATATGAAAAAGTTGATATGTTATTAGTTTTTGGAGAGTGTTGGCAAAATTCGACCGATGCTGCACGTCTCTACGCACAGAGTATCCTGATCGGCGTCACCCGACCCGGCACTATTTTCCAAAACTGGTTCAAAAAATGCGAAATGAGCCTGATAATGATGGGAACGATTCGTTTGTTGTGAGTGAAGAAAAAGAAATAGATGTTCTGGCATACGTTCAAGTAAATATTAATACGTCACTCAGGGAGATCGCAAGAGAATGTGACATTTCGAAGTCTTCTGCAGCTAATATTTTGAAAAAACATAAATATCATTCATTTAAATATCAACTACACCAGCACCTATACCAAAACGATGATGCAAAGAGACTTGAGTATTGCACTTGGTTCTTTGGAGAATTTTGGGAGGATGGCACATTTCCATATAAAATTCTGTATACTGACGAAAGCTGTTTCACTAATTTGGGACATTTCAACAGAAATAATAAGCGATATTGGTCCGAAGCAAATTTACACTTCATGGAGGAAGGAAATTTTCAAGAACGGTTTGGTTTCAATTATTGGGTTGGGATTTTAGGGGACAGAATTTAAGGCCCTATAATTTTTGACGGGGTCCTGACAGGGGCTAGATATCTAAGTTTCCTCACGCAGGAAATTGAGCATTTCTTGGACGAAGTTCCATTAATAAATCGAGTTGGATTATTTTATCAACAAGATGGTGCTTCACGACACAACCTGAGGGTAGTTACGGAATATCTGCATGAAACATACAACGAAAACTGGATTGGAAATATGGGTCCAGTTAGGTGGCCGGCGAGGTGAAATAGGGTTGTTTTCAATTTATACCTTTATTTATTCCTTTTCAAAAAACTTTTCAGGTCACCCGAAATTATGCCTCTAGATTTTTGAAGTAAAACTTCTTTACGCACGCTTGACTTGGGGAGTAAGCTGGTGAATGCGTGACGAGAGCGTTACGAAAAGTGTGATCGAGCAAGGCGAACGGTCTCGACAAAGGTGAGTGCGTATCTCATACTTGTTACTGGAGTCGTAGCGTCATATGCAGCTTTCCCTTTTCCTTGTCCATTTTCTTCCTCTACTAATACGCGGCATTCTACTCTCGACATTGGGGCGCGTTTGATTCTCTGTCCTTTTCTTGTATCTCTCTCTCTCTCTCTCTCCTTCTCCTTGTTACTCTTCTGTATTTCAGCCTCGCATTTCTACGATTTACTTCTGCAAATTTTTGAAATGGGATGAAAAAAAATTAACTAATACGTAAATAATAAAATACTCATTAATTGTAGAGGTTCACCATTACAAATAATTGGTGACATCGTGATTGAACATGAAAATAATCAAATGGAAGTTGATGATGAAAATCCCACTATATATCATATACACAATCATATGTACAAAAACCGAGACAAATTATTGTATTTTATTTTTTACACGCTTTATATTAGCTTCACTTGTATGTTTGTTCGTTTGTTCGTTTGTAACCGACTCCTTTGGGCGCGATTTTGACCCACTTCCAGACGTCCGAATGATTTGAAATTTGGCAGGTGTACATAATTCCGGTGACAATGCCTTAAGAAATTTTCGTGTGGGAAAAAAACGAAATGGCGGCTCCGATATGGCGGACGAGTTTTGTGATTATAGTCCGATTCGCTTCGAAATCGGTATCTGGAGGTTTTCTTGGTCGGAGATTATGTTCTTTTGTCATAATTGGAAGATTCGAAATGGCGGCTCCAAAATGGTGGACGAGTTTTGTGATTATGGTCTGATTCTATTCAAAATTGGTATGTGGAGGTTTTTGGGGTCCAATATTATGGTTCTTTTGTGAAAATTCGAAAATTCAGGATGGCGGCTCCGAAATGGCGGCCGAGTTTTGTGATTATGGTCTGATTCTATTCAAAATTGATATGTGGGGGTTTTTGGGATCGAATATTATGATTCTTCCGTGAACATTGGAAAATTCAAGATAGCGGCCAAGTTTTGTGATCATGGTCTGATTCTATTCAAAATTGGTATGTGGGGGTTTTTGGGGTCGAATATTATGATTCTTTTGTGAAAATTGAGAAATTCAAGATGGCGACTTCGAAATGGCGGCCGAGTTTTGTGATTATGATCTGATTCTATTCAAAATTGGTATGTGGGGTTTTTGGGGTCGGAGATTATGAGTATCTAATTTGATAAGATTATTCCATTTTTTTATTTGCAAAAAAAAAATAAAAATAATAGTTTGAAAAAAATGAAAAACACGCTTTTATAAATAAACCACACTGAAAAGTAGGAAATGAATAATAGTTTAAAAAAACTAAAAAACACGCTTTTATAGAAAACCAGACTAAAAAAATAGAAAATAAGAAAAACATTTTTTTTTTTTTTAAAGCGTGGGGTGCATGGTATCAATAGTCATATAGTACATTACACACCTAGGGCAGTGAAGTAAGAAATGTCTCAGAACACAGGTAATTGTTGGCCGAGGCGATACCATTGTTGTGAGCACTCCTTATCAAGTATTTTAAATATAGCCATATGTAAACTGAAACTGAAGAATGCCAATAAAATAAATCAATTTTCGTTCGAAATAACAAACGGTCGCATTAATAGTAAAATTTATATGACAACTCATAAAGTCGATACTTCCTCTATTAATTGTGTCGGCACATCAATCGAAATTCCAACCATATGTTCAGACATTCATAACTACTAGTACGCCGGGACAGATGAATGACCGCGGTCTCTTAGAAGCAATAATAGGCTTGGTGATATATCATGGCGGCGTGTCAACTCAAACGAGGCAACTTGCCGACTCATTAAATATATTTGATTGAGTGCGGGCGGCACCGTTTGAATATCAACGCTATATATATAAGATTCTCCATACTAGAACTCTCATTCTCTGCTCGTTCTTCATTCAGAATCCAGTCGTCGATCTAGTCAGTCAGTACATAGCAAATTCAGCTTCATTATGAAGCAAATAAAAGTAAAGTTTAATTTCAATTAGCGAAGATGAAGTCTCATCTTCCTACGCGAAATAAGCGTAGACCCCGTACAGTTTATTGGAAGTAGCAAATTAATCAACTATATGCAGAATTCATAGTGAAATAGTAACGCCTCAGAAATCATCGCAGTAATAACTAAATGAATGGAATTAATATTTATCAAGAAGCTAAATAATCATATTGCAACAAGTGAAAGCGTAATATAATTCGGTAATAAAACGGAATAATTAAATCAGTGGCTCTTCAGTGGAGGGTAAGAAATCAAACTGTTTATTTGGCAAGGTATATATGTATAGTGTTATAAGAAAATATTTCATTATTGATTTCATAGTAGAAAAAAATTATTGATTCAACAAAAGTAAAATTATTATCAATTGTTTAAAATAACTGAAGAACAGTTATTTTATTGTCAGCTCATATTGTTTCTCATTTTAAATTATTGTTTATTCAATCTCATTTTGACTTCCTATACATTTTCTCATTAAATTATACCAGGTGTATCAATAGTTGTTTTTATATTTTAGAAAATACATATATATATATATATTATTACAAATCTTAATTGTATTATTATTCCGAAACGATTTGAGATTGGTCTTTGTACTGTCAAATTAAGTTCCCCCGCTTCATTACATACTGGGAGAAACAAGATCTCAAGCCGCTCTGGGAAATTGTTCCGTTATTGGTCAATAGACAGATAACACTCAGTATGTTATAACAAAAGGTGGACAGGTGTGGTCTTTCAATAAGAACGCCCTGTACGTCTTACATCACCATGCACCACACGCTTTTTTTTAATAAAATACATGTTTTTCTCATTTTCTATTTTTTTAGTCTGGTTTTCTATAAAAGCGCGTTTTTTAGTTTTTTTAAACTATAATTTATATAATCATTCATGACTCTAATAATAATTTACTAAATTAACCAAACTAAAATGATGAAATTATAGGTTATTAGAAAATTAATATATGTATATGTATATACATGTATATATTATACATGTATACATATATAAACATATATATATATATATATATATATACATATAGATGGACCTAAAGAAGTTTTACTTCAGTCGTGTGGACTAAAGCACACTCGTTTTTCTTTATGGGGATCTATTAAAAACGAGGTTAATGATGTACATCCTGCCACACGACATGAATTAGAGGACAAAGTAAGGGCAGCTTTTCATAGAATTACACCAAGACAGTTGAGAAACGTTGTAAGAGCAACAATAAGAAAAGTTCGCCTTTGTCAGCAACAAGATGGAGGTCACTTTAAACATCTGGAACCCTAAAGATATGCAAATAGGTAGTTTCAATATGATTATTTCATTTTCAGCAGCTAGTTCATTTTAGAAAAGTTCAAAAGTGATGGTATTTTCAGTTTTTTATCGAAAGTTTTCTTACAACCTAATAGATTGCGGTATCAAATTAATCGTAATAAATTCTCTTTTTTTCTAACCCGACGAGCCACCATGTTGCCATTTGAAAAAAAATTGTAATATAAATTTTAAAATCAAACGTCACATAGCTGAAACATTTTGATCGAAAACAGTAAAGTTGTATTTTTAACCGACGAAACCAAAAAGAATGAGGTTCTCTAGTCGACGCGTATATTTTTATTTTTTATATATAAGATCACGCATAACTTTTTACTGAAACGTCCGATTCCGATAATTCTCAGTGGATAGGGTGTACTTCTGAGTAAGTCCCATTTGAAGTTCAAAAATGAAATCCACCCCAAAGAGTAGCAGAATGGAGGATATTGATCACTCACCCTCTGAATTCTGGTCCGTTAACCGATTCTATCAGGCATAACTTTGTACTGGGTTCTTCGATTTAGATAATTTTTTGTAATTAGATAGAGTATACCTCAAAGTTGATCATTTCTGGAGTTTGAATGGGCTCATCCACCCTTACGGGTAGAAAAATAGGAAATAGTTGATTTTTCATTTGTGAACATTGGCACACATATGTAGTTGACAATGACAGATCGCTTATGTCGTCATTTTTGTTCTTTCACATCCATCACAATCATTATATTCTATGAGAGGATGGAATGATATACAAAGTAATGGAATAAACTAACCAGAACAACAAAAATGATTTATATTACAACAAATAGTAAAAGTAGATAATCATATTATTTAACTGGTAATAGTTGAAGTAAGGTGGGTAAGTAAGTATTTTGGAAGTAATCAAAAAACAAGTAGGTATTAATTAATAGATTTCAGCCAAAAAAAAATTTAAAAATAAGAATTTTTAGCAAAAAATTAAACCGACGAAATACGGAACTGAAGAGTAAAAAATAAAATAAACCTTCTTAGTCTCAATAACTAAGCTCCCAAACTAACGTTAGTAACTAATTTGAGTCGACGCCAAACAAACAATCAACGAAGATCATTAAATTACTGCAAAAAAATTATCAGAATGTCACCGCGCAACTCGATGCCATCATTTTATCTAATTCATTTGCTTGTTTGTTCGGCGCCGACTCAAAATAAGTTACTTTCGTTAGTTTAGGAGCTTAGTTATTGAGAGTAAGAAGGTTTATTTTATTTTTTACTTTTCAGTTCCGTAATTCGTCGGTTTAATTTTTTATAAAAAAGTTTTTATTACAAACATTTTAGGACTGAAATTAGTTATTTGAACGTATCCAAAGCCCTCTAGAATACAAATTTATTTCGAAAAATAAAATAAAAAACGGTTACGAATAGTAACAAATGATACATGGTTGTATTCTAAATATCATATGGAGACAAAAAAAACTGAAAATATACCAGTTTATGTCACATCCGGTGAATCCGGAATTTGCATAAAGTTGAGAAACTCGTCAAAAAATGCAGTTTTATGCATTACACAAATCCTCCAAATTTCATTCCATTATCTCCGAAAACAAAGAAGTTATAGGGGCGAGCCACCTTCCGTGGACACCCGGTATATTATACAGTGCGCTTTTTATAGCCACCCCCCCTGTTAATTCTAAATAGCATGGGGGATCCTGTGGCACATCGTTGAAAAAATGATTCAATTCTCTTTCCAAATGTGAATTCTTTTTTTCATTTCGTTGGTATGTGACTTTGCGGCTTTTTATGGTGCCCACCCCCCTTATAACTTTTGAACGGTTTGACGTAGAACAATGAAACAAAAGCTATTTTATGATATCACCGATACTACTTTTTGGAATAAAATACATTGTAATTGTCCGATAGATGGCGCGGGGGGCTTATCAACTTCAAAATTTTAAATAGCATGTGGCACATCGTTGAAATGATAGTTCAATTCTCTTTCCAACCATCTAATTGTTTTTTTCATTTTGTTGATTTCTTTTCTCACAATGTGCATTTGAAATGTCAAGCATATAGTTAACCTTTGAATGTTTCGACGCACAAAAATGAAAAAAAAAGGTATTGAAAGATATCACCGAATTTTTCAACCAGTTTCCTCAAATACTTTCAAGTTATTGGATGATCAGAGAATTTTTCAAAGGCTATTGTATAGCGAAACACGTGTCGTGGTTTTGTAAACCCAGTTTAGTGAAGATCATTTAGTGAATTTAGTGTCTTTTGTTTACTTCAATATGGATTTTCCCCAACTATAGGCCGCATGAATTGAAAGAATTGGATTACAGTATGGATTGAAAATTTCTACCCAATTGAGCTTTGAAACGAATTCGAAAATGAAAAATTATTTGAGTAATGAATCTTTCTCTATTGACCGTATTCAGTGTTACTCATCGCAATTGTGATCCTTAGAAGAACCATGGTTAAAACTATAATTGTGATTCCTTAAGAACCATAGTTAAAACTATAATTAAATTACCTCTTCAACGGTGTGTAACTGGACCTCTATGCTTTTCGTAATTTTCAAGTTCTTATGCCCCCAGTGCCCTCTGTCGAGTAATTGCAATGTTTCTTCTCTGTACCACCTGAAAGTAGGATCGATAATACCATTCAAAAGGGTACCATTCAGATCCGCACTTATGCTTGACATTTCAAATGCCCATTGTAAAAAATAAATCAATGAAATTCTAAAAACAATTAGATATTTGGAAAGATAATTGAACTATGTTTTCAACGATGTGCCACACGACCCTCCATGCTATTTTAAATTTTGAAGTTGATCATCAACTTTCTCATAGAAAAATGATCCCTGGGAGATGAGAGAATCAATCTTGGAAAATACACAGGAGTCATCGGAGACGTGCCAAGAATTATTTTTTATATCTGCTTAAGATTGAACTGACTATACAGTGACCGGCAGAATGTACGCATCATATGGGAATTTTTTTTAATATAATATTTTGACAAATTTCAATACATGCAATCGCTTCTGCATCAAAAGAAACCCCAAAAAATATTGTACAGTGCCGTTCGTCTTTTCTTGTTTGGCGGGAAATTTGAAAAATTTAAAAATTATGTCTTAAAACACACTTATTTGGGAAAATATTGAAAAATGGTAATTGCAAAAGTTGTTTAGAACGACATTTTATGAAAAAATAAAAATAAATTTTTGCCATAAAAATAAATTCAATTTGGAAAAATACATTTCTGACAAAGAAACTCACTAGTAAAGCCCAAGAGTAATATTTTGAATAATATTTTGTAAAGAATCACCAGCTACTTCTATTTTATTCGAAGAAAATTTTAAAATCTGTGGATTTGCCATGTGTTCAGCTGCTTCATAAGAGGTCACAGAAATATCTTCAGGACATTATAATCCCGATACTGTTTATTATTGACAAAGAACCATGTATCTACATAATTTTAATATGATTTTTTTATTAGAACAAAAAATTGATTCAATTTTTTACATAATTACATTTTATAATAAAATTAGAAGCTGAAATAATTATAAACCAAACAATTTAATGCATACTCGAATGTTTGTAAATGTCCATTACTCGACGTGTCTACCCTGACGTTCAATACATGTAGTTGTTCGGGATTTCATTTCTCTGGACACATTTCGCAGCATTTGTGGTGTAATGTTATTGATACATTGTCGTATTACTTCTTCTAAATGGTCGATATTACGAAATGGCCGATGTTTATAAATCCTACTTTTAAGGTACCCCCATGAAAAGAAATCCAAGGGCGTCAAATCTGGGGATCTTGCAGGACACGGGTTTTCTGAATATCGTCCTATCCATTTATGAGGAAAGTGTTCGTTAAGCCACGCTCTGACTTCAAGGGTACTATGTACTGACGCTCCGTCTTGTTGGAAAAAAATATCATTCCTCATTTGCAGCGGTAATCCATGTAAGAAATCAAAAAACACATATTCAAAAATACTAAATAATTTCGTGAATTAAGGTTGCTCCTAAAAAAGTAAGGCCCAACGATCTGTGTATCTAATATGCCGCACCAAACATTAGTTTTGGAAGAAAATTGACTTTTTGCCTCTATCTTCCAATTTGGGTTCTCCTCAGCCCACCATCTACAATTCTGAGTCGCCTCATCAGTAAATAAAATGTTTGTAGGAAAATGTTGGCATTCTTCAATCATGCCTTGGAACCAAAATGAAAAATCTAAGCGTGCATCTAAATCTCTATCGAGTAAGGT
Organism: Gonioctena quinquepunctata; assembly: GCA_018342105.1. NCBI lineage: Eukaryota > Metazoa > Arthropoda > Insecta > Coleoptera > Chrysomelidae > Gonioctena > Gonioctena quinquepunctata. Next base: position 93,220 of record JAFIRS010002804.1, on the reverse strand, counting down.
GTGGATGAATTTTGGTTTGTATGCACGATATTTATTATTCTTCAAAATTCTTCTTATGGATTTTTCAGATATTCCGGTTTGTTCCTGCCTCTCCGATAGTGCCATCCGTGGATTTTCTGTGACCGATAACAAAACATTAAAGGTACCTTCCTCATTAGTGACGGGCTTACTATGTGGAGTTTTGTAACGATTTTCTACACCGCCTGTAGCTTTAAATTTGTTTAAAATACGCAACACAGTAGATCCATGGATATTCCCATTTGGATATCTAGCATTGAATATATCTGCTGCTTCTCTGGAACTATGAAAACGCTCACCATATATTGAGACGAGCTCAATTTTTTCTTGCAAACTCAGCCTTTCTTGGGGCATCTCTAATTATTGTTAACACACAACAAAATGTAACTTTTACAATGAAAAAAACTATAGAATAAAGACGATAAAAACACCTGGATAAATAATAACACTACTGAATAGTTTGACAACTCTTAAAAACACATTGTCATTATTAGTCAATTGTTTCATGGCCTCTTTGATCATGAGGAAATCTGTCGATGCACGCATCAACAATGATAATATTGTATGATTCCAACAATTTGCCAAAAATCAATTTATTTTTTGTTTGAATAAAAAATTCAATTTGAAATTATGTAGATACAAGGACTTTCATTGATAATGAACAGTATCGGGATTATAATGTCCTGGAGATATTTCAGTGACCTCTTATGAAGCAGCTGAATACATGGCAAATCCATAGATTTAAAAAAATTTTCCGAATAAAATAGAAGTAGCTTGCGAATATTTACAAAATATCATTTGAAATATTACTGTTGGCCTTATTAATGAGTTTCTTTGTCTAAAATGTATTTTTCCAAATTGAAATTTTTATTATGGCAAAAAATTTATTTTTATTTTTTTATCTCAGATTTTTTTCAAAACTTGTACATAGCTATAAAATGTCGTTCTAAACAACTCTTCCAAATAACATTTTTCAATATTTTCCCAAATAAGTGTGTTTTAAGACATAATTTTTTTATTTTTTTAATTTCCCGCCGAACAAGAGAAGACGAACGGCATTGTACAACGTCTTTTGGGGTTGCTTTTGATGTAGAAGCGATTGCACATATCGATATTCGTCAAAATTTATTAATAAAAGAATTTCCCATATGATGCGTACTTTCTGCCGGTCACTGTATAAGTTTGGGAAAAACATTTGTTCAACGTATGTAAAAAACGTTTCTGATATGTTGTTTCCACACATTCAAGAATTTCTGTAAATACTCGAAATATAAAATTTACTTAAATATTTTCCAACTTCAGAGCTACAATGAGTCAGGAATCCATCGGAAAATCATTTTTCTCCAGGTTTTTACCTGCGAAATAATATGTAATTTGATTGTTGTCTGTCTAAACTTGAAGTTGATCATCGATGAGACATTTTCAGATAATTTAATTTAAATGTGATGTCAAGTGAAATTATAATTTTTAGATCTACAATTTGAATTTTCGGAGAAGGTTTCATTCAAAATATGTTCATGTTATCATGAACAATTAACTTCAGCCCAATCGATCTGTATTATCTCATTTTTGCTTTTATGCTTTTTCCAACTTCTATAGTGACCATTATGGATATTTCTTTCTTAATTATAGCGTTCTCGTGACTTCTGTGCCAATCTACAGAAATCACGACATGGATGTAATGAAATCAACATGAACTACGGTCGAGTTTCTGAAATAACTTTTTGAATAAAATATTTGGTAGAAATGGAGCGAATCATCGGGTCAGAGCTGTACGTTAGGGTGTATTTAACAAAACATTTCACTGGCTTCATGTGCGTTTGATAGCATCTTGGATGTTGGCTAAAATGTTGGATGCCAAAATTCGGTGTATTTAGGTAGATTCCACTTTGATATGAAAATAACAACAATTTCACTTTCAAAGTTCTTACAGAAAAAATCACACCCCATTTCACAAAAGTTTTATTAAATAAGGGAAATTTTAAAATTAATTTTATCATCTTAAGTTAAATAAATAATAGTTAAAAAAAACTGAAACACACGCTTCTATAGAAAACCAAACTAAAAAAATAGAAAATAAATTTTAATAAATTTGATTTAAGAATAGTGTGAAAAATTTTAATAAATATAAATTGATAATAATGTAAATAAGAAAAAAATTTATTCCATTTAAAAAAAGCGTGGGGTGCTTTTTAGGATTCAGATTAAGCACCCCACGCTTTTTTTAAATAAAATGATTTTTTTTCTCATTCACATTACTATTAATTTAAATTTATTGAATTTTTTTACACTATTCGTAATTCAAATTTATTAAAATTTATTTTCTATTTTTTAGTTTGGTTTTCTATGAAAGCGTGTGATTTAGTTTTTTCAAACTATTATTTATTTTATACTTTTTAGTTTGGTTTATTTATAAAAGCATGTTTTTTTAATTTTTTCAAACTATTATTTGTTCTGATCTGCTAGTAATTCCATGATCACTATTATTAACTGTAATTATCTTCCAAATCATTAATGTGTACAGCTGTATTAATAGTCAAATCTCGATTTTAGGAGTCATTCAAAGATTGTTACGTTGTCAATATATACAGTGAGCCGCCATTTTGAATTTTTCAATTTTTCCGGAAGAATCATAATATTCGACTTCAAAAACCCCCACATACCTATTTTGAATAGAATCGGACCATATTCATAAAACTCGTTCATATTTTTTGAGCCCCATTTTGAATTTTTCAATTTTCACGAAAGAATCATAATATTCGACTTCAAAAACCCCCACAAACCCAATTTCGAATAGAATCGGACCATAATCATAAAACTCGTTCACCATTTTGAAGCCGCCATCTTGAATTTTTCAATTTTCACGAAAGAATTATGATATTCGACTCCACGAACCCCCACATACCAATTTTGAATAGAATCGGAACATAATCACAAAACTCTCCACCATTTTGGAGCCGCCATCTCGAATTTTCCAATTTTGACAACAGGATCATAATTTCCGAGCACAAAAACCTCCAGATATCAATTTTGAAGCGAATCAGACCATAATCACAAAACTCGTCTGTCATATTGGAGCCGCCATTTTGTTTTTTTTTCACGCAAAAATGTATTAATGCACTGTCACCGGATTTATGTACACCCGCCAAATTTCAAATCGTTTGGACTTCTGGAAGTGGGTGAAAATCAAGTCCAAAGGAGTCGGTTACAAACATACAAGTGAAGCTAATATAAAGCGTGTAATGAAAAAAAAATGTACTGATGTACTGATATACATTATTTTTCACAATTGCATTCAATCGCCTTCCACTCGGAGGAGTTGTGGATGGGGTGGAGGTGGCGCTGCCTTGGTAGATGAGTTTCCCAGATACCAACACATACAATTCATTTGAATAAAATCGTCAGGTCAGGTACTGTAGTTCAAATTAAACCTCTTTCCTGTTTAAGAGTTACTGAAGCTCCATGCCCAGGAGAGCAGTGAAACCTGGGCTAGTGAATTATCCAGGTACTGAGACATCAAATTAACTCTTAAAAAGCATGTTGTGAGAACAAAAAGTGTTTTTTTTTTCTACTTTGAAAATTCGTGAGTTTTCCAATTTTTTTGAGGTTCGCCAAAATTTTTTCTGCTGGTGAAAACGTCTTGTTTTAGGTTTTCTCTGTTCCTTGGATGTCTAAGAATAGGAAAAAATATGCAAGACGTTTTCCTTCAGAATTTGGAAAAATATGTGATTAAATCTACAAACTGCCAATTTTGGATCTTTCAATTCAACCTACAATATTTCTATCAATATGTTCCATTTTTTTGTCTTATTATTTGATTTTTCTACTCTATGGCTCTCAAAAATCAAGATGAGAAAGGTTTCAGGTGCCACAGGTGCCTAAACATTTTTTTTTGTCTTTTCTGCTCTAAATTTTGACTACGACCACTTCACGCCAAAAATGATATACTCAGGGAGTATATCATCCTGGCGACTTGGACTATCAATTTTGCAAATTGCAAGACATGCTTCACGACAGGTGATTTCGACTTGCCTCTCCATTGGCCATAATTTGCAGAGTAGAACATATTCAGACAAATGACAAGTACCTGGGAGTATGTGGGGGCTACAGAAACATGTTCATCATACCCAAGCAGCATTATAGTGTCGGAAACTGATACTGCAACTTCGACTCGGTGGTTATCACGTAATCACCACTGAATCTACCACTATACAGTAAGCATAACAAAAATGTTATATGTGTATGGTTGTAGTCACGTAATTCTCATCTATGGTAGCCATTCCACAGTTCTATATCTTATCGGTGTCATTTGAGGTGTTTGAAACATTATGGCCACTGAGCAAATCACTTTGGAGGTTTTCAAACTAAAAAGTGGAAAATAACCGTTGCGGTAACCATCCTGTACCACTTAAATATCACTTAGAAGTCACAGTCACTTTCAAGAGAGTATGATAGTTTCGGTGGCGTTTTGGTAACTTCCATAAAACCTTCAATGTGGCAGGCACTTGATTGTGATATGTGGTGATGGTTGCCACGTTCTTGCTATCTCCATATGTGATAACCACAGTTCGCATTTAATAAAAGTTGCTACAAATTACAATAAGCTTCAAAATTCACCATTCCCCGCGATGACGAAAGCTTTCCTAAGTTTTCTCAATTTTTTTTTTGTGGCTCAAAAAAAGTTTGTTTAACCTGTTACGTGAAACATGAATGATATTCAAAATTTTTTAAATTATTTTTTTGGCTTAAAAAATGTTCGTTCTATCTGTTACGTGAAACGTGAATGATATTCATTCAATATGAAATGGGTTATGCGTTTTCAATAGACAATTTTCCTCAATTTTGAAGTGACCGTGGATTGGTCAGCGCGATGACGAAAACTAACCTAACTTTCCTCAAATTATTTTATTGTGGCTCACAAAAAGTTCGTTTTACTATTACGTGAAACGTGAATGATATTCATTCAAAATAAAATGGGTTATGCGTTTTCAATAGACAATTTTTCTTGATTTTTTATAAAACGGTAATTAAATAGATCGGATCTCTGACTTATGCTCCTGCTTAATGTTTATACTTTAATTGTTAATTCTGTTTGCATAAATGCCATAATTTTCATTACTTGTTAATTGATAATTGTTACTTGATACTTGATGATTGTTGATTGGAGTTGCATGAATCCACTATACTTGCTACATGTCCTTTTTCAACAATTAATTAAGGTTACCCGCAATTTCAGGTTATAACTTTGAAGTGGCAGGTAATAATAGCCTGACGTGTTCGCCCCTTCAAGGGTATAAGACCTATTGTAATTTTTAAGTTATAACTTTGATGTGGTGAGTCATGGACCTGCGACGTGGGTGCCACTTTCCAGTGGTGGAAAAGTTAATAATTTAGTTCCACTGGGCACTTTATGATGGGAGGAGCTTTAGAGTGATATATTCACACTTTCTGCAACTTTGAAGTTATATTCCCCAAAAGCCGTCATATTAACAGGAAATGCTGGGTCGCCATTATTGGAGAAATTATCGAAATATTCAATAAAGATTTATTTGTCATCAGCACTGCATCAAACGTAGTAATTTGTCACGAAAGTATTTGTTTTCAACTAACCAAGATTGATAAAACAATGTTTAAGGGATTTAAGTACATAATTTCAGAGGCGAATTATTTCCAAAATTATAATGTTTTTCTTGAATAAAGTGTATTCAGATGGCGCGTGCTCACAATCGAGCTACAACACCCATATTTCACATTAAACTTTCAATCGTTTCAATTTTATCCCGATCAGAAGGATCCAAATTCAATTTTCTTACTTACGCGTTTGTATGTTTATATGTTATATATTTTTATATTTGATAGAGTGTTAGACATGAATCAGGCAGAATGGAAGAATGAGGAACATTTATCACAAAAATATGTTGCTGAACAGAGATCGAGCTACATTTTATTTACACAAACGTAGTCAGTTGTTCAACGTGTCTAGTGTCGGCCACTACATATCCACGTTTTTGCCAGGTGACCACAACGTGGATGGAATGTGGCTATCTGAGAGCCAGGAACGTAGATCGGAATATTGCGGACACCAAAAAAGTGTTCTCCATTTTGGTAGACGCGCGTGGTAGAACCGTGTATATTACGTAGCAGTGGTTGTGGTCAAACACTTCTGAGTTTTCCAGAATCGTGGCTGCTACGTTTCGTCCAATTGAAATGCTACTTGGGTAATGCAAGACTTCCTGCAATACAGGTCGTTTTTTGCTATAACTATCAAGTTCACCAAATGGAGCTAGACGACCGTCGAATTGAAGTGAGATATAGGCTATGAATATGTCCAAAGAATGTGTTTGTCACATATTGCATGAATAATTAGGAATGAGAAAGCTGTCCGCACATTGGGTGTCGCGTTTGCTCACGTTGAACCAAAAACATGAACATTTTCAACGCTCTGTTGTCGCAGTTCTGGCTCAATGAATTAAGGTTTTGGCACCGATTAATTACTGTAGATGAAAACTGGATACACCATTGTATCCCAGAAACAAAATCACAGTCAAATTAGTGGACTGTGAAGGAGCAGTCGGTTCCAAAAAAGCAAAAACTGTTTTTTCTGCTGGGAAAGTGATGGCGAATGTTTTTTGGGATAGTAATGGAGTCTGAATCGATTATCTTCAAAAACGAAAAACCACTACAGGAGCAAACTAAGCATCATTGCTTGACAAGCTGAAGACAGATATTGCGGAATAACGGACACATTTGCAGAAAAAAAAATGTTTCAACGACACAATTTGCTATGGCAAAAATCTACAAATTAGGGTCTGAACTGCTCCTTACTCATCAGATCTATTCCCAAGCGACTTTTTCTGTCCCCTAAGCTAAAAGTTGTGCTCGGAGGACTGGGATTTTCGTCAAATGAGGAGGCCATCACCATCGTAAACAATTATTCAGCAGAGAAAGACGCCGAGTACTTCTTGGACGGGTTAAAGAGATGGGAGCATCTTTGGCTGGAAGAAGTGTGTTTCGACGAAAAAATGTCTTGTATCTTTGTTGGGACGAATTTTTTTCTGTCCTTGCCTCGTATTAATATAAACAATAGAAAAATTGAAAGATATAACTTAGCCAAACATATATTGACAGAAACTTTTTTCAATTTATGGGACAAGGGCAATACGAGAATTATCATGCATAAACCAAATGACTTAGGTAAATGTTGTACCAAATAAATCACGTTGAGCTGGATATCCCGTGAACATATGTATAGGCCAATCCACGTCACCAAAAGTCCAGCTTAAGTGCATTCATAGAAACGCAAATAAATAACAAAAGAAAGAGAGATTTATTTCGATTCCAAGAAAGCCATCATACACTTTCACCTGCACCTACCTTTCATGGTTTCTAAAGCATCAGGACGGCTTGCAATCTTTTTCGAATTTTTCTGAAACCCCTCAGAAAACTTGTGATTTCCGGCAAAGGACAAAAATGTACAATGCAAAATTTATAGATGTGACATCTATAATTTGCGGAGTGAAGCTAAGACCTAGTGAAGTGGAATTCAACGGCAGGAAATTTCGTGCAACATTGATAGGTCACCAACAGATGTCAGTGTAGGCCAATCCACGACAACAAAAATCAAGCTTCTAGTACTTTCCGAGCAACGCAAATAAATAACAAAAGAAAGAGAGATTTGTTTCGATTCCAAGAAAGCCATCATGCGCCTACAGCTATTTCATGGTTGGGTGTCAGATTTTGACGAGTAATTGTCAGAAAAGACACAAAATTTAATAAACCGATTCCAATGTAAATTATAGATGAATTGAATTCGAGAAGATATCCCTTCCGGGAACGTCATCAAAATAAGTTGATTTTATATCAATGACTTTCAATATTATTTTTGTTGTGATACATCTCAGACAAATTATTGTCACACCCTACTGAACTAACAACTGAAAGATGTTCTTAGTATATTTTTGAATCCAGAATATCAAAACGCTGTAACGCATCGGAAAAAATTCACTGGTTTGCCCTTCTTGGACTGTTATTTCTGTCCTACAGAGAGAATTAAAACCCAAAAAATAAAAAGTGTGTGTTTGTATCTGAGAAATGGTTCAAGTCATAATCACTTTGATTCCAGATGGCCAAAACATCCCCAACTTATTATATCAGCCATACTTTGGGACAATTATGATGAGTTTCAAAGGATTCACTGTTTCATGAAAAAATAACGAACCACCAAAGCGTGAGGCAAGATGGTAATAGACATAAACATTCGTTCATGTATTTCATCTAGTGATATTTCATTATTCTACATTGACTTATTACTTAGTTTCATTCAGTATTACGGACGGATATTGTTTGTTAATATGTAACCGATTTCACCATTTTTTTCCATTGGTAAGTGTAGTCGTTCCAACAACACGGTTTTCATGAACTAAGTGATATGATTCGTATCAAGTATGTTAAGTGAAGTATTTGTCATAAATGAAAAAGATTAATTAGTAGGCAACCTCATGGGTTTCCTTATGTAGCATTTTAACGAACGGAACGGAACGTAGCGGGATTCTGGAAAACTTTGAAGTGTTTGGCCACAAACCATTGCTACGTAATATACACGGTTCTATCACGCGGCGGCTATCAAAATGGGGAACACTTTTTTGGTGGCTGCTACGTTCCGAACTACGTTCCTGGATCTCAGATAGTCACATTCCAACCACGTTGTGGTCACCTGGCAAAAACGTGGATATGTAGTGACCGACACTAGACACGTTAAACAACTGACTGCGTTTGTGTAAATGATATGTAGCTCGATCTCTGTTCAGCAACATGTTTTTGTGATAAATGTTTCTCATTCTTCTTTTTGCCTGATTTATTTCTAACTCTCGATCAACTTCGAAAATATATAACATATAAACATAGGAAGGCGTAAGTAAGTATGTATATTAAAATTGGATACTTCTGATCGGGATAAAATTAAAACTATTGAAAGTTTCATGTGAAATATGGATGTTGTAGCTCGATTGTGAGCACGCGCCATCTGAATACACTTTATTTGAGGAAAATATTATAATTTTGGAAATAACTCGCCTCTGAAATTATGTACTAATCCATCAAACATTGTTTTTCAATCTTGGTTAGTTAAAACAAATACTTACGTAACAAATTACTACGTTTGATGCAGTGCTGATGACAAATAAATCTTTATCGAATATTTCGATCATTTCTCTAATAATGGCAAACCAGCATATTCCTGTAAATATGGCGGCTTTTGGAGAATATAACTTTAAAGTGGCAGAAAGTGTTAATATGCACTCTGAAGCTCCTCCCATCATAAAGTGCCCAGTGGAACTAACTTATTAGCTTTTCCACCACTGGAAAGTGGCACTCACGTCGCAGGCCCATGACTCACCAGTTCGAAGTTATAACCTTAAAATTGCAATAGGTCTTATACCCTTGAAAGGGGCGAACACGTCGGGCTATTATAACCTGCCACTTCAAAGTTTTAACCTCGAAATTGCGGGTGCATGTTCATTAATTGTTAAAAAAGGACATGTAGCAAGTATAGTGGATTTATGCAGCCCCAATCAACAATTATCAATCAATCAATCAATCAATCAATATATACTTTATTGTATTCATGAAGAAATCATGGTTACAAAGCAATACAATGTAAGGATAAAAATTACAATAAAAATCAGTATAAACATATAAGGTAAAAAAATAAAACATTTCAAACGAATAGAGACAATTAATTACAAAAAATTTAGGTATATAACACTAAATTATTGAGTCAATAAAAAACTCATCCAAACTATAATAGGTTCTTTCCACTAATTTATATTTTAGCTCTTTTCTGAATTAAGTTGGTGGTTCAATTTCTTTTAAGTCATTGGTAAGATGATTGTAGATGTTGCAACCATTGTAAATAATCAAGTATCAAGTAACAATTATCAATTAACAAGTCATGAAAATTATGCAAACAGAATTAATAATTGAAGTATAAATATTAAGCAGGAGCACAAGTCTAAGATCCGATCTATTTAAATTAACCATTTTATACAAAATCAAGGAAAATTGTCTATTGAAAACGCATAACCCATTCTATTCTGAATTAATATCATTCACGTTTCACGTAATAGGTAAAATGAACTTTTTGTAAGCCACAATAAAATAATTTGGGAAAAATTAGGTTAGTTTTCGTTATCGCGATGACAATCCACGGTCACTTCAAAATTAAGGAAAATTGCTATTGAAAACACATAACCCTTTTCATATTGAATGTATATCATTCACATTTCACGTAACAGGTAAAACGAACTTTTTGTAAGCCACAATAAAATAATTTGAGAAAAGTTAGGTTAGTTTTCGTCATCGCACGGACCAATCCACGGTCACTTCAAAATCAAGGAGAATTATCTATTGAAAACGCATAACCTATTTCATATTGAATAAAATCATTCATGTTTCACATAACAGGTAAACAAACTTTTTGTAAGCCACAATAAAATAATTTGAGAAAACTTAGGTTAGCTTTCGTCATGGTGAATTTTGAAGGTTATCACTTATGGAGAATCAGGAACGTGGCAACCATCACAATCAAGTGCCTGCCACATTGAAGGTTTTTATGGAAGTTACCAAAACGTCTCCGAAACTATCATACTCTCTTGAAAGTGACTTCTAAGTTATATTTAAGTAGTACAGGATGGTTACCGCAACGGTTATTTTCCACTTCTAAGTTTGAAAACCTTTGAAGTGATTTGCTCAGTGGCCATAATGTTTCAGACACCTCAAATGACACTGATAAGTTATAGAACTGTGGGGTGGCTACCATAGATGGGAATTACGTGACTACAACCATACACATATAAAATTTTAGTTATTTTTACTGTATAGGTGATAGATTCAGTTGTGATTACGTAATAACCACCGAGTCAAAGTTGCAGTATCAGTTCCGTCACTATATGCTTGGTATGTTTTCAAAAGGTACTTGGGAATGAAGCAGTCTAAAATGAATCGACGTATTCATCACAATATTGACCCCGAACTTATGAAACGCTATTGTCTTGTCCTTGGGCAATAGGACGCTATAAGTTCTGCAATAAAAGGATGTTATATGTAGGTCACCAGATGGCAGCATGCTAGAGTGAGGTATTTCGGTAGTTCTCAAATGAAGAAGCTTTTTTGTTGTGTTATAATCCATTGTCCCCAGGTGGAAGTATCCTCATCATCAAACCCTCATAGTTCATTTTCAAAATAGCTCTATTCAAACAGGTCGCATTTCAATCCGAGGTAGCGCCATCCAGCGGACAAGTAGCTCTCCTTTTTGTTGCGTCTATTGGAACGGATTCTGCGAGAAACTCGCAAGGAAATTGTGTTAGCGCTCACAAGATGGCGCAACAATTCCAAATGATCGTGCAGGTACTGGATTCCCTTCCCAAACTCGAATATATGAAAATCAATGAGAAAAATCATACAGGGTGGGGCGGGGCACCCGGGGCGGGGCACCCCATACGACACGGTCCCTGTGAACCAAACCATTAATTTTTTCGGGAATTTCTCCATTTCATTATAAGTATATTGATTAAGGCTGCAACAGGAAATTATTCTGGAGTCTACAGGGTGGCTAAAAAAAGTGTGACATATCAAAGTTGTGTTTTTTTAAATGGAATACCCTGTATTCCGTCACACTTTTGAATAGGTCAGGAAAAAATATTATTTCATATGAGGTACTATGTACTATAACCGTTCTCGAGTTATTGATTTTTTTATGAAAATGCTAGGTACAATTGGAAACTAAATAACATCAAAATGTATAGAAATCATCCCTTCGAATTCTGACCAAGCATAAAAGAGGTTTTGGGCTATAGATTTCGATAAAAACTGTTTCTCAATATTATACAGAATGTTCAAAAATCATTGTCACTTTTTTATAATTTCAAACAAAGATAACTTTGTTATTTCGAATAGAACACCCTGTATTTTTTTGGCCTGAACAATATAAAATTCAATTATCTTTCATTCCATATTGGGGTCCCCTATACCTAACCTTAATAGTTTTTCAGATATTGGCTTCTTCAAATAGTAGTTATTCCAATGCATTCTTCGAATCAAGATAGCTTTGAAACGACATTTATTTGATTTGCTCACAGAATTCTCATTGACAGTTGTTTTACTTCACTTCATCGAAAATATCTACTGTTCACTAAAATTCAACTGAAACAACAACAAAATATGAAACACAAATGTATTTAATTCAAAGTAGGTGCTCGAAATGACGACCATCCTGTTGAATACTGCTCTATGAGCCACTATGAGCCACTGTCTCTATGAAAGACTTCTAATATTTAATAACATTTAAGGCGTCACTCTTCGAAAAGCAGCCCTTATTCTCTCCTTCATATTTTCCAGTGTGGTTGGAGGAGTGTCATGAATCTCATTCTTCAAGTATCCCTATAGGAAAAAATCGAGGCAAGTCAAATCTGGTGATCTCACTGGCCAATTTTGTGGTCCTCCCCTATCAATCCATTTATTCGGAAAGCGCATATTCAAAAACTGTCTGACACTGAATTTGAAATGTGCCGGAGCTTCATCCAATTGTAACCACATCCGTTGTCTGATATTTAGCGGCACATTCTCCAGAAACTCAGGCAGATCATCTCGTAAAAATTGTAAAAAAAATTGACCATAAAAAAAGTATGGTCCTATAACTTGTGTACCTATAATTCCTTCCCACACGTTAACAGACCATCTATTCCGGTGATCCAGAGTGAGGAAAAAATTAGGATTGGCATCACTATAATAATGGAAAATGTATCTGTTCACTAAGCCATTGTTATGAAAAGTAGATTCATCAGAAAATAAAATGGAATCCAAAAATGTTTATCCTCATTAAACTTTTCCAGAACCCATAGACAATACTCGATTCGTCGATGGAAGTCTATGTCATATAATTCCTGGTGCATCTGAACGGTACGGGTGAAATTTGTATTTTTTATTACCCTAGAAATGCTCCGTCTGCTTATCCCTGTATCTTTCCCGATTTTACGTTGACTCGCATGAGGGTTTTCTATGATTGATCCCAAAATAAGAAATTCATTTTCCTCATTTCCAATGCCATTTCATAAGCTACACTTCCAGTCCTACGAAATTGATATAGCAATCGTTTGAAAACCAACTTGTTTGGATGATTCCGGTCTGGATATTTTTGGGCATACAACCTCGACGCCAAAAGGCAATTCTCTAAACACTCACCAATCGTTAAAATCATATCTATCCGCTCTTGTATGGGATAAGTCTTCATTTTCGACGCTAATAATTCGGTGAATGTTTTGAATAACGTAAAACACAATAACTGTCAATAAGAGAATTATTTCAACAAGTTGAATAAATGTCGATTCAAAGCTATCTTGATTCAAAGAAAGCATTGAAATAAGAACTACTATTTGAAAAAGCCAATATCTGAAAAACTATTCAGGTTAGGTATAGGGAACTTCAATATGAAATGAAAGATAATTGAATTTTATATTCTTCAGACCAAGAAAATACAGGGTGTTCTATTTGAAATAACAAAGTTATCTTTGTCCGAAATTATAAAAAAATCACAATGATTTTCGAACATTCTGTATAATATTGAGAAACGGGTTTTCTCGAAATCAATAGCCCAAAACCTCTTTCATGTTCGGTTAGAATTCGAAGGGATGATTTCTATATATTTCGATGTTATTTAGTTTCCAATTGTACCTAGCATTTTCATAAAAAAATCAATAACTCGAGAACGGTTATAGTTAGGTACATAGTACCTTATATAAAATTATATTATTTTTTCCTGACCTATTCAAAAGTGTCACGAAATACAGGGTGTTCTATTTGAAAAAACACAACTTTGATATGTCACACCTTTTTGAGCCACCCTGTAGACTCCAAAATAGTTTTATTTTGCAGCCTTAATCAATATACATATAATGAAATGGAGGAATTCACGAAGAAATTAATGGTTTGGTTTACAGGGACCGTGGCGTATGGGGTGCCCCACCCTGTATATTTAACGAGCAAAGGATCATATAGGAAACATGCAGATGAGTTCGAATTATTGACCATTTCCTCAAATGTCATTCAAGGTGTGATAAGTAAAACAATAATGAAAAAAGTTAATTTGAAAATCAAAAAACTCGACTACCTAAAAAGTGCACTTTAAAAAATATGGAAACAAGCTGACCAGAAAATATTTTAAGAAAATTATCCGACTGCGTGAGATTGTTTACAGTATTAAGTTCATTAGTTAAGGTCTTAAACATAATTTCCTGACAATATTGTATGCAGTCGGGTTTTTGATTTTTAATAATTTTTTTTATTTTACTTTTTAGTTAGGATTTTTCACAATATGGCGTCTGGTTGTCGGCATATTGAATTTTGATTATTACTGTCATGTCTTTATTCACAATATGGCGTCGGGTTGTCTCCGTATTGAATTTTGATCACTGCCACTTTAGGGACACTCGCAAGATTGAGACAATTCGATTGACGTAAGAATCATCAAAATCGGCCCACGCGTTTGGACTCTAGACCGCCACACAGGAACAAACATACTTTCAATATATTTCTGATAATTCCAATAGATAGATTGGGTTCCAATAGATAGAAAAAATGTAACCCAGAATAACTTTTTCCTACAGATTTGATGGGGAATATAATGGATGTTTTATAAATCTATGAAAGGATCCTAAATCAAACTACTGGAAAATTGGGATTCATTATTAGTGAGATGGCTTAACGAAATTACCGTTACCTGGCGGATAAAAGCACCAAATTTGGTATGAAGGTACTAATAAATGTTAGCCTAGGAGCCCTCTGGAATTTCTAAAAATGTTTATGTACGTCTCTAAAATCCAAAATGACCGATAAATACGTCAAAATATCACGTTGAACACGAGCTATTTTAATATAAATTTTTAATAACAGCGTCAAGCCAGCTGAGTATAGTACAAACTCAACTTAGGGTAGTCTACATATTAAATAATATACAATAAAATATATCCCTATCATTAATTACAGTAATTTATAAGTATAAATGTAACGCTAACAAGAGTTCAAAAAAAAAAAGTTATAGCTATTCATTTCATGGAATTTAGTATGCAACAGTCATTGTAAATTACACTTGCACTTGCATAGTGGTGAGCAGTCCAGATTGGCTTTCCCACATTTGCAGTTGCTGCAGTCTCATTTGCAGGAACATTTAATCAATTCCCGGCATGACCGGGAAACCTCTGGAATTGTCATCCAAACTGGTACCCATTACTACAAAAACCTTATTCCAAGCAAAAGTGTGCGGTGAAGGAATCACTTGCTGTGTTTGTGTGCTAGTCGTCCAAATACCGGCTTGATAAACTGCCCTACGGACATGTTGTAGAAGAGCATCCTCAGTCGGTGGAAGTTTGTCCATTGCTGGATTCTTCTGACAGAAGAACTCCTTTCTCATCTGGTTGATACTGCTGAAAGGAGTGATTTTATCATACAGAACAGCAGTCAGTCGCTACAGCTTCTTAAAGTGTTCGGAGTCAGCTTTCAGCAGTTGGTATGGATGAGTAACTAAATACACAAATGTATCAGTGACGTTTTGAAATGCTTGCCATGCTTCCCAAATAGACTTCTTACTCTTACCTTTGAAGGCGGAGGTTGTGTCACAACCAGACAATGAGTGAAATACTGGTAGAGCTCGTGATTTTGACTCCCCCAGGCTAATACAGATTGCGTTGATGTAATGCTTGCCCATGCCAAAGACCACCCATATATCGGCCAAAGGTTGAGTCACTATTAGTTTATAGAATGTGCCAATAAGGATGACAATCACATCTGTGTCTACAGTACGCACAAGAATACTCTTTGCCCCTAGCTGTAGTGAATGTGAACCACAATCCTTGTATCTGCCTCTTCATGATTGCAGTTTTCCATTGGTATGTTTGAACCAATTTGTGCAACTGCTTTCCCTGATGTGACATATATATCTTTGCCTGGTGGCCATTTGAACTCTACAATCTTGAAAGTAAAAGAGTTGAATTATTCCGTCTTGTTCATTGAGTCCAAAGTCCATCCAATTTCGTGGGAGTTTGGTGTTGCCAGACACTTTCCTTCTAATCCCTTTACCTCTTTTTTCCCGGGTAGACTCCTTCAAACTGTCTGGAATTTTCCAGCTGCTTATAAAGGTAAGGTAGGAATATCTCATCAGCATATTGATTAAAGGTATCCACACTTGTAGTGGGCAGGCAATGGACGATGACTGAACCGTCTAGAAATTTGGAGTCATAAGTTGAGGGGAGTTCTGATTGTCCTGGCTGGTCAACACATTGCAGTATCCCAGCTTTGTTAATTGGCAAATGCAGCAAATATAAAAAAAAACAAAAACCATCATTTTTCTAAATTTTTTTGAAATTTCAGAGGGCTCCTAGGCTGAAATTAGTAAGTATACCCTAAGGTACCTTCATACCAAATTTGGAGCTTTTATCCGCCAGGTAACGGTAATCTTAAAATGCAGCTCTAAGCCACCTGACTATATCGAATATTTACAAATCCATGGGCTAGTGTTCTCAAAACGATCCGAAGAATGAGACTTTGAGTAATGATAGGATAACACAACAAAATATGCAGCATAACAAAAACGCGAGGTGTCGTGGCTTCTTACGCTTTGCATATGAAATAATTATTAATTAATATAGTTTAATTTTGATAAAGTAATCAATTGTTATTTGGTCATTTTTGGAAAAAAAATTGTTGTTATTTTCAGAATTCAAATAATATTAACATTGAATATACAATACAATATTCTAGTCATCACATTCTATCATAGAAATAATGGGTTTGTGGTAGCTAACAAATGTTTGTGACTCTATTTCATGATATACCAGAAAAATTAAATAAAAATAAAACATTTTCAAAGACAAGCTTTTATACAAATGCACTTAAAAGGATAACATAATTTCTTTCATTGTTTGATCTAGGTTATTCTGTAAGTAACAGATTCAAAATCTTGCCGCGTAAGATGACCTATTTTGTATACGCGGAAAGCTTTTGAATCTGTTACTAACAGAATAACCTAGATCAAACAATGAAAGAAATTATGTTTTCCTTGTTAGTAAATTTGTTTCTTCTATAATTTTTATTTTTAACTTTTTAGTTCTGTTTTTATCAACAACTCATGATGACTTGTTTCAAATTTTTTTATTTTCGTTTATTTATTTCTTATTACACGCTTTATATTAGCTTCACTTGTATGTTTGTTTGTTTGTTTGTAACCGACTCCTTTGGGCGCGATTTTGACCAACTTCCAGACGTCCGAATGATTTGAAATTTGGAAGGTGTACATAATTCCGGTGACAATGCATTAATAAATTTTTGTGTGATGAAAAAACAAAATGGCGGCTCCAATATGGCATACGAATTCTGTGATTATGATCCGATTCGTTTCAAAATTGGTATCCAAGGGTTTTTGTGGTCGGAGATTATGATTCCTCTGAGAAAATTGGAAAATTCAAGATGGCGGCTTCAAAATGGCGGCCGAGTTTTGTGATTATGGTCTGATTCTATACAAAATTGGTATGTGGGGGTTTTTGAGGTCAAATATTATGATTCTTTTGTAAAAATTGGAAAATTCAAGATGGCGGCCTCAAAATGGCGGCCGAGTTTTGTGATTATGGTCTGATTCTATTCAAAATTGGTATGTGGGGGTTTTTGAGGTCAAATATTATGATTTCTTTTGTGAAAATTGGAAAATTCAAGATGGCGGCTTCGAAATGGCGGCGAGTTTTGTGATTATGGTCTGATTCTATTCAAAATTGGTATGTGGGGGTTTTTGGGGTCGGAGATTATGATTACCTGATTTGATCAGATCATTCCATTTTCAATTTGCAAAGAAATAATAAAAATAATAGTTTAAAAAAAACTAAAAAAACCTGCTTTTATAAATAAACCACACTAAAAAGTAGGAAATAAATAATAGTTTGAAAAAACTAAAAAACACGCTTTTATACAAAACCAGACTGAAAAAAAAAAAAAAAAAATTATTTTATTTAAAAAAAAGCATGGGGTGCATGGTATCAATAATTATATAGTACATTACACACCGAGGTGATACCACGCACCCCACGCTTTTTTTTAAATAATTTTTTTTCCTATTTTCTATTTTTTAGTCTGGTTTTCTATAAAAGCGTGTTTTTTAGTTTTTTCAATAACTGGTTAGGTAATTTCTATCTAATTTATTCTTGAATTTTGTCAAAAAAATCATAATCTCCGACCCCGAAAACCCCTAGGTACCAATTTTGAATAGAATCGTACCATAATCACAAAAATTGTCCACTATATTGTAGCCGCCATTCTGTTTCTTTCCTAACAAAAATTTCATAATGCATTGTCACCGGAATTATGTACACCTGCCAAATTTCGAATCAATCAGACGATTAGAATTGGGTCAAATTCAACTTGCAAGATTTGATTACAGACAGACACCAGAACAGGTGAAACTGGAAATAGAAGCTTGTTAAAAAAAACCAAAAACCCCCACCAATTTTGAATAGAATCGAACCATAATCACAAAATTTGTCCGCTATTTTGGAGCCGCCTTGTTGAATTTTGACAAAAAAATCATAATCTCCGGCCCGAATACCCCTAGATACCAATTTTGGAACTGAAAATAAAAGCTTGTAAAAAAAAATATTTGACTTCAAAAACCCCCACATATCAATTTTGAATGGAATCGGACCATAATAAAAAAAATTGTCCGCCAACAATACGTAATTTCATTTAATTCAATTATTATTTTGTAAATAACTTGTAATTCTGGTATTGTGGCTCACCCTGTACCAATTTGACGTAACTCGTGATACATTTTTGGAAACAGCTCAACAAGGTAGCTCAGGAAAAAAATTAAAAAATTCCGGGTTGCACTCCGGGAGTGCCGACAGAAGTGAAAACATATTTTGGCGCGTTAGACATTTTTTAGATGGGTACTAGGGTTATCGGGTTATGAATTGCATTTTATTCATGAATTGTATTGTATTAATTATTAGAAACGTTAAAATACATTTAATATTCTTTTATGAATCATCGACAACTCTTGTATCATCATCATTATCATTAACATTATTACAATCTAAAATAGAAACTATAGGTTCATGGTAACTGAAATAGGAAATAAACAATTTTGATTCGAAGTTATTCAAATATTCGTGAATACCGCATCAATTGTACTTTTATATCTCGTTGTGCTAATATTGCGTTGATTGGACATAGTAAAATCAAATTCTCTATTC
This sequence comes from Gonioctena quinquepunctata, assembly GCA_018342105.1. Classification (NCBI taxonomy): domain Eukaryota; kingdom Metazoa; phylum Arthropoda; class Insecta; order Coleoptera; family Chrysomelidae; genus Gonioctena; species Gonioctena quinquepunctata. Next base: position 73,919 of record JAFIRS010002804.1, on the reverse strand, counting down.
ACACATTCAATTCATTTATCTAGGCGCGTTCGCGGTCTGCTATATGTTCATGCATATATGCACACACTATAGCTGCGTCTCATTACGGTGTCGCGAGTCCAGCGATTTTCTCTCATCTACAAATATGCCTACCGCACCATAAGAAGTTTTCACTTAAAAAAATGGGGTGTTCCATTTAAAAAAACCGGTGTTGACATCATTACTCGTAGATAGATCACCCTGTATATTGAAGTATTGTTCAAAAAAATAGGAAATAAAAATAAAAAATCGATATGTATCGGGAATTTTCAATAATATTATAGCTAATAATGAATTTATTCGTTACTTTATGGACGCACTGAATAATGTTTCTATCTGGAACCATTTGAAAAAACCATTTGAACTGGAATCGAACTCGAGGCTTCCTCCGTGATAGATTGATAACCGACCACAACCTTTTGTAATTTTCTGAGTATACTCACTTGACTCATTTAACGGGTATATTTCAATGCCAATATCAAATCACTGTATGTATGGAGTGAGCTCAAAATCCCTTATTTAATCCATTTTGCATTCCATGTTTCCCTATATAGAAATTGAATGTGTTGACATATGAAGACCAAGAGGGAAAATGGTTAGAGTCCCACAAAATTCATTTTGAGAAAAATCGTTCTGAAAGTTAGAAAACTTATAGGAGTAAGGGTATGACTGAAATTGAAAAAATATAAACCAATTTGAAAATTCTTTATTAACTGACAAATATTTCAAAAAGTTATGAATCCTCAATTTTTGTCATGTAGAAAAATTAAAATGTGAAGGAACGCTTGGACATATATTGTTTTTCCCTCAAAAATTGTCATCACCAACGAGTACTTCATCACGACATCACTTCCGCTCTTTTTTGTTAGCTTGGCATCCACTTGTGTTTTTTGGCACTTCAAAGGTGTGAATTCTTCGTAAAATAAACGTGAATCTGGCTTTTTCAAAAGTTGTTTCAACAACTGTGGATCTCCATGCTTGGTTGCGTTAATGGTGATACTGGCGGAATCTGGCAAGTTTGAAAATAGGGGACATGGTGAAAAATTTAAATTAATATGTTTTGTTTCGAAGAAAGTCAGGAATCTGCTGCTACTGCATCCTACTGAGTTTTGAAACACACTCCTACCATGTTGTTGTTTTATTCCTGCTGATTGTTATATTCTTCAAAACTGTATCTGCCTTGGCAAACCAAATTAGTTTCGGCATACACAGATAATTTGTACCAGATTCACTTTTTTGGAATTCAAAATCTCATTCAATTATTGCCTGTACAGGGTGATTCAAAAGTACTTTGACAAAATTCAGGAGGTGATTCCTCACAATATTCTAATATGAATTGTCCCAATAAATATATGTCCGGAAACTTTCGAAATACTGACCTCAATTGAACGAAAATTGGTATTGAGAGGTTTTTTGAGGTGTCGAATTCGAACCCGATGTTATTATTGCTCTTAGTCGTAGGGGGCGCTACCTACACGTCTTTTTCTTTTTTGAAAATTCATAACTTTCTTGAGCGTACTTCTAGCACATTTTGCAGTGAAAAAATCAATCCCTCCATCATATATTCGTAAAAAAGCCACCCCTGTTACAAGTCGCTATAAGCAACCGTTTTCTAGATATTTGGACTTTGAAAATATCAAGTCGATTATTTGATAATCGATGCGTGTTGAAGTTATTACCATTATTTTGCAGTTTTTCACAAAAATGCTCAGGAAATAAATTTGACGTTTGAGTAATTGGTTTTGGTTTTTTGTAGGGGGCGCCACCTATTCTATTTATTTTTACTCGTTTTAAATAGTTATTTTTGTATCAGGGGTGCAAAATCTGTATTTGTTTTAATAAAATTTCCAAGAAATATCGACATTTTATGTCAAGAAATTTTGAATATGTAGAATAAAATAAAATGAAGGAAACTGAATTGTATTCAAATAAATTGTTCAGAGTGTCCACCTTCAGCGAAGATACAGTCATTGAATCTCGTACCCGCTCAGAAATTATTGGTGTGTTTCTAATTGTTTCACAGGCGTCTACTATTCGGTTCCTCAGATCTTCCTCGTTCGCTACTGGAGTTTAATAAACTGGTGACTTCAAATGTCCCCAAGAATAATTATCTAGCGGGTTTAGATCCGGGGACCTTGGTGCCCACGCCTGGTTAGGTTCTTCTGCACCCCTACCGATCCATCGACTTGAATAGACAGTGTTAAGGAATTCCCTGGCTACAACGCCAAAATGAACCAGAGCCCCATCATGCATAAACCACATGCGGATACAAATTTCTAATGGTATATTCTGAAGTAGTCTCGGCAATTCTTTTTCTAAAAAGTATCTGTAAGTTGCGCCATTCTGTCGGAACGGAAGAAAGAAAAGACCTATCAAGTAATTATCAATTATTGCCGCCCATACATTCACAGAAAATTGATACTGATAATGTCTTTCACTAACTGCGTGCGGATTTTCCAGAGCCCAAACATGTTTGTTATAAAACTTTGTGATAGCATTTCGAAAGGAGTTTGCCTGGTCCGTGAAGAGTACATATCTTAAAAATTGAGGATTTCCAGCCAATTTTCTCAAAAACCACTTACACATAGTAATGCGTTGGGGAAAGTCTCGTGGCAAAAGAGCTTGTACCCTTTGAATATTGTATGGATGAAATTGTTGATCGTGGATAATTTTCCAAACTGTGGACTGAGTAGAATTGAGAGCTTCAGCAAATATTCTTGTACTTGTTTCTGGATTCTCCTCGAGAGCGTTCAAAACAGCGTCTTCCAATTCTGGGGTTCGAACTGCTCGTGGTCTTCCAATAATATCAGCTGCCCTCTTGAAGCTACCTGTTTCTGCCAAACGACGGTGGAGACTGGTTAATGTTGGAGCTGAAGGCAGTACTCGATTAGAAAATCGCTCCTGGTAAATACCTCTTGCTTCGCGCGAATTGCCAACCGCAAGGCCATAAACGAAATGCGCATTGGCTACATGAGCATTATTGTTTAAATAATCCATTATTTCAAAATTAGTGTTTTAAAACTTACAGAAACTTCAACAAAACAACAAAACGATGAACTGTCACATAATATGTAATTACCAAAACTACTTACTTAAACGTCAAATTCATTGTCTAATCATTCTTGTGAAAAATGCAGAATAATGTAAATAACTTCAACACGCATCGATTATCAAATAATCGACTTTAAATTTTCAAGTCCAAATATCTAGAAAACTGTTTTTTTGCGACTTGTAACAGGGCTAGCTATTTCACGTAGATATGATTGAAAATTTGAATTTTTCACTGAAAAATGTGCTAGAAGTACGCTCAAAAAGTTATGAATCTTTAAAAAAGAAAAAGACGTGTAAGAGCAATAATAACATCAGGTTCGAATTCGATACCTCAAAAAACCTTTCAATACCAATTTTCGTTTAATCAAGGTCAGTACTTCGAAAGTTATTCAAAAAAAACGAAAATAAAAATAAAACATCTACACCCTGTATCTTAGAAACGACATATATTTATCTGAACAATTCATATTAGAATATTGTGAGGAATCCCCTACTGAAGTTTGTCGAAGTATTTTTGAATCACCCTATATACAGTGTTTATTGTTCTTGATTTGATTTTCAGCATGGTCAAATCCATGTTTTCAAAACCATCTATTTCTTTTAATTCTTGTAAAAGCGGACAAAAACGGCATTTTTTTTTCATTTATTGTTATAATTTTGTCTTATACTCCATACTTTTCATAAATGTTTAGAAACATTATTATTTGGTGACTGTTTCACTTCATTTTTCTGATTTTTTGTGCCACTTGCCAAGTGATTGGATTTACACGCAGAGAGTTACGTCTGGACAGGAAAGTTGATCACTAAATTAGCCGCCTTCTCCATTTCGCTTGCTACTCACGGGCAAGTAGAAAATCGTCGTCTCTATTCGTTTACATCTGGCAAGTTTACTAGCGGCAAGTACTTTCCGCCAGTAAACTTTTCAAATGTAACCAGCTTTTAGATGTATCATTTCTTCTCACCTCGAGGACGACAGGCAGGCTCGCGTGATAACTGTCAAAACAGCAAATGCACTTTTTTGAACCAGTGCTTAGTGCTTCGAGCATTTCACTTCAGTGCTTCGGAGCACTTTTCGAAATTACTAAGCATGCTGGTAGTAGTTGAAGAACAATGTAAATGCAAATACTTGAAGAGACAACTATGAGAGTTGTTCTCTATTTTGATTTGGAGGTGAGGAAATGACTCCATGTCTTGTCTGTTGAGTTGAAAATACATTGGAAAAACAAACGTCAGATGAGATTAACTTGGGAAATACATATTATAAGTTTATTCTAAGGATAACGAGTCAAAAAATTGTAGGCAATCAAAGTTGATATGTTCATTCAAAGAAAGGATGTTAGGATCTTTGTTGTAAAATTCCAAATATATTCATACGGAAACCTTTATTTGCAGGGTGGATAGTTTTTATGTCTTTATCTATTTTGAAAGAGCGATCAGCATTAATCACATGATTGCAAATAAAATGTTGGAATTAATTTCATGAAAAGTTGAAGTGAGACATTCTGCATTGATTTTTCAATTGTTTTGGAATGTTCCCTAACTCTTGTGATAATTTTTCGACCACTCTGGCCTATATATTTGGCATTACAATTAGTTTCTGAACAAGAAATCTCATAAAAGCCTGATTTTTTGAAGGGGGTTACCTTCATCCTTTTTGTTATTACTTCATTACTGAAACGTTGGAAAATGTTCTTTATTTCTTGTGAGACTTTGCCGAGAATAAGGAATAGAGCAATATTTAACGGGGATTCTAGGATATATAAAAATCTATTAGTGAATTCGGATAAGTGTCTATAATAAATTCTATTGATAAGATCTGAAGAAAAACCATTGTTGAGGCCAATTTGTTTCATAATGTTCAACTCTCTGTTGAGATTTTGTTGGTTCAATGGTATAGAAAATAATCTGTGGAACGAAGCGTTGAAAGAACTTAGTTTGTGGCAGACCGGTGACATGATGTAAACGGTAATATGTTTCATGTGTGTCGGCTTCCTTATATGGAGAAATCAAATTTGTGGTTCGATTATGATCAAAACATCTTGAAAAGGTTAAAATTGTTAAATTCCATCTCTATAGAGATGTGTGTAAAGAATTCAGAAAAGATAGGGGACAATTTAATTAATCAATATTACCATTGAACAAAACAAGTCCTAAGTAAAATGTTTTTCTAAATTTAAAAAGGAAAATTTCTGCTAAAAGGGGAGATAAATTACTGCCCATTGTGAGTCCCGAATTTGTTTTAGAACAGTGTCTAACAAATGGCATATGTTTAGGCAATGTTGGAATGATGTGCCTGTTTCAAAATAGGAGTTTCCTTACAAATTTGATTCAGTCTTTGGTGATATACTGGGGAATAAATTTACCCCATCAAAAGAAACCAATATACAGTTTTCGGGTATAATTACATCTAAAATATTATTTGTTTAGTCATTATGGTTTTTTAAAGAGAAGGGGTTATAATAATTTCGATAATTTGGTTTAAGATGGTGCTTTGTTTTTTTTTGAAGTAAATGTTGGTAGGATTGTATGAGAAATTCTTGTTCAGAAATCTAGTATTTCATTACATCAAGTCCTTGTTGGGGAATTAACTGTTCAATACTTTTTACATTATATGTCAAAAGTTGCTAATCTTTCTTATCTTTTTTGAAAATGTTATATTTTTTTTAAAGCCTTTGTTCAGAAAAAGTATTTCATTATCTGAGAAAACAATGGTAGATCTATTGAAGACTCTAGGATAAAATGATTGGTCCGCAAAGGTTTTTATACAAATTGGAATATAAGAGTTCATTGTAAAGATTGAATTTTATATATTTTTGACTAATCTTTGGTGCTTTTCTTCCCTTAAATTCAACTTATCTAAAAGCTGTTTAAGAGATATCCAATTCAAATTTGTAAGAATCAGGCAATTTGATGTGAAGCCCTTTCAGTTAACAACAAACACGATGCTTACATCCTTTCTTTGAATGAAAAAGTCTACTTTGATTGCCTACAATTTTCTTACTCGTTTTATCCATAGAATGAACTCAGTAATTTATTAAAATTATATTCTTATATATATATATATATATATATATATATATTTCCCAAGTAACTCATCTGACGTTTGTTTTTCCAATATATTTTCAACTCAACATACTAAACATCTCGTCTTTTCGTTACCTCCAAATCAAAAAAATTGTTCTTCAACCACACCACAGTTGTTATATCCTACCACTAGAGGTCACTTTTTGAATTTCAATTTTTCACCCAGCCATTGCTTGGTGTCATTCTTCAAACGTTTCAGCTTTTATTCATCCCAAGATTATGTTCATTTTTACCATTGTAACGAATGTTATCATGTTGTGTTTCCATCCCTTTCAAAAAATGTTAACAACTTTCCCCTGGTTGGAATCGCAACCCAACATTTTGTTAATATTGAAGTTTTGTCTTGAATTTTTTTGTGTTTCACATGTGAGTATAACCTTCTCGCTGGCCATTACTGAGAATATCTGTCACTTAAAACAAAATCTATAAATTTTATAATGTTTCAGATAATTCCTTTGTATGTTACTGAAGATGAGAAAATTAGTTTCGAAACATGTCCAAGCTAATTAAAATATACCAATAAACTGTGCCTACTCATTTCTTCCATCATCTACTCCATTTTGAGAAATGGACTTTTTCCTGAAAACGTTTTTTCATAATGAATTTATTCATGTAATTGAACCTATATTTTTTGTTCGTTTCTGCCACTATTCTGATAGAATGAGGAAGCAGTAAATGGAGGTTTATCTGAGGAAACAGGTGCACATTATTCTTTTAACCGATAATAATGAATGAATTCATTGAATAAATGTTTCTTGTATACCCCCAGAGATTGGAATAATATATAAGCCTTGTTTGAAATATCAGCTTTTTTCGCCTCTGAGCTGAATAACTTAGAGGATTGAAATGAATTATAGCTCCCTTGATACAAAAAAGTTTATTGCTATCATTACAAAGCGATTCAATGAGCTAACCTATATTATAAGAGAAATAAATTACTTACATACTAATTTGTTAGGTGCCTATTCAACATTGGAATGTAGAATACCTAAAATGGAATGTCAGCTTCATTAAACCAAGAAAATCTATCTCTTATAATAGTCGTCAGTTTAATGACATCCCAGTCATCCTTCAGTGCTTTCACATTAAATGTGAATAACAAGTACGTCAATATGCAAATATGGGTAATATAAGTAGTGGATCCGTCATAAAGAATTGTTTGAAAAAAAAAAACAATCAGCATTTTGTAGGCATTAGCAAAGTTGCACCTTATCCTTGGTAAATCAAAAATTAATTATCGTTACTCAAATTTCAATTGTGCTCGAGATGTACCCAGTGTCCACATTTCATCAGAATATTGAAGAACCTGAAGGATTCTAATAAATGTAATGGCATAATTCAAAAATCTGTTGATTTCTACAGGGTATTTTATACTGTCAAATTATACACTAAAGATGAAAACCATAAAAATGGATTTCTATGCCTCTAGATATAGTTTTTCAGTGTAGGAGTCATACAATTCACAATTTTATTCTATTATTGAATATTATACAGTACGTTAAAACATACCCTTCAGACGCTTGATAATAAGTAAACAAAAGTCTTTCATGGATTGAAGAAAATCCAGTTATTTTTTTTTATTTAAAAAACGACTCTGTTGTATTCTGAATTTGAAAAGCCACCTGTGAGAATCAAAATATTTTTGAGTCATGCGATTTATTCAATTATGTAACTCATGTTCATTGACACAATTGACAAATGCCTACGTGAAAGATCGTACATCAGTTTCGAAATTCGAATTCGGTGAGAGAAACAAATATTATCTCAAAACATCTGAATGTAAATGAGGATTACTATACATGCAATTGAGAAATAAAACTAATCTTATACAAAAGTTGACATATAAAATGATTTGACAGCTCATTTATTTGAATAAATCATTATTGAAAGATTCTAACATTTGATGAACTCATATGACAAAAAATTGCATAAGTAACACCTTCATCACACTAAATCACTTCTCACCTGTGCATATAGACCAATCAATAGAGATTTTTGTGATAAAAATTACTACCAGGAATCCGACTATGCCATCATACGAAAGACGGTCCGTAGTTATATCCTGTTATGCTTCCTACTCGCTTGATTTGTTATAAACATTTAAATGCAAAATATCTTTTTGTTTGTTGTTTGTAACATGAAAACTAAGGAAGCAATCTAGATGTTCTAAATAAAAACATTGTGGAGAATCAAAATGCAAAGAAAATGAGCCCTATCACGACTCGATCGAATTATTAGTAACGGAGAAAAAATGGATAAACAGGAAAAAATCTACTTTTTTTTTTAATTCATAACACCGCCATTTTTTTAGTTTTGAAGCAGGCTCTCCACGACGTAGTAGTGATGATTGTATTTTATGTGTGAAAAACTCGGGCACTGTTGGATTATTAGTTTTGGTATAATTTCAGTTCGATTTTTTTTAAACACTTTAAGAAGACCTGGATGTGTCCTAGAAGGTCCAATTTCAGTTTTTCTCAAAGATTTTGAGAGTTGAAGTATAGTACTACAAAACGACTATTCTCATTTTGCGTTAAAATGCTGCGAAATATGTGAGAAACACTTGCAAACATGACTGAAAACGGGCGATTGCATGGAAGCGGATGAAGGAGTAGGGGTACATACGCTTCACCGTGTCTGCTGCTCTACCCCCACTACGCAGCCGCTTTCACGAACTCGCCCATTTTCGGACATGTTTGCAAGCATTTTTCATCTTTTTTGCAGCATTTCAACACGAATTGAGAATATACGTTTTGTAGTACTTTACTTCTAATTTTGAAATCTTTTTGGAAAATTGGGATCGGATCATTTATGACGCATCCAGATCTGCTGCAATACAGTGCATTAAAAAATTCAGATTGCAATTATGCCAAAACCAATAATCCGAAAGCGCCTGCATTTTCCTCACATGAAGTACATATTAATCACTACCATGTCGTGGGAAGCTTCACTACAACTTGAAAAGTGGCGGCGTTATGATAAAAAAAACGCGGTTTTTTCCGGTTCCTCCCGTTTTTCTCTCTCACTAATGATCCGATTGAGTCGCGTTGAAACTCATTTGTTTGCATTTTGATTCTCTACAATTATTCTACTGAGAGAATCGAGATTGCTTCATTAGTTTTCAAGTTACAAGTCAAAAACGATGAAAAATATAGAAAAATGATTCCAAATGTTTATAACAAATTAAGCAATGACAGTTGAGAGTAGAAAACATGAGAGAATATAACTACGAACAGTCTTCCGTATGATGGCACAGTCGGTTTCCTGGTAGTATTTTTGTCACAGAATCAATAGAGCAGAAAATCTCTATTGGTTGGCCTTATAACTGAGTTATCATCATCAGTAGGTAAACTACACTAGATACACGTTATTACAATATATACTTGGTATTTCTAATTGGGTTATTTTATACTAATTACTGTTTCTCAAATCGCCAATGTGATCTTGATGAGTTTATGAGGAGGTAAGCAAGTGAAATCCATTGGCCCTTTATCCAAATTAAGTGAATTTCTATTATGGTTTTTGTGGATAACTATACCTTCCAGCCAATTTTTTTTACTGTCGTTGACCGGTTTGATAATTTTCAAATTAGGAATATCAATTTTGTGACCAGATACGATCATAGGGTCCGCTACACTTGACTTATTCTTCTTTCGTAGGTTGCATGGACCACACGTTCTTGAAACCTATCAGAAATTGAACGTTTGTTCCGACCATAATAGACTTTGTCAAAAATTTTACAGGTAATTTCACAAATTCACGACTTATCCCAGCATGTCAGTTCTGTCCCTCGGGTTTCCCAATGACGTTTGCAGTTATTTCCATGCTATAAACTGCTTGAGACTACTCGTGAGTTTTGGATTGAAAGGGATTCTCATGCATCTTTTGCTTCCCGTCATTTTTCTCAGAGTCGTGGTTTCATTCAGGTGACCCCAAACAGGTTAGTAATCATCGTCCCATAACTATTCCCTCCATATCTTTTGAATATGCGTATTTAGGGAGAAACTGAATGTTTATTTGAAGTAGAATCACATAATAATCGATAACCAGCGTGGATTTCAAGCAAACAAATCGACAAACAGTGCTCTTTTCTTTTTTTATGAAAACCTCACTAATCTTGGTTGATGCAGGCGAGTGCCCTGCTGGAATCTTCTGTGATCTCAGCAGGTCGTTCGTCTGCGTAAACCATAACATCTTAACGAATAAATTGATTAATATAAGTGTACAGGGACTTTCCTTGCAATGAATAAAATAATATCTGTATGGACATCGCCAGTACGTTAGTCTTTCAAGGGTGACTGAGCGATCAGTGACTACCTGTGACTCGGATTATCTTGACATTAGCGTGGGTGTCCCTCAAGGATCAGTGGTGGGCCCCATATTGTTTCTAATATACGTAAATGACATCGTTATAGCAAGCCCATCTATACACTTCACGTCACTTATGTCGGAAAAATCTAACTATTCTATGGGAAAAAGATGTGATTGAGTTCTTTTTAGTCTGAATGTCTGGTTCTGCATGAACTCACTACACCTAATTCAAGAATAAACTCAGTTAATGCATTTTCATAAAAGGCAAAAACAAGTGCCCACCATTCATGTGAATATGAATAAAAAAGTTTTGGAAAATGTACCATGTGTAAGGTTTCTAGGCAAATACATTGATGAGTGTCTTGACTGAAGAAGACACTGCAAGACATTTATTTCAAAACATAACTCTGTCAGCTATCCATTCAATAACAGAACAGTTCTGATGGAAAAACAATTGATACCATACTGAGGCCGAATCACGAACTAAGATACCGAATATGTCTATAAAGGCTATCCACCTGTTTTATTGATGTATTTATTTCGCAAAAAAATTACTCGTTGTATCGCTGGTGTCCCTTATACCACTAGTTGTCGAAATTTCTTCAAAACCTATGAAATTTTAACCTTACCGTGTTTGTATATTTTCGAAGTATGTGTTTCTGTATTTTGTAACCTAACCACTCTCAAGACAAATAAACAAATTCACTCTATCAATTCAAGACTGCAAAATGACTCCCCCGTTTCCAAGAACTGAACTTCTATATAGGTCACCCACTGCGATTGGGAAAAGGTTGTTCAATAAACTTCCGGCCAACATTAAATCATGTGTAACACTGAAATCATGTAAGCAATGTCTTAGGAAATAGCAACTGAATGCTAGTTTTTATTCCTTGGAAGAGTTTTAAAATGTTAGTCTCTGTCTTAGTTGTTTTAGTCCTAGTTCCTTAATTTTTTTAGTTATTTCTTGACAAATTCTATACATGTTTCTCCATGTCATAAGGAAAATAAAGTATTATTATTCACTAAACGTGTTAAACGCTTGTTTCTCAAGAGAATATCAATAATATCTGGTTTATATCCATTGATGATTGCTATTTCCTTCATTCATGAGAGTCCCTTTCAATCCAAAACTCACGAGAGGTCTCAACACTATTCTCCGGGATATAAATCTCCTAGCAGTTTATAGCGGTCTGAAAAAACGTTTAATTACTAAAATCTTCCATGTGGCCCATGCTACCTACCGAAGGAATAATGAGTCAAGTGTAGCGGACCTTATGATCGAATATGATCACAAAATTAATATTCAAAATTTGAAAATGATCAATTCTGTCAACGACTATGAAAAATAAGATTGCCTGGAGAGTATAGTTATCCACAAACTCATAATAAAAATCTACTTCCTGAGGACAAAATGCCGATGTATTCCACCTTGTTTACTTTAATCTTCACGAAACCATCCCATTAGTAATTTGGGAAACAGTAATTACAATGAAAAACCAATACCAGGTATTTATTGTATAACATGTATAATTTATTCAGTGTAGTTTACCTACTGATAATGATAACTTAATTATCGAAATGGATATATAGGTGTGAAGTGATTTAGAGTGGTAAAGGGGTTACTTGTGCAATTCCTAATTGTGACACCACAGCGTCTAGACAGTCTTCATGAACTCATTATGATTTGAAATACCGAGAGTGAGAGAAAATGAGTATGAGTAAATGCACGAAATAATTCAGGAAAACCTTTTATTGACTTAAATAGCTATTTTCTGATAAAACATAAAAAATTACTATATGGAGGATAAGTAGTATAATTTTGAAAGTGATATCATTTGTCAAGTTCATTTTTGAAGATAAAATAGCAATAGATATATTTCAAGAATTGAATACCAAAAAATCAAAATTTAATGATAATATCACAAAAACGACTTTCAGTTAATAATAATAATAATATATCAGAAACCTTTCTTGAATACTGTGAGGGTCATAAACTGAAATGCGAAAAACTTTTTCGTTATTTGGTTATGATTTCTAGGAGAAGGAATGAATGAGATTCAAAAATAACAAGTTAGTTGATTTTCAATAACTAACATTTTTTCTACGGAAATAACAACAAACTGGCAATGGGATTCTGCTACTCAACCATTATTTCCATGAGAATCCACATAAGAGAATCTTAGGTTCATTTTGAAAATCTTGGACTACGAGACATATCCTAGTGGAACATACAAATCACCTCTGATCCTACAACCATTGCTGTTTTTTTAACCAGTAATTGAGGCTCACATAACCACTGCTCATCTCTTCACAGCCCACATTGTACACGAAAAAGTTTTGTATATAAGAGGAAGCCCCGCCTTTGAGGCAGTAAGGCAGCCTTTCAATATTCTTATATTATAGGGTGCATTTTCGGTACTCCAAGAAGTAGTGAAAAACTGGAAGACCTAGAAGCATCACTGTGGGTGTAAAACACCACATTTTCGAAAAAAGAGATCGAGATACAATTTTAATTTGTTGAACCAATCTGCCCCCGATGTGGGAATCGTGGTTTTCTTAACACGAAGATGAGATACCCATGAAAGAAAAATTGAAGAAAACTTTTTCAGTTTTTTCACTGACGTTATATTGAATTACATTGAGGAGAGTCTTTACTCCACAACGGACAGTTTCGATCAATATAATCGATATGAGGAATATTGGATTGAGGTTCATTACAAATTTCCGCAATATGCGCGAAAAAACGCTGGAGTTTATAATGTTGAAATCATTGAATTGAACGACGAACAGATTAAAATAACAAATATCTAACAGAAGAGAAGACACCTTCAGAAGTAAAGAACTACATCAAAATTGCGTTTTCATATTTAATGAGGATTTTTTTGGCATTATATGTAAGGTAGCTTTTCAAATTTGAAAGTAGTAAAATATATTTACAATCAACGTTTGGAAATGAAAAACTCTCATCGATCATCACGTAGAAGCTGACGTTGCAAATACTGAAAAAATCCTGGAATGGAGAACATGTATGAGACTGAAACGTAATGCTTTGCCAACTTCTTCTGCTAAATGAGAGAAGCATTACAAACAATAAGTTGAAATACGACAGAAATAAAATGAAATATAACACAGCAGAACCATTATACCTTTCCCCATTTGAAATTGTTGAAATAGTCAATATAGTCATTATTTGAAAGGGGGGGGACTGAAGGAGAGTCATTCATTGGTTTCTCCTGTTTTATATTTCATTTTCCTTGTTTCTCATTTCAACATTATTGCTAGTGATGAATTCATCATTTCATTCTTTTTGAACTTCACTCATCAAGCTCCTCTCATTGTAAACTTGAAGAAGTTTGCATGTAAAGACACAACTTCAGCATAAAATTGGTGCCTAACTCCATTAATATTGTGAAGAACTTGGTAATTGACCTTCCGGTCACCCCGCAAGTGAGCTCCAGCTCTTTCGTTTATGAGCGTCAAGCCAGGGATTCATAATTTAGTCATTATTAGGTCATTTCTGAGTCAGAGTTAGGGCATAATAATTTTTTCATCATAACTGAATCATTTTATTTCCTGCGCTGTGAAGAAATGGGGGCCGGACCAGAGACAAGTTCCACAAAGATCCGTTTCATGATAAACAATATAAAAAGCTTTTGAGAGAGGATTTCGAATCGATAAAGATATGTTGTAGTCATAACAGGAAGGGAGAGTAGGGAAGTATAAGGAAAAATTTTGTTGAATAGTACAAGTGGCTAGAGATTTCAATCAGAAAACTACATGATATCGAGTTAGGTTTGGTTTGAAGCATTGATATTTTTGTATTGCAATTATTGCAAGGATATTATTGGACCGAAATGTTGGCACCTGGCCATTTCCTTTTCAAAAATAAATGATTTTGAAAATGCAAACACCAATTTTTGGGTATCCAATAAAATCTCATCAGAGGAACAGCTTCAAAATTGGTTTATCTTCTTGGTTCACTAATTCTGCTTAATTGCGCCACTAATCCTGTATTATCCCTATTGATGATCAGTTAGTAACATTTGCGTTATTTGTTCATCTATTTACAAGTGTATTCTTCAGTTCTTTCACTACAAGTGTCGCAGTCCACTCGACAACACCAGAGGAATTTACAATTACATTGAAATGTTTTTGTGTATTGATGAGTGTTGTATCCCCTGCCGCAGCACATAAGGTCACAACCATCGGTTCCTGAAAAAAAAAGAGATAATTTAACTTTTGACTGTGGAATGACAGGTGGAGTTTCAACTTTTCTACCCAGAGAAGATATATAAAAAAAATTGAAAACCATAAGATATTTGGTGTTTAGCGATGTCTCCGGAAGGAAATATATTTCCAATTTCATGGGACCACGAGTGATCCCATTCTCGGAATATACTGAGTATTGAGGCCATCTTCTAGAAATGAGTTATATTTTTCAATTTCAACTTCATTCAAATTAAATTTTTTGGAATAGTATGCATGCAAAATCATTCAATGATGAGAACATTTCAACATAATATACTGAATAACACAAGATATATGACAAAATGTCATAAAACTAATAGTGCAATCTTCTTTATTTCGAATATATCAGAAAGCATTTTTCACAGTACATATTTTATATTCTTAGCATTTTCAAATTGTTTCTTGGAGAAAAAAATTACTTTCACTCTTATGAAACTTTACATTTTTTAAACGTATCAGTTATGGGGCATTTGCGCAATCCGGTTGATATTAAAAATGACCATACATATTCCTTATTTAGGACGATTGTTCTCGAAAGGAGAAAATTGGAAACTGATAAGATGAACCGGATTATTTTCAACTTTTGTGATAGACCCCAAAAATAATTAAGTATGCCGTTTGAATTTCAGTTTTATTCTAAATAACTTGGTTGCTGTTTATTCAGATATATATATATATATATATAGAGAATGATATATATATATATATATATCATATAGATATATTATATATATATATATATATATATATATATATATATATATATATATATATGTGTGTTTTATTAGAATAATGTGAAATGAGTGGGCACTAACATTATCAAGTACTTTTGTTTCAAAACTTGAGAAAACGTAAAAAATTTTTTTTTCGAATGTTAGGTATTCTTGAGTACAGTATAGCGCAAGTGGCGGCGAGCTATATTATTTTTTTTTGTACAAAATTTCTAATTGGAAAATTGAAACAACCTAACCTCACTTGACGAACATTACTACCTAAACTTTAAGTTTTTAACGTTTCAGAGGATATACCTCACATAACTTGGCTAACATTCAAATTCATATTTCTTGCAACACCATCACTATAAATATTACTCGCAACCCAACAATTATATATCATTTGCGACCAAAACCGTTCGAGACAACACAATACCGGAAACCGGAATAAACAATTCGACATGCCAATATTGATTTTGGATTTGAACGAGAGAATTCCTTTGTATATAGCATGAATGGTCTAAGATAGATACATTTGGTATTTGAAAACTTGGCAACACTGTGAATAGCAATAGATCAAAGGAACACAAGCACCTCACTGATCAGATGAAACATGCAATGCTGAGAGGTAGAATCATAGTAGATGCTCTCGGAGATGAAAAGGTTAGAATGACGGCGATAAAAGGTTGTCCCCAGGGGGTTCTATCGACTTTTTTGTGGTCATTGACGGTGTATAATCTGAAAGTGGCTCTGAAATTTACGACTTGAGGTCACGCCCATTACCTGGTCGTTACTATTAGAGGCGAACATGACGGCATAATATCCAATAGCATGCGGACAGCCCTAAACATAATCAGAAGCTACGCGAAACAGGAACTCGATATGAATCCTAGCAGAACAGTGCTAGTTCGATTCACAAGAAAGCGACAGTACGAACTGAAAGCCCCGAGCCTAAATGGAACTCAACGAACTTTTTCGAAAGAATCAAAATATTTGGGCGTTTTAATCGGTCGAAGACTAACATGGAAACCGTCACATCAATCTCATTCTTTTGAAGGCTTTTCTGGACGTGCCGCGGAGTATTCAGCAAGACATTGAGTTTAAAGCGAAAAATGATGTATTGGTAATACCTAACGATCATCAAACCCATGGTCACCTGTGCATCATAAGTATGGAGGCCAAAAATCCAACAGTACTCGGCACAAATCAAACTGCAAAAAGTGCAGCGGTTAGCTTGTCTGGGGATCACAGGGGCAATTTTCAGATGCCCCACTGCAGCATTAGAGGTAATGCTGAATTTTCCGCATTTTTGTGCAATGAAGGAAGCGGTATCACCTCAGAAAATGGAAAGATTAAACAGTGAACTGTGCCGTTATTGCGAGAACTTTCCTGGAAGTGCACAACACCTGTTTGCAACTGCCAAGCGCTGTTTTGCAGAAGGCTCGAATTTTTCAAAGGGGTTTTAGTAAGCCCTCAATTCAGAAACTCAGCTCCCAGGAACTGATACACCGCAATTGTTTCGGAATCCAAGTTTGAATAAATGAAGGGTTATATACAAAATACCTTATAGGTCGAGGTACGGAGAGGCTGAAGAGCCATATTGACCCCTCCCACAATATACAATCATATGATACAAAATATTTCTTTTCTATTGACTCAAATCCAGTGATGGAACTTACCTTTCAGAAAACTCATACACCGCGCAAGGAATTTCGGAATCCCGAGTCTTGAATGGATGAGGGAGAAGCTGAAAAGCTATATCGGCCCACCTACAACCTACGATAATAGCATCTCATCAATCAGAATATTAATATGCTATGTATTACTGGGATCGCAAGAGGACCAACATATTTCCATCGATTCAGCTGAGGAACTAGATGGAGCATCCAAGCAGCTTCAAGGATGGAAGGATATGAAATCAGCTGCCAACAAAACCAAAATTCATTCAATAGAGACGTGCCTTGGTGAAATAAAGAGCTAGGAAAACTCAGGAAAACAGTAAGAAAACTCTTCAATGGAGCTAAAAGTCTGGAACACTGGGAATACTACAAAGCGGCTCTTTCTGAGTACAACAAGGAACTTAAAAAAACCAAAAGAAGAACATGGAGGCAAATGTGTGTGAGGGTCCATGGTTGTTGAAGACAAACTGCAAAGTGCTCAGCTGGAAGGGCTTATCACCAACCCTAACAGAACCAGCAGGAGCCATCAATTTTTTTTTTTTATGTTCTGGTTCCCACGAAAAGGGATATCCTGTAATGTTCAGAGAACATCGTGGGAACCTAGGGAAAGAAGGTAGGAGTTGGTGTTCTTCTTAAATTTCTGAAGGTTGTATGCCTCGGGGAACACCTCCCTAGGCAATGAGTTCCAAAGCCTCGCTGTTCGTTGGATGAACGAGTCTTTGGAAAGTGATGTTCTGCAGGTCTCCAAAGTGACCACGAAGGGGTGTGATGACTGAACTTGACGGGTTAATCTCGAAGAGACTGCCAAAGCAGGAACGATTGTTGATATTTCAGAAGAGCATCGCCCATGAAAATATCTATAAAATAGAGACAAATCGCCAACTTTTCTACGGTGTTCCAGACAAGTGAGCGAGTTTGTAAGCGAGGCATCACCGACGAGACGAATTGCCCTTTTGGACAGAATCCAATAGCCTCAGGATATGTTTAGGTGCCGCACTCCAAATATGGGAACAGTACTCCAGGACAGGTCGGATCTGTGCCTTATAGATCATAAGCAGCTGACTGGGGGTGAAATAGCTCTTGGCACGAAACAGAAAACCAAGTTTTTGGGATGTACTTTTGGCAATGGACCTCACAATGCTCAGATAAAGCATTGAAAAGACATACTTGGCCAAAGAAATGGCTCTATGTGCATTCATAGATATAGAGGGTGCTTTCCATAACACCTCACATGACACCATGATCAGATCGCTAGAGGAAAGGAATATATAATGATAATAATAAATTCATTCTACGGAAGGACAATACAAGTATTGTATACGAGTAGTCGTTCATCTAAAGTAAACGTAAACAGTAAAACATTCATTATTGTAACATTGTAACATGTATATAACAGACAAAACACAGTTGATTTACAAGTACTTATCATAGTAGTCATTCATCTAAAGTAAAAATAGACAGTAAATAATATATGATAACATTCAGTTAATTGTGTAACATGTATATAACAGACAAATCACAGTGGATTTACAAATACTTATTATAGTGCCTGATCGACTTTATGATAACATCTTTCAATTAAAAATTGTTTGAAACATTTTTTTGAACTTGTTGAGGCTTAACTATTTCTTACATGGTCTGATAATTTATTAAATATTTGAAGACCTAGTGAATTGGGACTGTTTTTAGATATTTGAACCCTAGAAAAAGGTATATTCAGCTGATTTTTTATTCCTGTGTTATGTTTATGAATGCTGGATCTGGTTGAAAAGCTGTTATAGTGACTGTATACATAAACACAAACTTCAAAGATAAAGAGTGATGGTGGCGTCAGAATTTTAAAAGTTTTGAATACATCAACACAACTCTGTCGAGGAGGTAAGCTAAACATTACTCGGAGTATTCTCTTTTGCGCCACAAATACATCATTTGCTCCCGAAGACCTTTCCCGAAGGCCATATCGAAGTCTGCAGTCTACTTGAGCGTAGTAGAGCATCAGCAACTGATCATTAGACAGAACTGTTCTCAAATTACGTAATTGGTAGGAAACAGAAAACAATTCATTGATTGAAATTCGACAGTGTTCTCCCCAGGAAATATGTTTGTCTATATATAAACCAAGAAATCGAGCGGTCTCATCTACTGGCTGTAAGTCACCAAAATAAATATCACTAACCTCTTATTGTCTATTATGAAAGCGAATACATTTTGTTACATTTGTATTCAGATAAAGTGAGTAAGCTTCGAATCACTGGTCCATTTCAAAGGTTTTTTTTACATTTCTGACGTATACATGATTTATCCCTATCTGATATAATAATAACTGATGTGTCATCAGCGCAAACAATAATTGAGCCGTTACAAATTTTCACAATTTCGTTCATAGAGTAAAAATAAGGTAGGTCCCAGGACCGAACCCTGAGGAACTCCTACTTCAGAATATTCACTACACGATGACAGATGGTTACCAATAGTGATATGGTTACTACGTTTACTCAAAAAACTTTTTATCCATTCATGAGTGACAACACGGATTCCGTATCGAGACAGTTTATCCAATAAAATACCATGACTGATGCAATCGAACGCTCTGCTGAGGTCACAAAATACCCCAACAGGGCACTCGCCCGCATCAATGCATAAATGCATATAAACACCTCACTGATCAGATGGATACATGTTATGCTAAAAAGAAAAATCATTGTAGCTGCTGCCGGACGAGAAACTGATCAGAATGACAGCGGAAAAAGGTTGTCCCCAAGACGGGGTTCTATCGCCTTTGCTGTGGATAATCTGATGGTGAAGCTACTTGAATCTGGAATTACAACTCAAGGTTACGCCTATGACCTGGTAGTTATTATTAAAGTCGAACATGACGGAATGATTTCCAATCGCATGCAGACAGCCTTAAATATAATCAGATGCAGGTGCGCAAAGGCAGGACTAAATGTAAATCCTAGCAAAACAGGGCTGGTTCCACTCACAAAGAAGCCTAAGTATTCAAGGGGGCAACTATCTATATCCTATCAGACAGCCAAGCAGTACTGAAAGCTCTAGAGTCACACACTGTGAGTCTATACTGACTTGGGAAAGCAAACTTTCCCTAAGACAACTGGCTACGAACAATCGAGTTACTCTGATGTGGGTGCCAGGTCACAAAGGAATAAAAGGCAAAGGAATCAAAGGCAATGAAGCCAAGGAAGGCGCAATAACTCAATTTTGTGTCCCGGAACCCTTTTGTGGTTTCTCCAAAGTCCATATCAACGAAGAGTTTCGGCGCTGGGAAGCTGACCACTGGAATAAGGTTTCAGGGTAAAGACAAGCAGAAAAGCTCATGTGCCTATCACCAAATAGAATAGAATAGAATAGAAGTTTATTAATCAGACACCAATTTACATTGGATTGACAAGTCAAATCACACACTTAAATTATACTTAGTGCTAAGATAAAATCTGTTTATTAATGTCCTCATAAAAAATATAAATATATAAAACTATCCAGCAGAATTAAAACAATCTGTAGGATGCTGACAACACATCGTGAATTCTTTTATATCATAAAATGCATTTTGGAGTAGAAAAGACTTCAGTTTTGATTTGAATCTGAACAAATTCGATTGGTTTTTCAGTTCATTGGGCAATAAATTGAAGAAATTTGCGCCTGCATATTTTGGGGATTTTTGTAGTTTGTGAGGTGAGTTCCAATCTGAATTCGTTTTTTTGCGAGTTTGGTAGCTATGAACATTTGAATTTTTGTGAGACTGTTTGTATGAATGTAGGTGTGAGTTAAAAGTTTATATAGATAAATACAAGTGAAAGTTAGGAGTTTTTTTTCCTTAAAGATATTTCTGCAGGATTGTTGATAATCCAAGTGGAAGATCAGGCGAATTATCCTTTTCTGGGCGAGGAAGACTCGAGCACTATTGGTCGCCAAGCCGTAAGCTACAATGTTATAGCTGATAGTTGAATAAACCAATGCATAGTACACAGAAATTATTTCATCTCCAAGACAACTCGTCAGATTTTTTATCGCGAAGTAGTGTTTATTCAATTTGGAGCAGATCGTATTGATACATTCTTCCCATCTGAGGTTGCTGTCAATAATTGTACCTATAAATTTACAGTTTTCTTGGAACAGTATTGTGTGTTATTAATATTCAATTTTCGGTAACAAGTGTTCCCTGACTGAGGTCTCGGAATTGTACAGCGGTAGTTTTGGAGTAGTTTACGATTAAACGGTTCTTTTACACCAGTAGTCGAATTGGCGGAGAACGTTATTAGTTTTATAAGTAGCTCATTCATATCTGGCTAGATACTATTATAGATGTATCGTCTGCGAACATATAGACCTCTCCGTCGCTTTGTAATCAGGAAGGTCATTGATGAATAATAAGAATATGAGAGGGCCAGAACACTCCCCGTGGAATACCCGAGTCAATTAAGAATTCATCAGAAGTTCTCATTTATTTTCACTATAAGCACGTCCTTCTAAGAACGAATGAATCCAATGTGAATGTTTCCGCGAATCCCGAGTGCATTTATTTTGTTATAATGAACTCAAAGTTCAGCGTGTCGAATGACGTGACAAATCAAAGAAGAGTCCAATAATGAAATCTTTTTTCTCTAGTTTTCGTGAATTGTTTGAATAAATCGGTTGTCGCGTTTCAGTGGAATGCCCTTTTCTGCCCATGTTGTTTTATTTATTATGTCGAACCAGCTTAGAAGCTACTTATTCTTTTTGATATTCTTTTCCAGAACTTTGATAAAATGCCGAGCGAAATCCTAAATGAGCATAGTCTGTTCCCCTTTTTTGGATTGGTGATATAGTGATATTTTCCGATTGGGAAGCCCTATTCAATGGTTCATTCAAAATGAATGTTGGTATGGTGCTATGTTGGCAATTTTTTCCGGAGATGAACTGGAACTTGTCATTTCCGTTTCTTTTTTCCCAGTATTATTTTTTAAACG
Organism: Gonioctena quinquepunctata; assembly: GCA_018342105.1. Taxonomy (NCBI): domain Eukaryota; kingdom Metazoa; phylum Arthropoda; class Insecta; order Coleoptera; family Chrysomelidae; genus Gonioctena; species Gonioctena quinquepunctata. Next base: position 51,851 of record JAFIRS010002804.1, on the reverse strand, counting down.
GTGAAAGGTTAAGAAGGTTAATTAAGTTTAAGACGGGCAAAAACTTTTGCTGAAATGGTTTGAGTTGTTCATTTTATAATTTGGTCCAAATATATTAGCATTTCTTTTATTAGACAATTTTTCCCCTTTGCGATTTTCGTTGAAGCTACTGCTTTTAGATGGCACTGCATCTTTGGATGCAGTTGGATGATCGTTCTTTTTTTCTTCAAGAGATTGATAATGCATTTTTGTATAATTCGCTTACCAAGCAAACAAATTTTTTCCTCTTAAATTTTTTTTTCACTTCACACCTTCCAGGTCATAGTACCTCCTAACGCATTTGTTTATCACATGCAAATAATCACAATCTGTATTTCTGGTGTAATAACATTTAGTTCACTGTTATTTGGCGATGTATTTACACGGTTTTAAGAACTTGGGATATTCATTGTCACACTTTCTGGTAATTTATCACTTATTATGATGTCAATTAATTCTGCTTTTCGAAGTTTATCAAGCTCGCGACTGATAGAGTGATCTACTCCGACCGCCATCTTACTACTACAGGAAATAAAGCTGAACAGCTTCTCGAGTTGATCAAGAAACATTTGATACTGGTAACGGGACTGCTCACCAGACATTGCCCTCTGAGGTATCACCTCAAAAAAAAATTGATAGATCAGGCAATTAACTGTTCCGTTACTGCGAGAACTTCTCTGAAACTGCAGAACACCTGCTTTGCGACTACCACCCGCTGTTTTGCAAAAGGCTTGAGTTCTTCGAATGGGTTTCACAATTCCCTCAGACATCAGGAACTAGCTCCCAGGAAACTGATAGGCTTTGCAAGGAGTCTCGGAATTCCGGGTCTTCAATAGACGAAGGGTATTGTACAAAAGACCCTACAGGTCGAGACACGGAGAGGCTGGAGAGCCCTACCAACCCCCCTACAAAACAGTAGTGAGGTTATCAGAATTTGTGGGTCTTTGCAAAATATTTGGTTTTTATTGGCTCAAATTCAGTGTAGACAGTTGAAAATATAATAAATTGCATATTTCCTATCAGCTGCTAGATTGAAATATATCACATACGAACTATTATTTCCAGAAGAATCATGACATATTTAATACGATTCAATTAAAAACCAATGTTTTTATGAATGAGTTCAAAAATAAAACTTTCATCCGCGAAAAAGACGACCATAGTATTCAATGTCCTAGTAGTACTCACCCCTTGATGTTCTGTTACACGTCCTTCCAACAGTACCCAGCGATCCCGCCGTTAGATCCTTCTCACAGTAATTGGGCGACATCTGCAAATACACTAACTCTGACTTCTTTGGTAGCTTCTTCACCGGGATCTTTCCCTTGGTCAACACCAAATGCTGCCTCCTTCCACGTCTCGGATGGTCTGTTCCTCTCGGCAGCTGGGCAGTGCTTGCTGCCACCGGTCTGGCCCTGAAGTATTTCTTCATTAGATGGTCGCCCACTTGGCGGAAGGTCGGGAGGGTCTTCCAGCAGGTTTTCATGGTGCAACTGCCGGAGACTCCGTGACATTTGCATTCTACTATGAGATTCAATTTAACAGCCTAGAAGCAGAGAAATGAAGGCATTCAAAATATTGAAGATCTGAATATTAGATAATATTTCTGATCAATTGATTTGTTGAAAATATAAACAGGATGTTCATAAAATCAGATGTGGAATCATCTGCGACTGAAAGATAAACTTTAGTCACTATCTTCCATCGTCAAGATAACCTCTTGTGGGGTATTCATTTTAATCGTGGATTTTTCAATTCACAGAAAAATCTTTCTATCAATATTCAATTGAATGTTTCCCTTTTCAACATATCTGATCAATTGGAATCATATTTTTTTCTACAGTATTAATTGGTGAATCACCCAATGGAAACTAATTCAAACATAAAATGACGTAAAACTTCAAAGTAAGCCAAGAATTATTTCAGGATAATCTTCAATAACTTACACAAAAAAAGGAATATTTGCGTATCAACTAATCCGTCGTGATTAATTAGATTCACTTCTTCAATAATAATTATGTTCATTCAATCGAAACGATATTTACATAAATGGTACAAATATTTGTAGATAACACGGATGCTTCTACAAGAGCTTGATTATGACTGGAGTCAGTATTTTCCAGGCCTATCTCTGAACTCGACCTGAAGAGGGTCTGAAAATTTGAGAAGTTCTTTCAATTTGAAATACAGTTGAACGATATTGTAACTTGATTTGTTGAAAATATAAACAGGATGTTCATAAAATCAGATGTGGAATCATCTGCGACTGAAAGATAAACTTTAATCACTATCTTTCATCGTCAAGATAACCTCTTGTGGGGTATTCATTATTTCATTCAACTGAAGGTGTAGTATGTACTCTTGATATCAATCATTATATGAGAAAAGGTGTGTGATTTGCTGGATATCCATTTTTCAACTATAACTTTGGAAAACTAAATGAAATTCATTGTTTTATTGTCATTAGGTGCAAAATTTTGAATTTTGGTTAATGAAATAGGCAGATCTTTGGAAGATATATCTTGAAAAAAAAGAACCGATGGTAGGTGTGGTACCGTATCTATGTATTATACATATTTTTTTTCCTGTTTCAGGATCATGGTACCCATGAATTTTTGTTTGAAATCTAGGACATTCGCTAAGTGTTAAATTGTATTCCCAGCGAGAAAAATCTCTTTCGAATATATAATTCTCAATACCCATTTCTGAACAATTTCAGCCCTTTTTATTTGATTATTACAAGCCGATTCCTCATGATTTCATGCCATATCTGAGCTGAAACTCTTCTAAAGCAAATATCTATTTGGTTTTAACTATTTTTTTCATGTATCCAAACTTTCATTCTGATCTTATTTTTCGAAGTACTTAGTATGCAAATATGCATACCCATTTCATGAGGGTGTCCAAAAACCTACCATAGAAATGAAACGTCTACTTTTCTCGAGTTAGTTGTGAGAAAAAATTTGATTTTTTTCATGAAATGTATTTTAATAATCTATCCCAATATTTTACATAATAAGAAATCGCAGAATCGGCAAAGCTGATTGATTCATTTATAATTTTGGATACATTGTTCATGTAGAAAGTGGGCCCGAAACTGTACCTTGGGGAACTCCATATTCAACGAATTGAAATTTGCTTAAATGCAATCTATGGGATTCTGGTGTTGGGTGTACAAACACTAACCTACCCACTGAACCTCTCCCCTTCAATTTTTTTGGGAAGGTGAACAAAAATCCTTCATGGTTAACTGTTGGTAGTGTGGGAATCCCTGAGTTCTTGCGCCTCAGATGTTCTCACTATAAACTACACGTAGGCTCATCTGGCCGTAGCCACCGATGATACTTTTTGGCTCATCGTATCTTACCTGTTGTTGTCTCTCACTGTGATAAAAAAAAGCCCCAGGAGACGTTATACAGTGCCGTTCGTCTTTTCGTGTTTGGCGGAAAATTTAAAAATTATAACTTAAAACACTTATTCGAAAAAATATCGAAAAATGTCTTTAGGAAAAGTTGTTTGAAATGACATTTTATAGCTATGTACATGTTTTGAAAAAAATCTGGGATAAAAAAATTAAAATAATTTTTTTTCCATAAAAAAATTAATTTGAAAAAAACTATTTTTGACAAAGAAACTCATTAGTAATGCCAACAGTAATATTTCAATGATATTTTGTGAAGATTTGCAAACATTTCTATTTTATCGGAGAAAATTTGAAATCTGTGAATTTGTTCAGCTGCTTCATAAGAGGTCACTGAAATATCTCAGGACATTATAATCCCGATACTGTTCATTATCAATAAATGCCCTTGTATCTACACAATTTCAATTAAAAAAAAATCCAAACAAAAAATAAATTGATTTTTGGCAAATTGTTGGAATCATATATACCTACAATATTAATATTGTTGCGTGCATCGCAGATTTCATTATGATCGAAGAGGTCATGGAACAATTGACTCATATTGCTAATATGTTAGTAAGAGTTGTCAAACGATTTAGTAGTGTTATTATTCATACGGGTATTTTTATCGTCTTTCTTGTATAAGTAGCTTTTTTCATTGTAAAAGTGATTTCACATTTTGTTGTGCGTTAACAAAAATTAAAGATGCCCCGAGAAAAGCAAAGTCTCAATTGTCACAATATGTGGCGATAGTTTTCATAGTTCCAGAGAAGCAGCAGATATATTCAATGCTAGATATCCAAATAAGAATATCCATGGATCTACTGTGTTGCGTATTTTTAACAAATTTGGAGCTACAGGCGGTATAGAAAATCGTTAGAAAATTCCACATAGTAAGCCCGTCACTAACGAAGAAGGTACCTTAATGTTTTGTTATCGGTAGAGAAAATCCACAGATGGCACTATCGGAGAGGCAGGAACAAACTGGTATATCTGAAAAATCCATTAGGATAACTTTGAAGAATAATAAATTTCGTTCAAAAATTTCCCCTCAAAAGTAATGTTTGGTGCGGCACATTAGATACGCAGATCATGGGTTCTTACTTTTTTAGGGGCAACTTTAATTCACGAAATTATTTAGAGTTTTTAAATAACGAGTTTTTTTATTTCTCACATGGATTACCGCTGGAAAAAAGAAATGATATTTTTTTCCAACAAGACGGAACGTCAATACAGTCAGAGCGTGGCTTAACAACCACTTTCCTCATTAGTGGATAGGACGATATTCAGAAAACCCGTGGCCTGCAAGATCCCCACATTCGACGCCCTTGGATTTCTTTTTATGGGAGTACCTTGGAAGTAAGGTTTCTAAACATCGGTCATTTCATAATGTCGACTATTTAGAAGGAGTAATTCGACAATGTATTGATAACATTACACCACAAATGCTGCGAAATATGTCCAGAGAAATGAAATCCCGAACAGTTACATGTAATGAACGTCAGGGTAGACATGTCGAGTGATGGACAATTACAAAGTTTCGAGTATGTATGAAATTGTTTGGTTTATAATTATTTCAGTTTCTAATTTTATTTTGAATTGTTTAAAAATAAAAAGTCAAAAATTTTTAAGTTTTTGTTATGTCAAAAATTATATACATTTTTTGTTCTGATAGAAAATTCAAATTGAAATTGTGTAGATACATGGTCATTTATTAATAATAAACAGTATCGCGATTTTAATGTCCTGGAGAAATTCAGTGGCCTCTTATGAAGCAGCTGAACACATGACAAATTAACAAATTTTTTTTCGAATGAATGTCTGAGACATAATTTTTAAATTGCTTAAATTTCCCGCCAAACACGAAAAGACAAACGGCACTGTACAACGTCTTCTCGAGTTTCTTTTGATGCAGAAGCGATTGCACGTATCGATATTTGTCAAAATTTATTAATAAAAGAATTTACCATATGATGCATACTTTCTGCCGGTCACTGTAGAACACTTTTCAACTTGACAATAAATGTAACCACTACGATGATAGAGGAATCAGGTGTTTGCACTGAACCTATTCAGCACTTAAATGTAGCCTTGCGTGGTTCGCAAACGACTCATCTAAATCTGCTTTTTATTCATTACTAGCGCAATTTCCGAAACCAGGGCTCAATTCAATTCAAAAGTTATACAGGTCGAATCAGAATGCAACCGCAGTTTCCACGTTTTTAATAAACAAATTCAAATTGTTGAACTTTGAAAACACTCTATTCATCAAAGAGGCAAATGCAGATAAATTGCTCTATGTGGACTGATTCGTCCGAATCCGCCACTGTGGCATCACTTACAAAGGTGCTCCAACTCCATACCTAGCTCAAAGAAAAAAATGACAATTACGATGCCCTGAAAATCTGAAAAACGGTGTGAGTTTATAATAAACTAGCGGACCCGACAGACGTTGTCCTGTCCAAATTTCTATGTTCCCTAAAATGTTTTTCCCGAAAATTCTCCCGTTATCCCGTTATCCCATTTTCCTGTTATCCCTTTTTGTCGTCACCCCGTTTTCCCGTTATACCCTTATCCTGTCATCCCGTTATCCCGTTTTTTCGTTATCCCGTTATTCCCGTTATCCCGTTACCCCTTTATCCCGTTATCCCGTTTTCCTGTTATCCCATTTTTCCTTTATCCCGTTATCCCATTTTCTCCTTATTCCCTTATCCTGTCATCCCGTTATCCCTTTTCCCGGTTTTTCGTTATCTCGTTATTCCCGTTATCCCGTTTTCCTGTTATCCCGTTTTTTATTTATCCCGTTATTCCGTTTTCCTGTTATTCCCTCATCCCGTTATTCCCGTAATCCTGTTATCCCGTTTTCCTGTTATTCCGTTTTCCTGTTTAAAAAAAAATAAAAATAGGGGTTGATCGTAGAAGGGTGAAAATTTAGGGTTGTATGTATTTTTGAATGCTATATCATAAAAAAATAAAAACAAAAAATTTCGTCTAGAAAATAAAAAAATTAAATTGAGGGGTGGACTACCCTTAACATTTAGGGGAATGATTCGTGAATCTAAACTATTAAATCTTAATTTTTTTTATACTTTCGACACCCTGTATCTCAGTGGGGATGCATTTTATGACATACCTTGATAGTCACTTCTCACCTCGAATTGAGGTGAGGAATCTGTAGTCGGAGTTTATCGGTCTTATTCTGACTCATCCTGTAGAGACTATCAGATCAAAATAAATGACAAACCATCGCAAAGTGTACATACATTCACAACGTTTAAAAACTATTTGAAATGTAATAAATTTTACAACCGCACGGAAGAAATGTTGTATTGTATAGCACGTCACTTAGACGATATTGTATAGCTCGTCACTCAGACGATAGGTCCGTTTTTCTATTTTTCAGGTGTTCTTTTGGGTTTTCCTCATTTTTTTTGCTCTTATACCACCCCTGTATTAGAGAAAACGAAACAAAAAAGAAATTATTCAAATCGCTCAAGCCGTTTTTGAGTTTAAGCGAGACTAACGAACAGCAATTGATTTTATATATATATTAGAGATTTGAATTGATAATGTCCATCGGTTGAACAGCGTGCCCGACGTTCACATTACTGTTAACCTTGAAAATGACGAGATTCATTGTGACTTCTTGAGGGGTGTAGCATTGATTTATGAAATCGATAAAAAAATCAAAATGATCCCACTGTGCGAAATATTAATTTTCTCAATCAACATATCCTGCCAATCGTAAATATATAATTTTAACCACTATTACAATTTTAAGAAACACCCTGAGTACAGTTCATGTTGCCCACACCTAATCATTAACGTCGGGTTATTTCTTGAATAAGGTATGCCAGGCTCTGTTTGATTATATGAATCAAGGATCATTACACACTCAACAAACGAGAATTATTACGTACAGTGGAGTTGCCTGCGGAAATTCAACAGTTCCGCTTTGTTTTCAAACTACCAAGATGAATTGTGGATAATAATTCATTGAGGCGTAATTTTATGACGACTAATAACATCATGAAGTGCGATCGACCATTTTTACAGCTATGTACTTCATTATTATCACACCATATTGAATTTGTCCAAGGAATTGGGATCATTTGTGTAACGCTTTATTTCATAAATAAACTTGATTTGGTCGACTTCTATGGGACATCCAGTGTATTGGTTCGAAGAAATGAGACCTGGTTAAAACGGCAGACTCGTAATCGTTTTCGTGGCTAGACCTTCGTCCCGAGTATCTAGCCTACTTCGGTTTCATGGAAAGTGAGTTTTCTCTCGTAGTTGGGAAGTTTAAATACACAAATTCGTGACAATATGGACTAGAAAGTTAAAAATAAAATTATAGTTTGAAAAAACACGCTTTTGTAGCAATATGATCTGAAAAACTTTTCAACAAAAAATTAAACGTAAGAAAGTGGTTTTTTCCATAGGATGGCTGAAATATGTAATGAGTTTGAAATGATGTTTTTCGTTTTGAGTAGGAAATAATTTCTTCAAAGATTTTCATAAAGATTTTTTGAAACAAAATCATCCTTCACGTTGGAACTATAATCGTTATTGATTGCTGTTTGTTTGGTTATAATCTATATTTTATTAAAATTTCATTCTGAAAGGGGAATATTGATTAAGTGAAATCCTCTCCCAATCAGATTTCGTTTATATCCATAACACTTACAGTTAACATTATTACCTGTATCATATTGAATTTTTGGAATGATTTACCACACCGAATGCGAGATATAAGGCTTCAAAGTTGCAACGTTCAACACGTCATCCCTATACTGCCGTCATAAGCACAATTTCCACAAAACATTTCGTTTATTTCATTGCCGCAACTAGTAATTATTCGAATTGAGATGCAGAAAAAACATATATAACTTGATTTTCCGTTTTTTTTTCGAAAATATATTCAAAATAATGATATTTTGGATTTATTTATTTCAAGTCGCAGAGAAGCCCTTTCGCCTCAGTTATATGCCAATCTAAAGCTCAACAAATAAATACCTATGTGCACAATGATAAGAATCAATGATGACTTGTTAGTATAAAACATTTGTTTCTTGAAAAACATCATCAAACATCGGAAAACATTTAGAAAAAAAAATGAAACAAAATAAGATTGGGAAACTTCTTTCAATCATCTTATACAAGGAAGGTTTTCCCAAAATGACATTCGGTTTTTTGTTATTATTTTTGATATGTTTGCTATGAGGCTTTTTTTTTCCAGTGTTGGTACCATTCACTTCGTTTTGGGGTTTTGGCATAGAGAACCCATTTTTTATTACAGAAGACTTCAAGAAATTAAGAGAAATTGCTGGTAAATTGAAATCAGTCTTATATTCCAAATTCCTATCTCCTCTGGATACCGTTATGTTTCACATATGGCCGTGAAACAGTTCTGTTGATTATTTATATAGAAGATAAGTCTTGCCATTCAAAAAAATTTTCCAGAGTCATTTCCAGCACAACAACACGCGAAGAGTTAGCATTCTGGACAGCATTCTTGAAATCGTAAACTTTCCCGTGTCCTTTTAGACTCACTTCTACTTGGCGATGAAATGAGTCTGCAGACATGTATGTGTGCCCAGGTTTGAAATAATTTACTGTCGCAACTGCTTCACAATTAACAATAAAAACTAAAAATGAAAAAAATGCCTGGTTTTCATTCTGTGCTTTACAATTATCCAACCACAGAATTAATTTTTTCTCGTCCCTATGGTGGAGAAAAAAAACAATAGAATGTGCTTATCACATTTTCTTTCTTTTGTCGGGCAATGACATCGTGCCAAATAGCAGCCACGGGCTTGATTCCATCCTTCTGCTTCGTACCTACTGAAACGAAACTTCCATTGTATGCGATAATCCTCTGAGAAAATATCACATTTTTGAACATGCCACATCTGGGCAGCATAATTACTTTTTCTAGATCAACTGAAAATACTATTTCTCCCTCAACTGGTTCCCTTCCAGCATATAATTTGTATCTTGTTCTAGATTTATCAGCTTTCTTTATGTGTTCATCCCATTGTTGAAAGATCGCACAGTCTGGTGCTGAATTGTCCTTTTCATGGTCCTCATTATGCAGAGGGAAATATTCGCAGTCTACACATTCCTCGTGTCCGAACTTGACGAAAGAAATATTTTCCTGTTTCAATATTTTCCGATAGAGATCGTGAGACCCAATGAAAAATGGAAATTGCTGTTTGAAACTGACGAACATTTTTCTCACTGATAAATCGCAAAAAACTCGTTGTAACAGCATCTTTTTCCAATTGAATCAGTGGATGTAGCGATTTTGGAACAATATGTTCACCAGTAACGAGTTGCTCTGGGAGATCAGTATTATTTCTCTGTTCAGATAAATCAGCGGAATGAGGTATGCTGGATATCAGAACTGTTTCAAGATTTGTAATAATTTGTGGCTCCGATGAGCTGCTACCATTATTATAATCATTCAGTTCAACTGCATTGCATTCAGGAAAGTCAGTTTGCCTCAACTCCTGAGGCGTCAGATTTTGAAGTAGGTTCTTTAAGTTCGTTGCGTGCCATTTCAACTATGATTTTTCCCCCCGAGGAATTCAAGTAGCCAAATTTTGCAGCAGGATTTTTGGAATCGCCCCGTGCTATTGGGGCAATAATCACTCCTCTTGATGAATTCATTTTTATCCACCTATAATTTGAAAAATACAGATATGATAGAAAAATTGACCCATTCGTGAAATTTATGTTCGACATTCGACATTCATTGAGCCTATTATTATACTTACAGAGAACAAAAAATGGCCAGTGATGTTGGAACTTTCGAAAATATTTTTTAATTTCCTAGATATACAAAAATGCTTATTTTTATGAAAAAAGCATTCATTTCATATTTTTCGGTTTAATCGAAAGCAACCCCAACTGTCTATTAAAAAGGACACCCATTTTTTGCGCATGTAAGAACGTATTTTCACGCATGAAGGAATATATATTCTACATCTTGAATCATTCTAGAGAAATCTTGAAATCCAGAAAATATTTTACTGATATACCTCGAAGATCGTTAAAAATTATTCGCTCTGAATATCGAATATCCGAAGTTACATATCATATTATTCACATGTGATGATTAACTAACAGTAAAATGAATTATTCAAACTCACCTGGATCTTAAATTCAACGTATTATAACCTCTTTTCACAGCATATACTTGATACTCGAGTAACTGTTTTGAAACTACTACTGAAAATGAATCTGCATGTTATTCTTGTTAATGATAAATTAGATGTGTGAGTTACTAAGGACATAGGGGCGTAAATGTAGAATACTAGAATATAAAAGGCACATCTACATACTTCTCAACCAAATGAGCCTAATATGTCTTAGATGAGCCGTTTTTCCCTAGTAAATGACACATGAAGTTTATTTGAGCCTTTATTCAAAACCCTATTTTCTGTTTCTGAAGTATCTATATAGTTCCAAAAACCACTAGCATTGTTAGAGGAGCATGTGGATGGAATACTAAGATCAATATCTCAAAATGGACGAATTTTGCACATAGGCCCTTTGTGCTTATGACGGCAGTATAGTGAGCTACCGCGGACACCAAATTTTAAGGCATAACTAAAAACCCTCCATTCAGATCTTTTTGAAACACTAGTATATTATTAAAAGGTTAGTAGCAAATTTCAGAGAAAAAATTAAACACGCGTAGCCATACAGTTATTTAGTTAGTGCCATAAGAAGTTTCTAAATTATTGCGTATGAGAAGTGCAAGAGAGGAAGGCTGAGAATCGTGGCAACGCCTCAAGCGAGCGCTCGTGATTCAAATAAGCGAAAGCTCGAGGGTCTTTGAGGTTTGAATTGAACTGTGTTTTGGAATGCACATATTTATGAATAATAATTGTGAATAATTGCGTTACTATATACTGATGCATTTCAAACATTACAATAGCGAGTAACGGCAAACAACAGTGCATAAAATTATTTATTTATACATTTGTACAACACATGTACGTATAACATAATTCGAATATTTTCAAACATAAACAAAAATGATTCAAAAATATTATTATTACTAACTATTATATTAAATAATCACTTGATTGACCAAACATTCATTTTTTTAAATCATTAATGATTTCAGTAAATCAGTTCCTATTTTTAGTAACTATATGTATTCTATTCCAATTTTTCGGTTAGGTGATTAATCACAGCTTCTTCTCCTTCATCGTGATACATTTGTTTCAGAGAATCGTAAGTATGTTATATTTTGTTCGCAATTTTTTCAATAATTCCCGGATAAACATTTTTTAAATTAGGTAAATTACAAAATATTCGTTCGTTCTCAGGTCGCTCTGAAATACATTCTTTATATGATTCCATGTATGTTGATAATTCTGACTCTTTACCAATGAAGCGAACTAATTTTTGTAAAATGTGTACATCATACATCGCTTCGTGGAAATTATCTGATGTTTCGCTTGGTATTGAATCTTTGGCTAATTCTGATAGCTCGAACATTCCTGGCCCTTTTCAATATGGAAAATGATGGCTCTTAGTAATCTCATAAAATCTCGCATTATGCGCAACGAGTAAATTTAGAGTTGTAGATGAATTAAAAAATTCTTTACCAAACAATCCACTAAATTCAGTGAATCGACTTGTACATCATTCAAATATAATTGACCAGAAATTGTAGTTCATCCCTTAATTTTTGTCGCCCAGGATGATGCTTCGTAGTATATATATATATATATATATATATATATATATATATAAAAATATATATATATATATATATATATATATATATATATATATTCGCTAATTTCACATTTGGCGGCGATTTGTAAATTGTCATCAGTCATGCACAATCCATGTGTTTTTAAATCAAAATAAACTATGGAATAATTTATTGATACTGATTCAATGTTTTTTAATAATAGTGATGATGCTCTTAATTCGTTAATTCCAACTTTTCCTTCGATTTTTTTAACATTTCCCTTTTTTTGGTCAAATCAACTCTGCGCAACTTTTTTTTCTCTTGATGTTAGCAACAGTCTTCTTTTTTTTTTTATCAAACGTTTTCATTTTCTTCTTTTTTTTACGTTTCTTTTCATATATATATATATATATATATATTTTCTTTAGTTTCTTGACCACATATATATTTTCTTCAAATTCTCGGAATAAAGGTCTGATTCAGTCAATTCATATAATTTTTCTTAACGACGTTTCGACATGGTATTTGTCATCATCAGGTTAAAACACTAAAATTAAAAATATGGAGTTTGAGACATTTAACTTAACACAATATTGAAATGTATGCACTAAAATAATTCTTGAAAAACATATGGTTCGAAATATAACATGTTATTTAACTTTTTGAATATTATTATATTTATTATTATATTTATATTATATTTAAATAACATGTTATATTTTTATTTTATTTTATTTTATTTTTTAAATAACATGTTATATTTCGAACCATATGTTTTTCAAGAATTATTTTAGTGCATACATTTCAATATTGTGTTAAGTTAAATGTCTCAAACTCCATATTTTTAATTTTAGTGTTTTAACCTGATGATGACAAATACCATGTCGAAACGTCGTTAAGAAAAATTATATGAATTGACTGAATCAGACCTTTATTCCGAGAATTTGAAGAAAATATATATATATATATACATATATATATATATATATATATATATATATATATATATATATATATATATATATATATAAAATTCGCTATTTCCACATTTGGCGGCGATTTGTAAATTGTCATCAGTCATGCACAATCCATATGTTTCTAAATCAAAATAAACTATGAAATAATTTATTGATACTGAATGTTTTTCAATAATAGTGATGATGCTCTTAATTCGTTAATTCCAACGTTTGATTGATATGCTATACCTTCTGACTTTTCCTTCGATTTTCTTAACATTTCCCTTTTTTTGGTCAAATCAACACTGCGCAACTTTTTTTCTGTTGATGTTAGCAGCGGTCTTCTTCTTTTTTTCTTATCAGAATCGTATCTTTGAGCATATGTATGATTACGTTCCAAATACAATTTTTTTCTTTTTTCTTTTCTCGCCAATGTTCTCATCGTTAGATTGCGATGTTGCCAACAGTCCAGTCATGGCTTATTTGCTGTGTCACGCATGCTAGTTGGGTTTCTGAGTGTACAGTTTCCTTAAAAAAGATCCCACTAATTCAGCGTTTGAACATGTATCGCGTCGCGCTACAATCGAACCTAATTTTTGACACTGTTTGTAGCACGACAACTACCTTGATCTATTCATGATACTGTTATATACGGCTAATTTATGTTGGAATTCATGTGTTGGGGTACTTTCTATTTTGATGTCTGTTCATGGAAAATTGCAAAATCATGTTTATTATTATTTTTTTGTTATAGGCAGGTGTAAAAATTTGCTTTCCTTTTGAAATTTGATTGTAGGGTGAATGGCATTGATGAAGCCGAAACACATTTCTCACTGTCTTTGAGCTCCCACAAAGCACACTAAAATGTCGTCTACATACCTGTACCAATATTAAAAATTGTTATTCAAAGGATTATTGTGATTTTTCTTCTTCAAATTGCTCTTGAATACTTCGGCTACTAAGGGAATCAAGTACTCATGACATGTCATCTTGATTCAATATTATTTCAGAATCAATAAATCATTCGTGAAATCTACCTTACTAGGAACATTAGTTCTGAACAAACATGAAAGTTCTGACTCCCCAGGGGGCCACAAATGAAACGTTGCAACTTAGGTAACTATTTCTTCATGTAGATTTCTCAACAAGAGGTGTCGGTATCGCTGGATGTCGAGATTGTCCAATGAAACCTAATTGAACCTTTCAGTAATGGCCAGGAAACTGGGAAACAACCCCTAGCTTGAGTCAACACTACAACTCAATCCAAGGAGAAACGCGAAAGATTCGTAGAACCACGTATCTCTAACAAAGACTCTTGGACCCTTGGCTACTTCCCCGAATAATCAGCCTCCCATATGCATTGGGGGCTCTACAGATGTAGACATCTCTTTTCTCATACAGATAGATTGATATGAGCAGTAGAATCACATTCAGGATGAGAAACCATGAGCTAAACTAGAGGAAAAACAAGATTGGGTCAAACCAATCCTGAAAAACTCTCCCGAGGCATAAATCCTCTTGGAGGCAGTATCAAAACCATCAAACCTTCTATCAGCTATCGCTCTACAACATATTGCATCTGGTGTAAATTCGCATATATCCGTGCGATAGAATGGAGCTCCCAGGAGCACAAGAACACGAGCTTGTATTTCGTAGGCAAAAGCAACTGGGGGATAAATTAGACCCAGGAAACGTCGAACCAACCAACGCGATCCTCAGGTGGGAGCGACGTCTGGACCGCAGCAAAGGAGGCAGTTATGTTCAGGCTACTCTGGAGAGCAGGAGTCATGGGCGGGCCAGGGAATTCTCCTGCAGGGTGCGATCACGGAGGATCTTTTCAAGTGCGAGCCACGTAAAGGTTTACTACACCCATAAGGGTGTCCTGGTTCTGATATGCTCGGATGGAACGAAGGAATCCTTGCTGCTTAACTGCATTCCCAACATTACCTTGGTTGGAGGCAGTACTGAAGGCTGGTCTGGCAAACGACATCCTTCGAACTACCAAGGTTTTGAACTACCAAGGTCGCCAGCCTAACTCTAGTTTTCCATATTGACGAAACTTCCTTGAAGATCCTGCGAATCAGAGAAATCAAAAAGTTCCCTGGGCTGACCAGGCCGAGTGAAGGTTCGGACTTCCAGAACAGCTACACCCATAAGGCTGATGAATTGAGAACAGGTCTAGAATACACTAGGTATCGACATCCCATTCCATTTCTGTATATCAGATTCGTAGAGGTCGAACTCAAAAGAAAAATGCGCTATATAAGGCACTCACCCCTCACCAAAGATACATACCTGGCGGATCCACCAACATACGGAATCATCAGGAAACAGCTTCGGGTAGAAAAAATCACCAAACCAAGTAATGAAAGTGTTATTCACACGCTGAGAGAAAACACCATAATACGGCGAAAAGAAAACTGATTTTATGAACTTCCTGTTCGTATTTTTCAACAAATGTTCATGTCTAAGAGACCCAAGGTGACCGTGGCAGGTGCTTGCCATCAAATTAATACTCCGAACCCATGCTGTCGAAAGATACGTGTAACTGTACTTCAAAAGGATGTACAGGAACAAGTAAATAAAAGTTTCACCTGACAGCCAAGTGGCCCCCTCCATATTCTACCGAATATGGTGTGGTTTCATGAAATAAATGAATAAGGTAGATAAAAACAGTGAGCCAAAGCATTAGTCAGCTTAGCACCGTAACCTCGGGGATTAGGCGCTTAGAGGAAAACAGCTCATGCACATTCTGTGGAGGTTAACCACTTTCTGGTGGAATGCTTGCTGGTCATCAAAAAAAATGGGGAACCGAAAATCATTCATCTAACAGGCGAGAAAAATCCACTCAATATTTTGAAATTCCCCGCGGTTCGGAGCTCGAGAGAGTGCTATAGCAGAAGGGGCACAATAGATCTGATCAGGTTGTCGTGCATATGCCACTACCTGAAATTATTATTATTATTATCATTACCATTTTATTTTAATGGGCATATAAAAATAATAATATATCATTGAATACAATTTAAATCCGATTGCTCAAGTTGAAATATTAAAATTTCATAATCTTTCCTCTTGATTCAGAATTCTGATGTATGATTATCTCAGGGCCTACTAGTACCATGACTAGCAGATGTCAGACTGTCTTTCTTAAGTCTAGTAAGTATATTTAGACTATGAATTCTAGAAGAGCTTCACCTATAGTATCATCGCAAATGTATTTAAATTTGATTATATAATACCGAGAGTCGGCAGATTTTAACGAAAAATGTATGTTCTATATTTTTATGTTTTACATGT
Organism: Gonioctena quinquepunctata; assembly: GCA_018342105.1. NCBI lineage: Eukaryota > Metazoa > Arthropoda > Insecta > Coleoptera > Chrysomelidae > Gonioctena > Gonioctena quinquepunctata. The sequence continues at coordinate 35,455 of JAFIRS010002804.1, read as the reverse complement.
TTGTATAATGAAATTAGAATAAACACTTCGCCGACAAGCTTTTTGAATCATTGTCACGAGACTTAATTTATATTATACGTTTTAGTACACGGCTTAATTAAAAGCTTGTCTTTAAAATGTTTTTTCATTAGTTAACTATTTTGTTATCTTCATGTATATTCAATAATAACTTTATTATTATCTTATCACCCATTGAGGCAAAGTCAAAATATTTGTTATATTTTTTAATAAGTTAGAGTCAATTGAGATTCTGAAGATATTTTTGAAATTGAGATAAAACAATGAAAAAATTATTTCAATAGATCATATATGAAAAAAAATATCCGAAGATAAATGAGAGTTGATAAATTAAAGAGATAAATATAATAAAAGAGATACTTGAATTCTTAACAAAAATGTATATCAATAGATCTTCGAATTATATTTCTACCCATATTATCGGGTCTATGTCATTGGTTTTTGCATATTGCAAATCATTTACTGTGTTCGAAATGTAATGCATCTAGTTTCTCACATTGTCTATACCGCATTTTGCCAAAACCTCTACCCAGTCTTCACGATTACAAATTCACACGGTGTTTTTGTGTCCAAAATGATGGTCTATTGTATCAGCAAGATGAGTGCATTTAAATCGTTATCAATGAGATTCGACTAACAATCGCGGGCGGTTGGTCCATCATTCAGATCCTGTCAATTAGTGCCACGCACACTGGCAAAAAACCATGGGAAAATATGGCGCCCTTTTGTTTCGAGACGGGCTCATTTTGTTTTGTCGAAAATATGTGCTGGGGGCGGATTATTGAGCTGTTTTTGTATAGGAGATATAATATATAAGAGTTGTAATGATACATAGTTTCTATTCAACGGGCACTGTTGTATTTTCAATCCGTCGGGTAATGATATAAATGATGAACTTGGCATCTCAAGGATACCAATACGAAATCTCTTAGCTATTTCTCATTTTCGAAAAATTCCATATGAAAGAAACATTTGCGAACAATATCCATTTATATGGAAGTTTGCATGGATTGTCAGGTGAATATCATTCAACGTTCTGCGTGGTATTTGCTGGGAAAGTTGTTGTTTTTCGCCTGTCGGTCTACCAATTGTTTCAATTCACATTGAACCTTTTGTGAAGACGACTTTGTGTGTGCTTTATGCATTTCATTTCAATTCCATATGAGTTTGATAATCATTATCGGGAATTTGACACTTATATGATGCATTTTGCCAGGAAGTATTTGTTTCCTGTTTCAGATGTAACGGAAAATAACTTGATTTTTTATCGTATACACGGAAGTCATCGAAGGGATGGCATTAATCAGTATAGAAATATTTACAATATACTATAGGCACATGGATAGGCTACAACTAAACTGGTCTAAGTAGTGAAAACTAGTTTACGAGAAAACACAACAAACGCGTTTCAGCTTACTATATACCTACTTATCTTTTTAAAATCACAGTACTGTTTTCGATTATTATGTTGTTTAGGTATGTAAAAATGAATAACGAGGAACGGATTGTTTCAATTGAAATTTTTGTATAACAAGTTTTTCATTACAAAATTATAACAGACCACTTTTGAATTCCTTGAACACGCCATGTGATTGTTTGAGGGATGTAAAGTTTTCCACCATATTCTTTATTTCAAATGGGTAATATTTTCTGCATTGTTTTATCACATCTGTCCATTCATATGGTGTGTACATACAGTGCTTCTCAAAAGTCCGCTCCCGCCCTCTTATTTTTGAAACGATTATACATAAACAAGTGAAATTTGGAAACTGAATATTAAAGGTTGTGAACTTCCCAACTAGTGATGATAGATGATGAAATCGTCAAAGATGACGTCACAAGGCCATTGACGTCACAAGGCAATTTTAAATGGAACCCTACGGCAAGCGACACCTCTTTTAAAAGGTATCGAAACAACCTATTCAATGATACTAATTTTGTTTGTGTTTATGGCAGTTTTGGCAACTCGCTTTTAAAAAACGCAAAGCTGTGATAAATCAGATCAGTTGATACTAGAACTCCAAATTCAAGCTCCGCCTCTGGATAGTTGTCAAATAAGCTGACGTTTTTGTTAGTCTCCCTAATTCGACGTTTTTGTAATTGTCCAAGGTTTTGTACATTTATAATTTGTGTATTGTTGATCGTTTAACTGTTTTAGCTTTTGGTACTTTTAATACTTTCGTACATTTTAATAATTCGTCAAACTGTTGTCTGCCGAACGTTTAAGTGCTTCAAGAAGCGAAATGGTACGTGCTTTAGGTGATAAAGTAGCAGCGATCCTAATTCTTGGTGAAACTGGACAAAATATTCATGCAGCAGAACGCATTTTTAATGAGAGATTTCCCGATCGCCCCGTTTCGAGGACTTATTTAACGGAGCTTCTTCGTAAGTTTGAAACAATGGGTAGTTTTAATGATGCGAAACGATCTGGCAGACCACAAATTTCTGATGAGAGAAAAATTGATATACTGGCAGAAGTAATAGTTAATACTACTTCTTCAACCACTCACGTTGCATCTACCTGTGAAGTCAGTCGAAGTACAGTACACAGGGTGTTGAAAAGAAACAAATTTCATCCATACAAATTAAAAATGGTTCATCAACTCTCAGACGACGACTCAGACCGAAGACTAGAATTTTGTGAAAAAATGGAAACTAAAATTAACCAACAGCCAGACTATGTCAAAACAATTTGTTCTAGTGACGAAAGTACTTTCTATCTGAATGGAAATGTGAATACACATAATGTGAGGTATTGGAGTGACGCAAATCCTCACCTGTTTCGTGAAACACATACCCAATTTTCCCAGAAGGTGAATGTTTGGGCGGGTATCATGGGAAACCACATCGTTGGGCTTCTTTTTTGAAATACTAATTTAACTGGTGAGGTTTATCTGGAGCTGTTGCAAAACGCAATAGAACCGTTAATCCTTGAAATTTTGGAAGATAATCCAGATGAATTCGGCAATTTGGAAATAACATTCCAACAGGATGGTGCTCCTCCACACTATAACGGTGCAGTAAGACGGTATTTGGATGAGGAGTATCGTGGTAGATGGATTGGACGACGAGGTTCAACGGAATGGCCAGCTCGATCACCGGACCTCACACCTTTGGATTTTTTCTGTGGGGTACCTTGAATCGAAGGTTTACGCCACTGAACCTGACGATATTGACGTTTTAAAACAACGTATTGTTGCAGAATGTGAGGCTGTTTCCACAGACACATTTGCAAAAGTACGAGAAGAGTTTGAAAATAGGATATTGCACTGTCAGGAAGTGAATGGAGGTCACTCCGAACAATTTCTTCGAGTAGATACTGATTCTTAAATCTGTAATTAATATCATACTGAATGGAATTTAAATTTTAATGTTTACTAATGAGCCATTAAAACTGCCATAAACACAAACAAAATTAGTATCATTGAATAGGTTTTTTCGATACCTTTTAAAAGAGGTGTCGCTTGCCGTAGGGTTCCATTTTAAAATTATTGGTCACAATGGCCTTGTGACGTCATCTTTGACGATTTTGTCATCTATCATCACTAGTAGGGAAATTTACAACCTTTAATATTCAGTTTCCAAATTTCACTTGTTTATGTATAATCGTTCCAAAAATAAGAGGGGGGAGGGGACTTTTGAGAAGCACTGAATACAACTTTTTTCCTTTGAGCCCTACTGATAAAGGAAAAGTCGTAATCATTGGGTAAATAGGTATAACCTGTCACAAGAAAATTAATATGAATATCGTGAGTGTTGGGCAAAACTGACTTTTGAATATTTTATTTCATTTTTGTAGGTTCCAAATATTGGCGACTTGAAACTCTCTCTCCATAGTGACTTGTATATACCTTGAAAAACTTTCAATATGTTTCCTCATCCAGTCTAGCTTCACCTCAGAGAGCTTATTTCCAGGGAGTTTTCTTCCTCATTGATCTGGAGATGGAATGGTGCTGCCATCATGGTTTTTAACTCTCAGTGCATAGTCTAATCGGTGATTGCCTATTTTCATTTCATGCAGAAAAAAACTTTTGCAGACTTTTTGGTTGTTTAACTGTAACTGCCTTGTGAGTTGCTTACGGCTCGAATGTTGATTTTTAGGTCTTTTACGCGTATTTTTCTTGCTACAGTTTTTACTGTACTGCACAACCAAGCTATTTGAGAGTCCCAGCTGTTTGAGGTATAAAACTTAGTATGTATATTTCTTTGGATATCGTGAGACACTTTATCGTGTCATTTCAGCCAAAAGGTGCACTCAGACATACTTCATCGGGGCCATAATCATAAGAAAAGCAAAGACATATAAAAATGTCCTGTTGAAACCTGCCTTCGTCCAAAAGCCTGAGATTTCTAACGCAAAAAGAGTTACCTTATGCGATTCACAATAATTTGATACTAAAAGTTCACAAAACGTTCTATAACAGTCTCTGAAATTTATTTATTTATTCATTTGGTATATACATCCAGCAGGCCGAAGCCCACTTACAGGAGTACTTAATAAATATCACATGTGATTGTGCAATGAAAAGTAGTAATAATTTTATATATATATATATATATATATTGTAATGTAATAATAATTGTGGAAACAATAGTTGTAGTGAATTTTACTTTTTGTTATGAAATATTGATAGATAATTATTTTCACCCTGTATAATTTATTGCAATGTAATAATAATTACTAGCTAACGTCACTGTTCTCTCGTCACGTTGCTGCCAATTGTTATCACTTTTCTTACCACAGCTAAACTCAGTTGGTACGCCTCTTGTCTCAGATAGCCGGTTCAGGCAATTGAGCCACTGCTTGATGTCAAATCTCAATCTATTCAATGTTTATAAATACGATTGCTGATAATTGTGGAACACAAAACGACAAAGTATCAAAAAGTAATTATTTCCTTTATTCAGGAAAACTTAAATTAACCTGGCCTACGATAGATAACCCATTCTATGGTCATTCTACAAATTTTCATGGACAATCATGAGAAACGGTCAAGGATAAATTTACACAAACTTCACTTTTACCTTGAAGGTTAAAAATTTCTTTAATAGTTCAAAATCAAATGAAATAAAGTTCTTCTGATGTGAGTTATTAGTGAGGTTATTCAGTTTGTGATGTGCACTAGAAAAGTTTATACCTGACGCTGGAACTGTCGCTGTTACAATATGCACCATGAAATTGAATCCTCCTCAATGTACTGCTCAGGCTCTCCAATACCAAAAAGGAACCATACAAATCCAGAAATCAGCTTTGAAATAGTTTCATGTGGAGTACATAAAAGGTAATGTCGTTTGCTGCTATTTATTTTTATTGAAATTCTCCTGAAGTTGAGTTGATTGGGTTCTAATAGAGAAACTACCTTATATTGATGAAGTTTTTGACTTTTTCCTTTTTCTAAAGTACGAACGTGGCATTCTTTTTCAAATTATTTCCAATCTTCTCGTGGCTTTGTTTTTCGTCTCCTGGATACCATCTCTCCTATTTCCCTATGATTCGAATTTTTGAATTCGCGCACTTTAGTTGTCACATTTTCACTGTTTGGGGTTATTTGTCAAAACTTATAAATAAAAATATTTTTCTTTTCCCATAAACTATGTAGAATATTCAGTGATAATTGTCTCTGACACTTTTCCGTTATTATTTTCTCACAATTTCAAATCTTACATCTGACCATACTGTTTCCTGATTGGCTATTGTCATGAAGAAGTTTGTTTAGAAAAAATCGAATTAAACGGTTTTCTTCACATAAAGGATTCAATGTAAAATTGAACCAGAAAATGGTAGATCTCAGGTGAAAAACAACTACTTTCCTGGCAAATACCACGCAGAACGTTGAATGATATTCACCTGAAAATCCATGCATACTTCCATATAATATCAATGGACATTGAATGCAAATGTTTCTTTCTGATAAGCTCGATTATGTTTAATTTATGTCGTGTTCACCTAACAATCCGCATACCGGTTTCAGGCTTCTTGGCCCTCATCAGTACGGAGTAGTCAACCAGCCAAAGGTCCAAAGAACTCTGGCTGAAGCGAGACACAACGTAAACAAACCATCATCGAGCTTGTAACACCTATAGGTACGCCGGAAAAGATAAACTTTAACTGGCGGTACCTAGTGACAGAAAGAAGCACTCCGAAAATCTCCCACCTCGATAGGTTTCTGAATAAAATATTCCTTCTCAGTAGGAGTGGCTGGCCCGTCTAGCAAGAAGTTTGTTGTTCTCCCATTGGCTATTTTCAGTTAGGTACAATTTCATATACTGTATGTTTCAAGCTTAAAATTTTGTTGATCATATTTTATTCAGGATGATTTTGTAAATCTAGACTTTTTTGTTATCTTTTGAACAATTATAGGTTGTAATGATCTTGACAATGTATAAAAATGATTGCATTATAGTATTTGTACATTTTTATCTATCAATATCATACAAAGGCTTATAAAAGAAATAGAATCTTAAAATATGTAAAAACAATATCTTTAAACTACTAACTAGTAAGTAATTATAATTTTTGTGTTTTTTTTTATTGGAATTATTTCCTTTTTTCTTTTAAAATGAATTACTGGTCTTTCAAAATATAACAATATATATATATATATTATAAAATTGAGTTTGGTTGACTCGCAGGTTATAGGTTAGTCAGAAACCAAACAGGAAACGGTTTGTCTGAATTGTGTCCGAGTAAGAAAAAAAATGTCAACTGAGCCTAGCTTATTATAATTTCTGCTCATTGAGTTTATTGGTGAATGAAAGTGATGTTGTGTATTAGGTACATTGAAGTTAATTAACGAAAGTAATGTCGAAGAATCTATGGTGTTGTGTATAATTTTATACATAAATAGTAGATCATTGATTTGTCTTCTTTTTCTTAATGAAATTTTTTTCCACTTTTGAACTTCAACTTCACTCTCCTGGAAAATCAATATTTTTAACCGACGAAACCAAAAAGGAGGAGGTTCTCTAGTCGACGCGTATATTCTTAACCGACAAAACCAAAAAGGAAGAGGTTCTCTAGTCGACGCATATATATTTTTTTTTTAATTTTTTACCGACAAACCAAAAAGGAGGAGGTTCTCTAGTCGACGCGTATATTTTTTTTTATGTATGATCACGCATAATTTTTCACTGAGGCGTCCGATTCCGATAATTATTTTTTCAGTGGATAGGGTGTACTCCGAAGTTGGTCCCATTTGAATTTAAAAGATGAAATCCACCCCTAAGGGTAGCAAAATTAAGGATATTGATCACTCACCCTCCGAAGTCCATATTTATATTATTAACATTTCTTCCTCGTTCATTTCTGGTTTCACGGGCTGATGTAGGGGCCCTGGAAGAGAAAGCGGTATGGAGGGTACTATCATCGGCAAAGCTGTGTACTGGACATGAAGTTGCTTTCAACAGGTCGTTGATGTGAAGTAGAAATAGTGTTGGTGCGAGAATAGATCCTTGCGGAACACCAGCATTTATGAGTAGAGTGTCAGATGAAACTCCATCGACCACTTCATGGAGAGACCTGTTTGAGAGAAAACTAGCAAGCAGAGAACACAGCTGAGGGGGCAAGCCATAAGACGGAAGCTTGGCGAGGAGTCCCTGGTGCCAAACTCGATCGAACGCCTTGGAGATATCTAATGCCACAGCTAAAGTTTCTCCATACTTTTCAATAGATAGCTGCCATATATGTGAGACGTAAGCGAGCAGGTCACCAGTTGATCTCTGATGGCGGAAGCCATATTGCCTATCGTTGACAATTCCTGAGTCTTCCAGATATTTCATGAGCTCGATGTTGATGGCTTTTTCCATGACCTTTGAAATAATAGATAGCAGTGCGATAGGTCTGTAGTTGCTAGGTAGGGCCTTTTTGCCTTTTTTAGGGACTGGCTGTACTCTTGCAATTTTCCAATTGGACGGAAATACCCCCAAATTGTAAGAGTGGTTGAACAACTTGCAGAGAACAGGTGTTAGTTCGGGGGCACATCGGCGGGATTCCGTCAGATCCACAGGCTTTGTTGGTGTTGAGACCCAGCAAAATCTTTCTGATAGTACGTTGGCGAAAGGTGATCTCGGGCATGTGACTGTCAATAGGTGTAATGTTCGGGGGTTGTTTTCCCGATGAATCCAGAGTGGAATTTCCAGAAAATAGGTGCGCAAAGATATTGGCTTTTCCTGGGCAGTCGTTGCTAGTGTTCCATCTTCTTTGGTTAGAGGAGGAAATGAGCTGGAAGTGAAGTTTCTTCCCACAGCTTTGGCGAAAGACCAAAATGAACGGGATCCGTTAGGACATTCAGCAAGTTTTGATCTTATTTTGGCATTGTGGGCATCTTTTGAGCAATCTATTGTCTCTTTGCATATGCCTCTAGCCTCGACATATGCTGCTCTGGTCTCAGGGCCCGGATTTTTTAGCCATCGATGGTATGCTGCCTGTTTGGAAGCCACAGCTCTAGAGCAGTTTCTGTTAAACCAGGTCTTATCGGATGATGTTCTTCTTTCGGTATTCGGTATGTAAGTTTGCATCCCCAACATGATGATTTCAGAAATTGCCTCAGCACATCGTGTTGGATCTACTGAAGAGAAACAAACTCTCTTCCATGGAAACGCTGAGAAAAACATACGAAGACCTTCCCAGTCGGCCGAATTGTAATGCCACATGAGACGGGGTGGTATTGTGCAGCTCGATGGTAAATGGAAAGAGCATGTTGTGGAGATGAGGGTGTGATCAGAGTTTCCAAGTGGGGCACAAACTTCTATCCTATACGGGTCAGGATTGGTGGTGAGGAAAAGATCTAGTGTATTGGCAGACTGGTTGTTGACATCAGGGATGCGGGTTGGTAGCTCGACCAGTTGTTCTAGACCATGAGTGATGGCGAAGGCCTCGGCTTGACGACCCGCATCATCTGTTTTGTTAGAGAATTTGAGCCAGGCAGCGTTATGTACATTAAAGTCTCCCATGATTATGGTTTCAGCTGTTGGATGGTTCTCCTGAATGTAGTCCAGTTTGAGTGATAAAAACTCAAAGAGGTCGTTATATGAAGGTTCATTAGGTGATAGGTAAAGGCAGCAGAGGAACTTAGTCAGTTTGGTATCAGATAGCTTGAACCACATCACATCAAAGTCTTTCGGTTCCAAACTCTGTTCACGCTGGCATGAAAGGTTAGCCTTAGCGTAAAGGCAGACTCCACCTTTGAACCTGAATCGAGAATGGAGTTCGTAACCAGGACAAAGCATATGGACCTTGTTGGTGGACGAATTTACTTGTGTTTCTGTTAGAGCCAGATCGCTAGTGTCATTATCACAATCATTATATTCTATGAGAGGATGGAATGATATACAAAGTAATGAAATAAACTAACTAGAACAACAAACATAATTTATATTTCAACAAATAGTAAAAGTAGATAATAATATTATTCAACTGGTAATAGTTGGAGTAAGTGCAACTAAGTACTTTGGAAGTAATCAAAAAACAAGAAGTTTGTAATTAGTAGATTTCAGCCACAAAAAATTGAAAAATAAAAACTTTAACAGAAAATAAACCGACAAAATACGGAACTGAAGAGTAAAAAATAAAATAAACCTTCTTAGTCTCAATAACTAAGCTCCTAAACTAATGTAAGTAACTAAATTTGAGTCGGCGCCAAACAATCAACGAAGATTATTAAATTACTTCAGAAAAATTATCAGAATTTCACCGCCCAACTCGATGCCATTCATTTTACGCCTTACCTAGTTCATTTGCTTGTTTGTTTGGCGCCGACTCAAAATTAGTTACTTACATTAGTTCAGGAGCTTAGTTATTGAGACTGAGAAGATTTATTTTATTTTTTACTTCTCAGTTCCGTATTTCGTCGGTTTAATTTTTTGTTAAAAAGTTTTTATTCAGATATGACGTTGTCGAAAGGAGTGAGCGATATGTAAAATATTGATAATGAAAAATGATCTGAGGGATCCTTATCTTTTCATTAACCAATTCTAATGATGCTGTATTGTATTCTCAATTCGAATTGAGGTTTTCACAACATTCAAAGTGACATTTATAATATTGTCAAGAATAACAAAAACATTGAAGTTTACAAGTGGTCAAGCACAAGTACCACTAGTTTTTCTTTCCGTAAGTGTTATATGAAATGTGATGTGAATTTAACATATACAAGGCCGTGTTTTCTCAGTTGATTATCTGGTGGAGATCCAATGCTCGTCATATCCCTCGTGAGCACACTTTTCGGGATGAAGTGCGTATAGAAGTTGTTGGATAATTTTTTATTATTCTCTGGCATTGTTTCGCGCAGTTCATCCAGTCGGTTAGATCGGTCACTATTTTTGGCGATGCCAAGTACCTTTTACTGGGATTCCTAGGCCTTTTGATATATGTCTGCCGATCATGGTCTCCAGAACCCAAAAATACCATCATATCAAAAGTTTAGTCATCCATATGGAAAAGCGATATAACAAAATTTGTCAACGAAGTCAAGGCCACATTTTCCAACCGATTGAAACAATTTGTTAGGAAATATGTTCCATCAATGCCTTGGATGAGTTTGAAGATGAGTCAAATCGATCGCGTACTTTCAAAATGGCGGCTGTTGAAAGAATTAAAACAAATCTCAATCTCTCATTTTTACAAGCTTTTATTTAACTTGCTTCGTTCGTATGTCTTTCCAGTTCAAAATTTTAATCCATTTTTGGAGCACTTACAGACATCCCATTGAGCTGGAATTTGAGAATTCAAGATGACGTCTCCAAAATGGCGGATGAGTTTTGTGATGATGGTCCGATTCTATTGAAAATTTGTATGTGGGTATATTTGGAGACAAACATTATAAGTTTTTTGTCAAAATATGAAATCGGAATGGCGGCTCATGGAATGTTTGTTAGAGGAAAAAATAGAACTCAGAATGGCGGTTATGTATTATAGAATGGCTGTGGAATTTTGGATTACGGTCCGATTCGATTCAAAATTGGTATGTGCGAGTTTTCTTGTCAAAATCTTTGAATTCAAGGTGGCGGCTCCAAAATGCGGAGAAGTGTTGTGATTATGGTCCGATTCTATTGAAAATCTATAAATTGAAATGGCGGCTCATGGAATTTTTGTTAGAGAAAAAAACATAATGGCGCTCCAATATAGCGGACGAGATTTGGGTTATGGTCTGATTCGATTCAAAATTGGTATGTAAGGGTTTTCAAAATTCATAAAATCAAAATGACGGCTCTAAGATGGCCGATGATCTCTGTGTTTATGGTCCGATTCTATTCAAAATTGGTATGTGCGGGTTTTCGGGGTCGATCATTATGAATGTTTTAACAAAATTCACGAATTCAAGATGGCGGACGAAATTGGTAATTATTGCCTGATTCGATTCAAAATTGGTATGTCGGGGTTTTTGGGGTCGGAGATTATGAATTTAGTCGAAGATTATTGATTTCCAGTTGAAATACATGAATTGAAGATGGCAACTTCAAGATGGCCGATGAGTTAATCTATAGATGGTCTTTTCATTGAAGGACTAGATAGCTCAAAACTTACAGTAGAAAATGGCCTCATAATAACAAAGTTTTAACAAAAATGCATAGATTAAGGTGAACATAAGTACGAAAAAGCACAAAATGAAATATTTAATAAAAAATATTTTTAAAGACAAGCTTTCATTCAAATGCAAGAAAAAGAAAAGAAATTATTGCTTTGTATGTATGACGTAGGTTATTCCGTGACTTATAGATTCAAAAGCTTGTCGCGCAAAGTTTTCAGTTCGAATACAGAAGCGAGAAACTTTTGAATCTATAACTCACGGAATAACCTACGCTACACATGCAGAGCAATACATTTTTACTTTTTAGTGCATTTACATGAAATCTTGTCTTTAAAGAGGTTTTTTATTAATTATTTTGTCATATCAATATCGGCAAGTTTTTGGTTTTCTGATAGAGCTTCATGATCTCTAGAACTTTTATCCAAATAGTTTTTCTCCAATAATTTTTGTTTACCCTGTATGCTCCTTTCATTTGAGGTTCATTTGCTAATAACAATCAGATACTATTTGGGATTTCCTTCCACCGACAAAAAGAACATCATTTTATTCCAACCACTTTTCATTTCAAACTTAAACTATATAAATAAATATAAGTTATAGTCGTGAGATTGATTCATGGCAATTTCAGAATCACTGAATAAATTCTAAAATCTATCTTTCCGATTAGCCGCACCATCGGGTTTTTGAAATTCAGAACCGGTGGGATATTGTCTCTTTCCTATTCGAAGGAATCGATAGGCCTCCTTTGCCTAGTTCCCAATAGTGGAGTGTCCATGGTCTGCCTCCATGGACACGGTGCAGAAGTGGTAGCCAATAAAAATATCTGTGCATTTCGTGCAAATTTATTTTTTGCAGAGCGTTCTCGATCTAGAAGGTCATCTTCAGTGCTTGCCTGAAAAGTAAGTGGGCGAGTGAGATTTGGTAGTTTTTTGTGAAATGTTTGGTTCAAAATCTTCAGGTAACACTTACTTGTCAGGTTAGCACAAGAAGAATCCATAGAAATAAACGATATTCACAATGTTGAACAGATTAAAATTGTATATAACTAAAACGGATCGAAATTGTAGATATTTCCAAGTTAAAAGAGATACAATTTGAAATAAAACAATTTTTTATTCGTCATAGAAAGTAGCGCCAGGTTGTACTCGAATGAGCAGAAGGAATGCAGAAGAGGAAACGTCAATCTGTTTTGTTCTGTGTTCCTGTGGTGGAAGTCGAACAGAGCAAACTGCCAGTTTCAGATGTAAGTTTTCTAACCTCACTTTTTAAACGTTTTTCTCTCTCTCTAATATTATTGTTCGTCGGCTTCCAGTCGGCGCCATATAGGACAAGCCCAATCCGTTCCCATCCGGCCTTGAACCGGCGTAGACAGGGAGGTGTATCATAGGAATGCAGCTGGTCTTGCTCTAGGCAATACTTCATCCCTTTCTATTTCATTATTTTTATATTTTAATGCACATGCTCGTCATATGTCGGCGGGACAATCACAACACAGAATGTACCATTCACAGTGTTCTCGGTAGGCCTTGTTACCTAACTCCATACGCCACCTAGGAGCAGCACTGTTAATTTGAACGCAACAGTGAATCGTCGAGGACCATCCTCGACGCGGCTACGAAATTCAACATTTTTCTCTCAAATTAAAATGAAAAATTTCTGCCCTGGTCGGAGTCGGACGCAAACCCACCACGCCATCCCCCCCTTTTCAAACGTTTGTATTCTACACTTTTCTGATACTTTTTATATCTCAGATCGCTTACTGATAACATCTGGCGGTTCCAAGCCCAGGGTGATATCAAATAACGGTCACAATATTTTTGCAAAGATACGAAAAAATATAATAATTATCTTTCGGACCGTTTCTTATTATCACCCAATAGACTTACCAAAAAATGTTTACAGTGAAAACCTCTTCTGAATCCTTTGATAATTAATTTCAGATAATTCACTGAAATTTGTTTTTAAACAAAAAAAAGCAAAGTTACATTTGATGTAAGAGAATAAGTATGCCTATGATCGGCATTTTTTATCAAAGCGCAAATCCTATTATATTTCATCAGGGGTGGATGATAAACCCCATCCTCAACCAACTAAGAAGGGATATACTTTGCAACCGAGACTAATAGGATATTCATAGCCCAATGAAGCCACGCGACTCATGCTGTATTTTCATACTAAAGTGTTGTTTTTATTTTGAAAAATTACTAATAGAAAACCTTTTTAAAGACAAGCTTCATTTGAGCCGTGTACTGAAACGTAAAAAATAGGTTCAAGTCATCGCTGACAATGATTTAATTATTTTTCGTTGAAAATATTTGTTTTTAAAAACCTTGTCGCGCGAAGTGGTCATAGAAGTAGGTACCAATTAATTTCGATTTGTTGAAAATATAAACAGGATGTTCATAAAATCAGATGTGGAATCATCTGCGACTGAAAGATAAACCTTAGTCACTATTATTTAGATAACCTCCTGGTATTCATGTTGAGAAACATTCTCAATTGAATATTGATAGAGATTTCGTGAACTGAAATCCAGATTAAAATAAGTATTTTGTAATGTCTAAGAAAATTCGCTTACCCCTGGACATTGAACTACATCTGATAGATATCTAAGGCCTAACTAAAGAAATCTGAAATTGAAATTTGCATTCAAGAAGTTATTTGATTATATTCAGTCTTGATTGAGAACTCATAAGATGATGAGGCAAAGAATGTTTCAAAGGTACTCACCAGAAATCATTCGTAAGATTGACGCAGGAGAGACATCGCATTCAATAGGTCTTCAATACATTTTTGTCGACGAAAATCTATTTCACGCTTCGACGATCATCAGGAAGACCGGAAGAAATGGGAAACACATTTTCAAGAAGCAATCTCACTTTGCAAAGATGGAAAAAGTTGGAATCATTTTTTTTGGAGAGACACTTTGAAATTAGTGTTTTCTGACATTAAAACCTGTCATGGGGTATGATAGATTGATTTCTTGAAAATATAAACAGGATGTTCATAAAATCTATCAATATTCAATTGAGAATGTTTCCCTTTTCAACAATTAATTTCATTGGACAATGATTGGTTGGTAAGTTTCGTGGTAGTTTTAATTTCATTACAATTCGCACGACAAGCTTTTTGAAACCAAATAATTCAACAAAAAATTATTAAATAATTGTGAGCCATGATTATTTCATACGTTTTAGTACACGGCTCAAATAAAAGCTTGTCTTTGAAAAGGATTTTATTAGTTATTTTATTTTTTGCTTTTTAGTAAATTCGCCTTAATCTCTTCATTTTTAATGGAGCATCGTTATTACAAGGTCTCTTTCCTCTAAGTTTTGAGCTGAAAAAAATGATGATCTTCGACCCCAAAAACTCCCACACACCAATTATGAATAGAATCTGACCATGATCACAAAACTCGTCAGCCATCTGAAGTCTAGTAAAAAAATATCCCCAAAACCCCACAACCAATTTGAATAATTGACATATCAAAAACTCTCCCATCTGGCGCCATCTGAATTAAATTTTGACAACAAATTTAATGATCTCCGACCCCGAAAGCTCCCACATACCAATTTTGAATCGAATCATATCATAATTTTCTCTAACAAAAATTACATAATGCATTGTCTCCGGAATTATGAACCGATGCCAAATTTCAAATCAATCGGACGACTAGAACTCGGCCAAAATTCACTTGCGAAATTTGACCCAAACTGACAAACGAACGAACTAACAAGTGAAACTAATAAAAGTTAAAAAATTAACATAAATTCGAAAAAAATAATACCCACCACCACTACAAAACAAGAAATGGTAATAACTTATTGAGCATGGTCCACAGAACAACCACATTCAAAAAATCCCCAACTTATGCTAGCAGTAAAATATACAAGCTTTCAGATTCTATCAAAAAGTGCAGTAATCTCAATAGGTTCAAAATAAAACTCAAATGTCTGCTATATTCAGAAGCTTACTATACAATAAACCCTTGAAAAGGGAAACATTCTCAATTGAATATTGAATAGAAAGATTTTTCTGTGAATTGAAAAAGGAAGCTATTTTTCGTGAAAGTCTAACAGAAAACAACTACTTTCCCGGCTTAAGCCACGCTGGACATTGAACTACATCTGATAGATTTCCTCAAAAGAACCTAACTCATAAGAAAAAATCTGAAATTGGAAATTTGCATTTTTATTCAGTTAGTTATTTGATTTTCTATTCCAGTCTAAATTAAGAACTCGTAAAGATGGATGAGGCAAAGAAGAATGTTTTCCAAGAGAAAGTACTCACCAGAAATCATTCGTAACATTGATTTTATGAACATCCTGCTCATATTTTCAACAAATCAATTAAACCCTTATTACACTATGCCTTCTTCGTGCCTATTTGTCTGCCTGACTGCCGGTGACTGAAATTTCAAACAAATACGCATGCGCGCGAGACTATTTTGTTGATTGTTTCAGGCTTGAAAATAAATAGGACTGGTTCTATTTTTTCTCCTGAATCGGGAAGATTTCAAGGACGTTTGTGGAAATGTCAGGTTTGCCAACACAGTAATTATCTATTGGACTTGACATAACCAACAAATGAATGAAATTATTCACATAGCTTTCGTTTTGTTCAATATGACAGAAACGATGAAAAAATCTTGTGCTAGGTAGGAGAAAAATTGAAATAAATAGTCCTGATATACTAAATTACTTAATAATTTAAGGTAAAGGTCAATTCTCCTTATGTTTGCAGCTCTGAAATTAGTGCCTAAAACAATCATCAAAAAGGCACGGGGTAATAGTGCCAGTTATTTGGGGAAATTTAGCCAACGAAAAGCCATGAAAGTAAGCTCAAAAATAGGCACGAAAAAAGCATAGTCTAATAAGGGTTTTACAAGAGAATTTGGATGATTCCCTTGTATCGGAACCTCAATGAATTTTATGACCTCTTCAATGTTTTCATACTTATTTATCTGATGGCATGTCATAATGACAACGTTATGTCACTCAATTTTGATGACATAAGGAAGCTCATTATGGTACTTAGTCCCATAATCAGTTCATTATGGTACTAAGTACCATAATGAAATTACGCTATTTCATATACACTCCGTGATTTTTCCGGCAAAAGGGAGTCCACGATATTTCGCGTCATTTCTTCCAAATCAGAAGGTAACCTACCAGTTTCAGAATCACTCATCTTCATTTAAATTATATTCAATTCTACGTGACAATTGTGTTTGACAGCAGATAAATAAATATTACCGTTACAACCTGACGTTGTCAAGGAAATGGCAAAGCACAGCTCCTCACCTACTAATATTTGAAACTACACATATACTTACTCCTTAAAAATAGTTGTCATTGTGACATGTCAAAAATGCAGTTTTTAATTTTTCGAAAATGTATTAATATAAATGCCATCAGATTTTTTTTTTTATGTAATACGAAACATAAACAATCATTATGGCACACGTCGTGTTATCGGACTCGGCTACGCCTCGCCCAATAACATTAACGACTTGTACCATAATGATCGTCTTTATGATCCTTATTACATAAATAACTATTATGTGTACGCGTATGTGCGTGGATATCTTTGTACATATGTGTGTATGTATGCGTGCATATGTGTGTGTATGTTTATATGTTTATATTTATATTCATGTGTCTTCGGTATTAGTGACTTAACATTCGTTTTTTGTCCATTTAGTTAATTATTTATTCAATTGTATTATATTATATGCATATATATGGGTGTTTGTATATGTATTAATTTTAATTATGACTTTTATTCTTGACCAATACGATACCATGCACCTGGTCTTTATGGATTAATAAAGTACTATTCAATATTCGATTCTATGAATTCTCACCTTTCGCCCGCCTTATTATTATGCAAATTCATCAGACTCCTCTCATCCCCCTCCAACTCCCTAGCATCTAGAAACTTCCTGGCGAACTTCACGCCAAAGTTGACATCTACGCTGCATCCTCCCCATTTCCACCCCGAAGGTGCCGGTTCACGCAGTCTCGGTCCGGGGTCGCACCCACAGGCGGAAATGTTTCCCCGTGCACAGGCTGCAGTCACCGCATAGGCCACTCCAGCACTGCTGATAGCATAGGTGAAAGCTGCTTCGCGAGATCCTGAAACAGAAGAGATAAATTAGTATTTCACCATTTAACAATAATTCCAAGAGTTCAGAGACCCTGGCGAAGTGGAAAGAAGATTTAGTGCCTACGTTTCGACGAGGGATCTCGCCTTCTTCAGGGCCCAAAAGTATAATGACCTTACAATAAAAATTATCAAAAAACGTTGAAATAAAATTTTTGAATTCACCACGTTGTGCCTAGATACTTTTCATTAAAGCTTTTGAATTCTGTATAGATTCCAGTTACTTTGATTATAATGGAATTTTCTACCAACAGATATATGGTTTAGGAATGGGTAATTGCATGTCACCCATCTGTGCTGATCTCATTGTGTCAGAACTACAACAACAATGCTTAGACAAACTATCTTTCTCTGTCCCCTTCTTCAAACGATATGTTGACGACATTTTCACAGCAACTCCTGAAAACAATAAATCTGAAATTCTGGACGTTTTCCAGAGTTTCCACATTCTATAGAGGAAGAAAATGATAATACTTTAGCTTTTCTAGACACCAATGTCCTAAAAACGTATTGAAAGTAGATTGGTATCCAAACCAACTTTTTTAGAGAGGATTCTCAACTATTTTTCACATCATAATTTTCAACATAAAATAAACATAATTGAGAATTTGAAAACAAGAGCGCTGAGAATTTCAAACCCAGAATATCATAAAAAAATCTTGAACAAATCAAACAATTTCTATTAAAAAACAATTACCCTCCTTCACTAATGAAAAAAAATCTCCAGGACAACAAACTTTCCAACAAAACCAATAATTTGACTTAAAATATTACAAAATACCGTATGTGAAAAATATCTCTGAAAAACTTGCAAAAACGTGGAACGAAGAAAATTCCAAGATCGCATTTTCAAATGACAACATTGTTGGCAAAAAGTTTTATTCACGCCAAAGAACGAAAACCCCCACCAATCTACAATTAAACGTCGTTTATAAAATCAACTATTATAATTGTACAAAATGGTACGTTGGTAAAACAGGCCGATATTTAAAAAAACGCATATCTGAACACGATAGGGACACAAAAAACTCAATACCCAAAGTTCCACTGCTCTAGTAGAACATACTAGAAAAAATGGTCATTCTTCTGATTTCGAAAACCTAACCATCCTTGATGATCGAAATTGTCCACCAAGACACCGTCAATACCAGGAGAGACATAGAAGGATTGAACACGTCCTATTTCAACTTGATAAGTCAGATTCCTAAATGATTTGTTACCGTTTTTTACCACAATTATTATGAGTAATGTTGTCAGGAAAATGTAAGGGAGATTTTTTCATAGAAATCACCAAAATTGTTTAAAGAGTAATTTGAAATAAGGTTGTGTCTTTGTTCGAAACAATTAGATCATGGTATCAGCGTCTGTTCAATGGAACGTGTGTATTGACGTTGGCATTAAAACTGTAATGATAGAGTGGTACTTTTCATTTGTCCGACTGCTCGTGGAAACTGTGACAATATAAAGAACTGCTGGACGTGAGAACACAAGATATGGAAAGAACATGTTCAAACAAGATATTTCTTTTCAAATTCGCCGAATACTAATAGTTTAGCTGAGAATAGATTGTTCTATTTCTAATAAACGGGTGACTTCTGCTCAGTAATCATATTGGCCACGTTTATACCGTATGTGAATTTGGTAACCTTACCAAGTGTATGTGACCAAATTCAAACCAAATGTTTTAGTAATCGTTTATTTACATCGTGTTTTGTCAAATGATTAATTAACCAACTTGGTTCTGGTTTGGTATTTATTTACTCATGTAACCAAGAGAAAGGTTTGAAACTCTGCTATCTAATTCGGAATTGTGTCATCTGTCAATAACAATGTCTGGATATCAGTGAGCTCAGGCTCAGTCATTTGAAATTTCATTTGTCCAGCAGTTTTTGTAAAGCCCCTACTCAACATGTCTTTCTCAAGGCTCTTGTGAATGTCTAGGTGTTTGAATTTTTTGCCATCCAAAATTGATATAATTTTCTTGTCCCAAATTATTTGGAGGAACGCACTGGCTTCTTCATCTGTCCAATACCTTTGGACTTTTCAATAGGAGGTTCTGAATTGCAGCAACTCATTTTATATAAAAAATACTACCAAAAATATATAAAACAATTTCCGAGGTCATGATGTGGAAAGTAAGGTTAGGAATCACAAAACATATTTTTCACTAATTCTCTCTCGCTCTCTTTTTTATGGCTATTGTTTCCATTCGGTTCATTCAGCCAGTGCGAGAACCACAACAGAACACTTAGTAATCTTTCAAACCAAAATTTACAGTCATGGTGGGTAAAACTTATCATACTGTTTAGATATGTCAACTTAGTATTAGAGTCTGGTATACAAGAAATTTCGGTACCAAACCAAGCTAGTTACTTGACCAAGTTCACAGTTTATACCACACTGCTAACAGAATTTGGTTGAATATAATCATTAGTCTGCATACCAAGACACGGTATAAACGTGGCCATTGGGAACTTATGAACTGTAGCCAAAAAGGTTCCAAGATGGAACGCCATTATCGCTCTCGACCGGCGGAACATTCATAGTCTAAACAGACATAGTCGGTGAGCAACATGAACTTATATGAAGAAATATGTATTGAGACTATTCGGAAATTAATTGATAAGGAATCTGATTGTTACAAAGGATTTCCTACATCGACAAATAATAGGAGACGAGAAAAATATAAAATTAGTTATTATAATTAGGAATAGTGGCGATTGCTCCATTTTTTTTTCCGATAATCATCCAGCACATGGGCTACTGAAAATTATAATGCACACCTCAGATTAATGAGAATACTTCCTTTATGTAGAAAAAATGTCATAAATCAAGCGTCTTAAGTATTGATCTTATATAATAATAAAAAAAATGAAGAAACCCGACTGCGTAAAAAGTGTACTTCAAAAAAGATGAAAACAAGATGGCCAGAAAATATTGTCAGAAAATTACGTTTTAAGAGGTTGACTATTAAACTTAATACTGTAAACAATCTCACGCAATCGAAGGCATCTCCTTTAATTCAGCAATGAAGATATATTATTGCCTCCGACTGCGTCAGATTGTCCACAGTGTCAAGTATGACAATATTTCCTGGTCATCTTGTTCTCCCATCTTTTTCAAAGTACACTTTTTCATTTTACACTTTTTTTTAGGGTGATTGGCTATTATAACTGAGACGAATTCGATCTCTAATAGATACAAACTCTCACCATGTGTACTGAATCATACACCAGCGAAGTATATGAACGATTTACTAATAACAAATGAATATACTACAACAACAAAATAGAGGGATAATTTCAGTCACTAATAAGTTACAATCAAACTTGGTTATAACGAACTACCGACCGAGGAAAGATTGTTCAATCAAGTGGCGATAATTTCCAAATTTTACGACCGCCGTCGACCGGTGAGATTCCCCTATTTCTCTGTCAGATATTTTTCAGATACATGGCGTAATGTTCATACTACGTGTTCAATTGCATTGTACCAATATCGCCACTTCCAAAACAATGCAGGCAGGCTGGAAATAACTAGAAAATTTGACAGTGGGTGCGCAAATGCACAAATTTGTCGGGATTATGGTCTCAAAAAATAACAGTTCGTCAATTTACGCGAAAAAATCTACCAGGATGCATGTACTGCATATTTTTTCCATAGCGAACACCATTTATAACGAATCATTTTTAGTCATCAAGCTGTTCGTTATAGCCCAGTTTGACTGTACTTGAGTAAGTTTCTATTAAAATATTCAAGTGATAGTTAAAAAAAAATTAACGAAAACGAATAGTATGCGTCTGTTTGTCGTCATATTGTAATTTGTCACAATATTGCGACTGGTTGTAGTCATATTGAATTTTGTCACAATATGGCGTCTAGTAGTCGGTATATTGAATTTTTATTATTGCTGTCATGTTTTTATTCACAATATGGCTCTGGTTGTCGCCATATTGAATTCTGTAACAATATGGCGTCTGGTTGTCACCATCTTGAATTTTGATTATTACTGTCATGTATTTATTCAATTGATTGATGATTATTACTGTCATGTCTTTATTCACAATATGGCGTCTGGTTGTCACCATATTGAATTTTGATTAGTGTCAATATTACTCACAATATTAAGACAATTCGATTGACATGAGAATCATCAAAATCTGCCTGAGCGTTTGGTGTCTAGAGCGCCACAAAGGAACAAACATACATGCTAAACACATTACCCTCCCTGACGTCGCGCACTCAGGTAAAAATAGGACCTCAATTCTAACCACGCCATGAGCCTATAACCACCAAACCATACCGTTTTTAAATTTGGGCTCGAAACGCCACTGTTAACTGATTTCGAAAGGTTTCAGAGAATATATAGTGACCAATTCGTCCTGGGTTTCCGTTAGAGAGATTTGTAACTGTTGAATTAATAGTATCTCTCGACTTGTTTCAGTAATCTCAATTAAATTTTAACTGAATAATTTTCATATAGTTGAGAAACCTTTCAAAGCCATTATAATTTCGAATATTGTTTAATCGAGTCAGTAAGAATTTCAATTCAAAGAGTATTCTCATTCAAAATAAATTCCTAATAAAAATGAATTATTTATGTTTAGAAGCTCAAAAACTTATTTTATTCCTTATTATTATGAAACACACCCTCTCTGAAAAACTAGGGATATGTTGATTACTGAAAGAGTTTGTGAGAAAAAATAAAAGTATAGAGTCGGTGAATGTTCAGGATCAGATTTCTTTCAGTCTGGAATTGTTCCGGGCACTTCAAAGTCAGTAAACTCCGGTGAGTGTGAATTTTTTTGTATTTCTCTGCTAAATCTTCTGTCTGCATGCCTGAACCTATGAAAGTTATGAGTTTTTCGAGTTTAATTTGATATGGCATCCACTCGGCCATAACAATCACTCAAGTTGAATTTAATTTGGTAACCGCTGGCACGTTTAGCGTCAGTCTATAAGGCAATATTGATGGTCAAAGATGAAAAACAAATTTAAGACATTTGACCTATTGCCACAAATGCAATTGACTAAAATTTTACATGTTCTCATGATTTGCCTGAAAATAGACATTGACAGTTTTATTTGATGAAAAACTCAAATGAAGGCTCAAAGATGGCTGACAGTTTTACGATTTATTGTAAAAAGCTTTCCAGAAAAAAATATTTTCCAACTGTATAATTGAGGAATTTACTTTTATTCGAGCGTTTGGGAGTAACACCTCTGTCATGTATGGAATTCTGCATGAAGAGAGAATGCCCGAAAAATTATTTCTAGGATTGTCGAAAAAATTGCACTACGTAGAACGTCAAGAAAAATTGTATTGAGGAAATGTTTACGAATTGAATTATCTTTCTTGGTAATTATATGTTTGAAATAAAAATTATTAAAAAAAAATTAAGACAAGCTTTTATTTAGACAAATGCACTAAAAAGGAAAACATAATTTCTTTCATTTTTTGATCTAGGTTATTACCTATTTTATATTCGCGGCAAGCTTTCGAATTTGTTACTCACAGAATAACATAGATCAAACAATGAAAGAAATTTTTCTGTCCTTTTTTGTGCATTTGTATAAATAATTTGTCTTTAATTTCTTACTTTTTAGTTCTGTTTTTTTTCTGTTGACGACTAATAAAAGCTTGTTTTTTATTTATTTTTGATTTTTTTCTATTTATGATGTTAAGTAATTTCTATCTAATTTATTTTGGAATTTTGACATTCATGATTTCCCAATCATCAGGAGGGCTTGTTATCTTTTTCGAACTTGAACCAAACTTCTTAGAAAATTGTGCCTTTCGGCAATGGACAAAGATGTAAAATGCAAAAATTATAGATATGACATCTATAATTTGCGGAGTGGAGCTCAGGCTTTCGAGCAATATTGATAGGTCATAAACAGCTGTCAGTATAGGCCAATCCCTACACCAAAAGTCAAGCTTCCAGTACGTTCCCAGTCATGCGAACAAATGACAAAAGAAGAGCCTCTTAGGTTTCTTTCATGAAAACTTATCATTTCCTGACACAAAGCAGAATTTCGCCAGATATGTGCATCTCCGTTACGTCCAGAAAATCTTGCATTAATGTTAATTCTTTTGAGGTTACAGTTACAAAACAACTGGACATTGGATAAACAAACTGTCTACGCTCTTGCAAAAGCTGCTCTCCCTCGATGGCCATAGTATGGATAACGAATACCCTTCTTGAATTCTCCATATTCCTAGCGTGTGTATTTGCCGATTTTGTCAAAAATAACAAACAAAAACAACCAAATCGGAGGGAATGCCCCCAAGAATCGTGTTCACCAGTGAATTCGATGTCTCCCAGTGAAAACTTGGAGAAAGTATTTCAACACTTTTAAGAGGAATCAACTCCTTAAATTAGTATCAAGAATAGCAAAATCCAGTAGGGGATACTATTGTACCTTGATCATAGTGTACCTTGGATCACCCTTCAGTTTCTTGACAAATGCTGTTATCTACGTAACCGAACTATACCAAGACAATGTTCACTCAGTAGAGTGCATGTAAGCGAAAGAATGATTGTGCATGTGCTATTGTTTCGAGTGAGAATAAATATTTTTTTAAGCTCAAAAAGTAACAACTTTTGGTTCTACTGTTTATTTTTTTACAAGTTGACGATTGTGTTTTGTGTTTTGAATCATATTTCACCTGAATCACTGCCCATTGTTGAGTAATTTGTTTTGCCATATTTCAGTTTAAAATATAACCTAGAATTGATCGAAAACAGTTTGTGGCATATCAGATAAGAAAATAAAAAATTGAATTGAATTAAAAAAATGTGGACCAACCAGGATTCGAACCTGGGATCTCTCGATTTCTAGTCGAACACACTTCCAACTGTGCTGTCGGTCCTTATTCGGAAACCGATGATTCACATTTCAAATTCAGCTCTGTATTAGTATCTAAATATGATGGGGGTTAATGTGAGTATGATAACATTCACGCATGCACACCTAATTAAATTATATTGGTTTTCCAGGTAGTGTCAATCACATATAGGATTATCGACCAACTTCACACCCGAAATTTCAATGTGCATGACTAATCCAAGTAAATATAAATAATGAAGTGTATTATGTCTGTAATTAAACATCAATCGAAAATTGTTTGTGGCATATCAGACAATAAAATGAAAAATAGAATTTAATTGAAAAATGTGGACCAACCAGGCTTCGAACCTGGGACCTCTCGATTTCTAGTCGAACTTACTCCTAACTGTGCTGTTGGTCCTTATTCAGAAACCGGCGATTCACATTTTAAATTCAGCTGTGTATTAGTATGCGAAGATGATGAGGGTTGATGTAAGCCGGTTTCAGAATAAGGACCAACAGCACAGTTTCTAATTCAATTCTATTTTTAATTTTCTTGTCTGATATGCCACAAACTATTTTCGATTAAAATTTATTTACAGACATAATACACTTCATCATAACCTAGAATATTGAGGAAGGTAATTTTGTAAAAACGCACCATCATGTATCTTGGATCGGCTTGAACTGATGGACAGTTGTGGTTCCAAGTGGACCTTTCTAGCTTTAACGTCGACAATTGTTGTAAAAATTCAACTAATATTGAGTAAAATCAAATTTACATACCTAATTTTTTGCCTATTAATTTCAAGTTATATATTTCATATTGTAACTTTTTGTATATATGTAAACAAATGAAAATTAGGTTATACTTTGATACAATCTTATTCCTTCTTGTAATGAATCAATATAATGTAATTTCTATATAAAAATATTGTTTTCAATACATATTATCTTCCTTTTAGGTACAAGACGTTGATGATCCAAGGTACACTAGGGCGTGATCCATGGTACTTTATGGTCTTGTGCCATTGATCACATATCAATGAAAAATATTTGTTTCTATAACTGTTTAACATTTAAATTCACAAAAAATACATAGTGTGTAGGAATAATAGTGATATCAGGAGAAAGTCTTTCCATTATTATATTTAAAAAAATGGCTTGTAAAAAAATATAAAAGTGAATTGTGATCCAAGGTATAATGTTCAGTATCTCTGGATTGATTTTAGGAATAACAGAGGCTTTGTACTTTCCACTGGCTTTTAATTTTGATACTTTTTTGAACAAGTCATACAAGATATCAATGACAGTTGTCTGACAACATCTATATCTGATATCCCATACAGGATGTAATAATAGAACATTGAATACATAACACGCCCTTTTTTGCAAAGTGAAATCAAAAATTAAATCTTTCAGGAGTTTTAACAATACGTCCACTTCGTGTAGTCTCTGTGCTCGATGGAACTTCTTCTTCCAAGAACTTCTGGATTGGGTTGAGAATCTGGATTTTCTTCGTCCGCTGACTGACGACTTCTGGTAGGGTTTACTGGAGGTTCCCTCAGAGGTCTAATATGATATCTATTTCTACGATATTCAGCCATATCTTCCGTTTTAAGTAGATAGTCATTTGGTCCAAACTTCTCGACTATAATAGCGGGTTTCCAGGAACGAACACCTTCTTGTATCAGCACTATGGGATGCAGTTCTGATAATTTCTCAGCAGATTCGTCATGATTATGAATCTGTTTATTTTGTCTACCAATTAATTTATTCCTTATATCTGAGATGGAATATTTCGGTTCGAGGAAACTTCTGTGGGAAGGAATCATTGTTCCTAATTTTCTGCCCATTAACAGGTCACATGGTGCTGGCAAATTTGATTTTGGTGTTACATTGTAATTGAGAATTGACAAAAATGGATCTTCTCGATCACTGACAGCCTTGACTAGCAAACCTTTAACAGTTTGAATTGCTCTCACTACCATTCCATTCGACCGTGGATAGTAGGGACTAGATGTTGTAAGCTTTATTCCATACTCCGACGCGAATTTTCTGAATTCAAGTGAATTGAATGGTGGGCCATTGTCAGAAAATATTTTTAATGGCAAGCCATGCATGGAGAATACATTTTTCAAAGCAGATACTACACTATCAGCTGTTTTATTGAGTAATTCGTTGACAATAACGAATTTACTGATATAGTCAACAAAAACTAAAAAATTCGTAGTGCCCACGGATTTGAAATAAATTCCAATTTTTTCCCATGGAAAATCTGGAACTTGATGTGGAGTAAGTGGCTCCCTCTGATTCGTTTTAGAATATTGTTGACATATTCTACAACTGAGTACAAGGTTTTCTATATCTGAGTTTATGTTGGGCCAATAGATAGATTCTGAGCAAGTTTTTTGCGAAACGGACACCTTGAGTTGGCTTTGTGGACCAATGGAATTCCTGTTTCAAACTTTGAGGAACAATTATTCGTTTTCGAAAAAATAAAATATTTTTATGTACATATATTTCAGAATGTATACTCCTGTATTTCTTGAGCTCTGGAGAAATATCACTTTTATGACTGGGCCAACCATTCGAAGCGTAAAATTTTACTTTTGACAAGATTGCATCAGCATCCACTTCTTGAATTCGTCTTTGTTCTTTTTCAGGAGTAGTTGTGATGATTGAATGAACCAATTAATTTTGATCAAGATACTCAGTATTTATAACGTCAGAATTTGGATCTCTACTGAGAGCATCAGCAACTTGCATTTGCTTTCCAGGAACAAAGATATAAGTTCAAAATTGTATCTTAGTAAACGAATAGTGAGTCGCTTAATTCGGGGTGGAAGTTGGTCAAGAGGCTTTTTCAACAATCAATAAAGGGTCTGTGATCAGATTGAATTCTGAATTTTTTTTGCCGTAAATATAATAATGAAACCTTTCGCACCCAAACACTAAAGCAAGAAGTTCCTTCTCAATGTGGTTATACTTCTGCTGAGTTTGTGTTAGAGATATAGAAGCATACTCCATTGGATGGTTTTCCTGGGCTACAACGGCCCCCAGGCTAAATGGACTCGCATCCACTGATAAAACAGTTTCTTTCGATAAATCGAAATGAGAAAGAACAGGAGTTGATGTTACAAGCTGTTTGAGGCGATCAAAACAACGTTTCTCATTTTCCGCCCAAATCCACTCAACATTGTTACTGAGTAATTTTCGCAAAACACAAGCGAGATAAACGATCATACCTAAAAAGCGTTGCAGATCATTTTTATTTTTTGGCGAACTCATATCTCTTATAGCCCGAGTTTTATCTTCATCAGGTGCAATACCCGCATCACTGATTTTATGTCCAAGAAATTTCACAGTTGATACACATATTTGTAACTTACGCAAGTTCAATGTCAGCCCACTTCTAGAAATTTTATCTAGAACATTGCTTAAATTGAAATTATGATCATTTAGAGTTTTTCCAAAGACTAAAATATCGTCAAAATAAGACATTACACTGCGAACGCCCTGTAAAATCTCATATACCTTTCTCTGGAATATTTCTGGTGCACAGGATATTCCGTATGGTAAACGAAGATAACGGTATCTTCTCCAACAAGTGGCAAATCTCTACGATTTTCAAAATTTCATACCACTCAATTGCATGAACATTAGTTTGTGTTATTGTCCAAACAATATTTTGGTCGTCAAGGTCATCATCTTCACCATCATCGTCATTTAGAGTTTCATTTTCTTCGATATCATGAACAGCTTTATTTTTGCAAAATTTCCGATAGTGACCTTTCTGTTTACATTTGCTACAGTATCTTTGAATAGCTAGACACTTACCTTGATCTTGATGATATTTTCCACATCGATTACAGTAGAAATTGTTACCTTTCTTCTGGTTGAAACTCACTGCAGACGAATATTTCTTCACAAAATTTCCTGGAGGTGGACCTGTATGTTGCTTATATTTGGAGGAGTCATATTTGACCCAAAACTGGTAAATTCTGCTCCTTGGATATTTCCTTCTGGGTTATGACACTGTTTCCATTTGATCGACATATATTAATTGCGTCTGGTAATTTTAGATCGGAATGTTGCAAGAGTTTTTCCTGGATTCGCTTGTCTCGAATACCTAACACTAACCTATCACGAATGAGTGTGTCTTTTTCTTTGAATTCGCATGTGGAAGCTAATTGTCTGAACGCTGTTAGGAATTGATCAACAGTCTCGCCTAATATTTGGTCACGTTTGAAAAATTTATAGTGTTCATAAACAAGATTTTTAATCGGGTTGCAGTAGCTATCAAACTTCTTCAAAATTGCCTGAAGATGATTCTTATCTTCATCCGTTTTGTATTCAAAAGTATTGTATATTGTAATTCCTTCATTACCTGGGAATTCAACAGCAAAGCTATTTTGACATCATTAGCTTTCTGATTCTTTCCTGTATTGGCAAGCAGAGAAATGGAATTTCTGCTTCCACAGTTTCAGATGGATGATATGTTTCCTTTGAAATCCATTTCACCGGGGTTTTCGATACCATCAGCAGCCATCTTGAATGATTTTCAGTAATATTATGTTTCAAAATTACAAAAATCAACCGATTGGACTCTCAAAGTTTCAATTCAATAGGCGTATTTTTCACTAAAAT
Organism: Gonioctena quinquepunctata; assembly: GCA_018342105.1. Classification (NCBI taxonomy): domain Eukaryota; kingdom Metazoa; phylum Arthropoda; class Insecta; order Coleoptera; family Chrysomelidae; genus Gonioctena; species Gonioctena quinquepunctata. Next base: position 6,263 of record JAFIRS010002804.1, on the reverse strand, counting down.
CCAGCGCGCTTTTTCGCTGCCACCATATAATGTTTAGTATCTCTGGATTGATTTTAGAAATAACAGATGCTTTGTACTTTCCACTGGCTTTCAGTTTTGATACTTTTTTGAACAAGTCATACAAGATATCAATGACAGTTGTCTGACAACATCTATATCTGATATCCCATGCATAGCACTGAATCCAAACAAAAAGATCTATGGCGTTTTGCATTGGTGTTATTTTTGAGTCGTGTTTTTCCATTTTCCTTCGTTTTTGATACCCTGTTGGTCTGGACATAATGGCTTCCATCTTAGCAATTGATTGTTTCCAAAGGGAACTATATTTTGGCCGAATACAGGTAAATATCAGTTGAAAAGGACATAACCTATAAATATCCATTATTTCCATGGCATTTATGTGTTTGCTATTTGAGTTTCGATATTTTCAGGAATGCTGAAAAGCATGTCATTACATTTGCCACAATACACGAGTTTTTCAAACGTCACAGTGCCCAGATTAAAAATGGTGTGAATGCCTACAACAGTGGACATGTGATGAAGATGAATCATCAGTAGATTCGAACATTTTCCTATTGATTGCACTGAAAAAATGAATCTTTCGGAAGAATATTTGGGAACTGGATTGAAATTCAAAGCTGCTGTAGGCAAGTTGTATGTTTTTCTAACCCTTTTTCTAGAACTATTTTTTCAGGTACCTAAATGAAATCTAAAAAATATGACTTTGTGGAACGTTGCCTGTCTTCCATGTTCCCTAATATGTTTGCCTCCAAATATTGCTGGTATGGAGCAAAAAAAAATAAACTGGACAACTAAAACTGGCTGAATTATCACTAGGTGAAAAGCCCATTCAGTTGTTCAATTTATTCGATGATATTTTGTATTGCCTAATAACAGACTGCTAGTTCAGTGAGAATGCAAAATTTCAAGAAAAGTTTATGTAAAAAAATGCAATAAAGAGAAAAACTATGGTTATATATTATCAGTATGCGAATTCAAAGAAAGCATAATATTTCTCAGTACTTTTTGTAGATTTCAACATGAATTATTCCGTGAATATATACCTACATATCGATTTTTTTAAAATAAACAGGATGTTCGCAAAATCAGATGTTTTCTGTTAGACATTCACAAAAATCTTCATTTTAATCGTGGTTTTTCAATTCACAGAAAAATCTTTCTATCAATATTCAATTGAGAATGTTTCCCTTTTCAACCTACATATCATTTCAGAAGCGGCTGACCTCAGTGATTCGACGGAAAATAAGAAAGCTACTGGAAGAAGCCATCTAAGCTTGGCTGAGAAGGGCCAAAAAGGCATCTGTCATCTTCTAGAATAAAGGAAACACCTGATGGACGAAGAAAATAGCATTCTATTTTCCTTAAACTTTATGTCTTTGATTATTCTGCATTTAATATTCTGTATTTTAGAATTCAAATATACATTTCATTTGTTGATAACCCCGAAGTTTATGAGAATTTTTTTTGATACCAGAGTTTATTAATAGATTTTTTTTTTTTGTTCAATAATACCATTATTTCCTCTCCCTCCAGATCGCTATTACTATATTTTATCTTCGATGGATATCCCCGAAGGATATCTTCAGAATATCTCTGAAAGAATCTTTCAGATAGCTTTTGAATATCCCTGAAGGATATCTCATTGATATTCCTGAAAGATATCTTTGAAGTATATCTTATGGATATCTTTGAAAGATATCTTATGGATATCTCTGGAGGATATCTTATGGATATCCTTGAAGAATATTCTATGGAAGTACAGGTTGTTCCACTTTGGACATCCATCGGATGTCCATAAGATATCTTTTGGATATAATTGGATATCCATAGTATATCCATAAAATTTATGAAGGATGTCCAATGGATATCCATTGGATGTCCATGTGTTATCTGGGTACAGGATGTAATAATAGAACATTGAATACATAACACAAGGTAGAACAGTCTTCCCTAATGAAAGAAAATTACGTCATTTTCTGTTTAGAATATTTTCCTTCACATTCAAAATTGGGTCCCTGGTATGGATTTAAATCCGGATCATATGTGGCGAAATTCGTCCGCCAATTGATTCCAAAATTCCATCTCGAATTCGTAATACCGGACCATGAAAGTTCTCATCTGTCTATTTTCAGTGACAAAATTCGCAGTCGAATTGACGTGACCGTTTTAGAATATCAGATTCCGAAGAAAAGTTTGTTATCCTCGACTCTGAAAATAAATTTATTTGTGCAACAAGCTTCCGATTATGTTTTTCTTTGATGTAAAAACTAAGTTACTAACATCAATCAAAGGAATTAGTTTCCATTTTTAGTTCCTTCAATTTTTTTAATGTTTTCCATTGGAACAAAGAATTTGCCTCCTAAATACAATTTCATTCTGCTATCCTGAAAAGCTCGATTATCTTCCATTGAAACAGATAGACGTTGCCGGTTATCGATAATCAGAATAAGCATAAATAAGCCGGTACTAATGATTTAGCGCCTCCCACGACACTTGGCCGTCGCTCAAACTGCACGAAGAATTAATTCTTGGTTTGCGTGACTTAATACCACATTTACTCATCACGATTTGTGTTGATTTTCTCACCTACCCGATTTTCCGGAAATCTGGAGGAGGTGATATTCGGAGAATCAGTTGTTCTGCGCTTCGGAACATTGGGCCTGAAATTAATTTTTTTAGCGATTTTTGTGGTATTCATCTGCCACGCTTCTATGTTCGTCAGTAATGATATTTTTTAACAAATGTTCACATCTTCAATTGACTCGAATTGGGCATGTAATGGTTATGCGACAATATATTTGGAAATGTGATGAACTATCTCTGTTCCTAATGTGAGAAGTAACACATAATTAATGAACTGTAAAATCGGTCGTCTTCGCCGTATTCCATAGGCGTACGAGTTAAATCTGAAGTTGATGTCATTGGATAGCTAAGATAGGAATGTGCAACTTGGTGAAAAAAAAAATGTTCAGTTTATGGGAATAACTCGGAAACTATAAGCGATAGCGGAAATCGAAAAAATATTCTTGAAGAGGAGAAAATGTCAATAAGTCTCGACTCTCGAAACTCCATCTCATTATTTATAATTTTAATTTAACGCTGAAAATAGGGCTCTGCGCGACCGCTACGGCATTCGCTCGTCGTCTCTAAGGCGTACACACAAAAATATTTTTTTTATAGTATTAAATATCGATTTGAAAATTTTAATGAATCATGGTGTGTTTCTAACACTTGCAAGAACAAGGTACCGTTGGAAAAAAAGTAAGTATATTTTTTTGAACAAGTAAGGCATTTGTTAATTAGTCCTTATTATTCGGACCTCGGTTTCATTAAAATAACTTTGGCAAAAAATAAGTTATTTGCACGAAATCTGGTATCAGGGTTTTGACGTGGAAAATCATAATTTCGTATTAATTTTCATTAACATTCAGAGGGCGCTGCGTACGCTGTCATTTATTTATTTCAAATTGCCCTAACATTTTTGACAGTAAACTTTTGGTACTTTTCATGAAACAACCTTATTTCCACACCTTTTCCGAATAAAAAAAGGTACATTTCCGCAATAACGCTGGAAGTGATTGTTTTTCGAGATATTTACAATTTTTCTATATCGATGCATGTTACTTAGCTCTAGGGCGCTGAGTGAAGTTGCTGAGAAGCATTACAAAAAACTAAATGTGGTAGGTCCGTCAAAATAAACTACTTTTCCTGAAATGTTATCGAAAAAATTATTTGTTTTTCGTGATACAGACTGTTGAAATTTCTCAAAACATGGTTGGTTTTGTCATAAGATTACTTGCAACTGCAGTTATTTTCATCAAACTTTAAACACAGACTTCTTTCAAACTGAGCATTATCAAACTGCTCCATAAATCCAAATTTAAAAATTCGTCAGTTAAAATTATTCAATTAGAAAGTGCTACATCTCGGGTTTGTAAAAAACAATTCGGAGAAGTACCATTATTTATTAGGCAATTAAACATATAAAAATTGAACGAAACAACTATTACAACAACTGTTCAAAGTGACGACCCCAACAGTAATACAAGCTTCTCTCTCCTCATCAAAGAATTCCGCACCTGTTGAAAATGCCGGGATGTTTCTTATCGTTTCGCAGCAAGCTATGATGCGATCATAACATTTTCTCGTTTTCAATGGGGTTAGCATAAACTAGTGATTTCAGGTGTACCCCAAAAAACAAATCGACGGGATTGGGTCTGTGAGTGTCTCGGGGCCAATGCTGAGTGCCTCCTCTTTCTATCCATCGTTGAGGGATATGCTACGTCTGAGAAATTTCTTGCTATCAGACTAAAATGAGCAGGGGCTCCATCGTGCATAAACCAAGAGTGATGGGAACATCTTCCATAAGCTGGAAAAGCTCGATTTCAAAAAATTTCGTAAGCATCTCTATTCAAACGTAAAGGGAAGAAAATAGGGTCCAATTAAATAATCCCCAATTATGCCTTCCCATACATTAAAAGAGAATATGTCTTGGAAATGAGTTTGCGTTATCATGTGGTTATCTTCCGCCCAGATGTGGTTGTTATGGAAGTTCATGATAACATTTCTTGGAAAAGTAGCCTCATCTGTGAAGAGGATTTTCGATGAACTTTGGGGATGTTGTTGAGTTTTTTTTGAAGCCATTGAGCAAATTCGATATGTGGTTGGAAATCACGTAGGTAAGTGCCTGGACACGCTGAATATGATAAGGATATGATTGCTGTTCCTTTTTAAATTCTGTAAACGGTCATGTGACTCACAATTAAAGTTTGACTAATTTTTTTGTACTTGTCTCTGGATGTTCCCTTTTTTTTCGAAACCGCCTCCTCCCTTCCACAGTTCTCGTGTCTGTGGCGTCCTTTGCAGAATTTCTTTCAAAGCTTCCAGATTCGGAAAGTCGCCGGAAAAGATTCGCAAATTGCTGCACAAGGAGTGACGGGTGGGGATACCCTTTCCCGATAAAGGTTGGCCTCGGTTGAATTTCTGTCAGCCCAAGGTATGCAAAACCATATCAGCCATTTCACTTCGTAAAGTCGGAGGGTCCAAAAAATCCTTAAAGAACTCCGAACTGTAATTTGTCAATAGATAGTTGAAAATGTGACAGCGAACTTCTATTTTTATAAACGAACGTTCAACCTCTCGATTTAGTGCTTAATTTGAAGCGGAAATGAAAAAAATTATTGAAATCAAATTTGGCTAGACTGATTAAGCAGTTTGATAAAGCTCCGGTTAGGAGAATTGTCGGTATACTGCGTATGAAGTTTGATGAAAATAACTAAAATTGCAAAACGTATGACTTAAACCAACCATGTTTTGAAAAAATTTTTAAAAATCGAAAAAAATCATTTTCCGATAAACATTTCATAGGAAAAAAAATGGTTTATTTTGACGAGAACCACATACTTGGTTTTATAAGTTTTGTAATGTTCTCCAGCAATTCCTTAGCTCCTAGGGCTGGTCATATCGATATAGAAAATTGTAAATATTTCGAAAAAGATCACCTCCAGCGTTGTTGAGGAAGTGTACCTTTTTTACTTGGAAAGGTGTGGGAATAAGGTTTTTCATGAAAAGTACCAAAAAGTTTACTGTCAAAAATGTTAGGGCAATTTAAATAAATAATGACAGCGTACGCAGCGCCCTCCCAGATGTTACTGAAAATTGAACCAAAAAAAAAAACCCATGTGCGAATTTCGTGCAAATAACTTTTTTTTTGCAAAAATTATTTTTAAAAAACAACAAAAAAATTCAAATTTCAAACCCTTATCTCCCAACGATTCATTTCGGACACAAAATTTAATGGTTTTTTTCTTATAATTGTCTCAGGAATACGTCACTTGAATATTTTAACGTACTTATGTTACACCCTGTATACTTAACAAGATCACGTTATAAAAGTTTTTGAAAGTTGTTTATTTTGTTTATTATAATTTTTTAAAGGTAACAAAAAATTCAAAATTAAAAAAATGTTGAAAATTTTTTTTTTCATATGTTTTGCTGTTGCTGTTTTTGCATCAAACAAAGGCATTTAATAACATTCGAAAAAAAAATATTTTTTTCTAAATTGTTAATAAACAAATTGATTAGTTTATCACAAAAAAAATGTTTTTTGCCATTCTGTTGTCTAGAGAATATAATAATAATAATAATGAAAAAAATTTCCATTATTCAAATAATTAATTAGAATTTTGTTATTCTTTGAAAATCATAATTGGCAACTCATAATAATAATAATAATGAAAAAA